>JAOTBA010000205.1:33673968-33698761 GCA_025629845.1 Erythroxylum squamatum
CTTATATCTTTTAACCTTAAGTGACTTGCCCATTTTGCCCTTGATACATTCTTACAACATTAACACTTAAATGCAATTAACCTATGTCATACAAATCCTACTAACCTTGACATAAATCATTAGCTCCAAAAATTAATTCATCAAACCTCATAATTTATTTAAATCATGCTTAATTCAACAAGAAAAATTTCGGGCGCCAACATATATTAAGCAAATAAACAAGAACAACAACAATAAAAACAACCCAGTAGAAATTCTATTGAAATACAGGGTCTGAAGAGGTCCAAAAGTATGCAGCCTTACCCCTAATTAATAGAGAGGTTGTTTTTTATAAACCCACAGGAAAAGGAGAAAAAGAGAAAAAGAAGAAGTTTTTAAGAATTGTTTAAAGAAAACAAAAGCTAAAGATATAAATAAATGACTATATAAGAAATAACAATAAAATAAAATAAAAATAAAGAAATTTAGAATCAATTTTAAAAAGAAAAAAGTAAAAGTAATAAAAATAAATAATGATAATAATAACAAAATATATAAACAAATAAACAATATAAATATAAATATAAATAATAAAATAAAGATAAAAAGGTAGATGATAAAAATAAAAGATAAAATAAGTAAATAAGTAAACATACATGAAAGAAGAAAATTTAATAAATAAAACAAAAAAATTGAAAAAGAGAAAGAAAGAAAAACTTAGCTAAAATGACTTATGAGCAAGTGCTACAAATAAATGTGTTTAAGATAAACGCAAGACAAGAATCAAAGGAAAATGTTCGAAAGACCTATGACAAAAAGAAGAATCTCTTTATAAAAGATCCTTTACTCCTATCTTATTTTGCCAAAGTTTCTTATTGAAAGCCAAGTCCCCGGTAAGCTTTAGCAGAGTATATCATTCCTGATCACCTCCCTTATTTCTTCTTAGGTCTTTTTCTTTTGCTCTTACAGTTCCTAAGTATAATCTTCTCATTAGGACATCAAGATTTCTCTTCTTAACATGTCCGAATCACCTAAGCATTATCTCCTTTAATTTACCATCAATGTTAGTCACCCTCAAGTTGTCTTTTATCACTATATTCTTGACCTTATCTCTTCTTGTAAGGTTACTCATCTAACGGAGTATTCTCATATTCGTCACTATTAACTTGTGAGTATGCATCTATTTGAAGGGTCAATACTCTGCCCCCTAAAGCATGGTTGACCTAATTATTAAACGGTAGAATTTAAATTTTAGCTTGAGTGATATCTTCTTGTCACTTAAATTCCTGATGCACCTTTCCATTTAAGCTACCCTAATTTGATACAATAAACTATGTCTTCATTTATCTCACCATTACTTTGGATGATGGATCCAACGTACTTAAAACAATCTTTCTGCGGTATAACATATAAACCAGTCTTTATATCCACCTTTGATGCAACCTTATGACCCGAAAAGTTACACTCTAAGTACTATGTCTTAGTCCTTCTCAATTTAAAGCCCTTTTACTTTAGCATATCTTACCAAAGTTCTAGTTTGACATTAACACCCTCCTTTTTCTCGTTCGTTAAAATAATTTTATCATCAAACAACATACACCAAGGTACATCTCCTTGAATATTTTTGGTGAGCTCATCCATCATTACTGCAAACAGAAAGGAGCATAATGAGGATACTTGGTATATCCTGATGTTGATAGAGAAAAACCCTAAATCTCTAACGTGGTCCTGACTCTAGTTCTAATATCTTTATGCATATCTTTAATAACTCATATATAGGTCAAAAAAACTCCTTTCTAAACACTTCCAAATGACTTCCCTAAGTAATCGGTCATAAGTCTTCTCTAAGTTAATGAAAATCATGTGTAGGTCCCACTGTCCTTTCATATAATATTCTATTAATCTTTTAAAGAGATGTATAACTTCTATCGTAGACCTTCCTAGCGTGAAACCAAATTAGTTCTCTGAGATAGGTACACCCTTTCTTACTCTCTTCTCAATCACACTTTCCTATAAATTCATGGTATGACTGAGTAGTTTTATGCCTCTATAGTGTTACAGTTTTGGATGTCCCGCTTGTTTTTGTATAAAGGAATTAGAGTACTAAGTCTCCACTCATCAGCATTTTGGCAGACTTGAGAATCACATTAAAAAGCTTAGCTAACCAAGTAACACTTTCTTCTTCTAGGCTCTTCCACACCTCTATAAGTAACTCATCAAGTCCTACTACCCTTCCACTCTTCATCTCCCTTAAAACTCCTTTAATTTTTCATCTTAAGTTATGATATTTATCGGTAACAAGTAAAGTTATGATATTTATCAGACATGTTTAGATCACCAAAGGAGATATTGTCATCTCCACTTTTATTAAAAAAGGCTATAGAATTATCTCTACAAGATTGTACATTGTTTGTTAAGCCCATTCCTAAAGGTAAGTGCCTAAGTAATAGACAATATCTATAGATGCCATATGAAGAGGAAGAGATGCACTAAGTTATGTACAAATAATCACATTGGAAAGTAGTATAAACAATATTTAGGTACACTAAAGATCCTAAGTATCATTGCAAAACCACATACACAGATATGAAATATAATTTTGTCAAAGACATTGTAGTTTAAGGATAAGCAAATATGGATATTCTTAAAAGATAATTGATTGCAAACCGTATGAATAAATCAGTTCCTAGAGATATGCTCTTTATGCTTATTAAGTCATTAGGATTATATAAGAATTAAAATTTAGTTTTATTCTTTTTATGTAAGTATTCACAACACTTATTATCAATGGTAATGTTTTGTTTTTCATTAAGTATTTGATGTAACATATATTTAATTGAGTATTAAATGTAAAATTTTATAATAAATTTTAAACAAAAAGTCAATTATAATAATATAGGATTACTTGATTTTGAGTTGAGTGTTTGATGAATGTTTGAGTGGATATTAAACGTTCAATTTAAAAAAACAAGAAGTATGTCAAATAGATAAAAGATATCTTCTCACGTAGGTAATAGCCTCCATTACTTTGAAGAAATAAAGACAAGGTAAGTTTTATGTGGTTTATTTAGGCGATAAATGAGAGCTTAAGCCTTAATACACTAATACCAATATAAAGTATATTAAAAGGTAAAAGTCTTATTAGTAATAGTATACCTAAGAAAATGATATGTCCACCCAATCTGAATTAACATGTCAAATATGAGTTTTGAAAAGTGAATTTACTGGGTAAGCAAGTGGACTCAAGTTAGGCATTATTTAGATCATTTAGAAGATTTTCAATCACCGACAACTAGTAACAACCTGCAATGGCTACCACTAATGTGTAGTGGCAATCATTATAAGAGATGTTCTGTTATTTTCGATGATGCATGACAATTCTATAAATAAGTGTGTTTTAATGGGATTTTATAGCAATTTTATATTTTTATTAATTAATTTAATTATTAAAGTCTATTAAAACACTATATAAATATATATAATTTGGCTTAACATATTATAATTAAGCTATTTATATTAATGGATTGGACTAATTTTTTTAAACTTTAACTTGTGTAGCAGTTTAATTAATATGATTTAATAAATTCTTAATTGGGTTACTTTAAATTTCTTTATTTGGGCCCAACCTTAATGGGATCAATTAACCTAACATAAGTAAGTTGCTTGGGCCTAATTGATATGAGTTAAACGAGCCTAGGATTACTGTGGCATATGTTTAACCTATATGAAAGGAATCTATAAGCTTATTTGGGCCAACAAAAAATTATTCTTGTTTAAGGTCTACCCATGTTCTTCTTAAAATGGTGAAGTATTTAGGGGATTTAAACTTATGACCTCTTAAAGTGAAAATCTTAAGTCTTTTTAGACCTAGATTTTCTTTAATAGAATTCCCCTCAATTCTTTTAAACACTAATAATTAATTTGTAGTCCTCGTAAATTTCATATTTCTATATTTGAATAATATATTTATTTATATACTCTGTTATTAAATAATTTAGTTTATTTGACTACATTATTTGATGACACTCTTGTTCAACAATATATTTATTGTACTAATTTTTTATAACAAATAATTAGTTTGTTTGATGGCTATACATTCTAGTAATATGTTTTTTATGATTATCTTGTGCAAATAATGCGTTTATGTGAATATTTGTAATGAAGCTTTTTCTCTTTAATTGATTTAAAGAAAGAGTTATAGAGGATGAGAAGGACAAGAGTAACACAAAGATTGTTGCCTCTAAAAAGGGAATTATTGATAAGGATATGGACTACACGTCGTTAAAACTATCTTTTATTATGGTGCAAATTTTCTTAGTAGAGTAAAGGAGTGGGTAAGTGTAATATGTTTTACAATGGTTTACTATTAGACATTATTAGAATGATAACATCCTATAATGCTTAGGAGCAATACTTTTTATGCTTAATACATTATTTTTCATCAGTAATCACTAATTAGGTTTAGTAATTTTATCAAAAATTAGGTTTTAGTATAATTGTTAATTTATAGGTAGTATTTGCTTGAGGAAATGAATTGTTATTTCAACTCTTTATTATTATTATTATTATTATTACCACCACCACCACCACCACCACTACTACTACTACTACAACTACTACATACATACATACATTCGTGTAATAGTTGTAAACAAATATGTCTAAATAGAAAGGTTAATTATTATTAGGGATGGTAATAGGTAGAGCCCTAACTCTACCCTATTTTCAATGTCCAAGCTTAGCGTAAACAAGCTTAGGCCAAAATCAAAACGTCATTGATATGGTTAATAAGTTGAAGAACGTATAGACTCAACTTATGTAGCCCCTCGAAGCTTTAGCTTATTTCAGAGCCTAATCAACTTGATCCTGACTTGATGAATTTAGGTCGGGCTAAACCTATTTTACCAACCTTATTTTTTAGGTAATTGAAAATTTAATTAACATTTTATTTACAAAGTTACCTCAAATTGATTATACATTAAGATAATATTGTAATATATGTGTCATTATGGAAAATATATATTTTAAAAAGAAAACTATTGCTATTAAGAATATTTTCATAGATCTTAATAAAATAATTGAATGGTAGTAATTATGATATTTGGAATATGAAAATCCAATACGCATTGAAAGATTAAGGGACTCTTAAACACTTAATGAAGTCATAAAAGTTCCTTAGGAGAACATTGTAGTTCAACATAGAAAAAAATTGTGAGGTATATGACTTGTAAAAAAAGCAGAATTACTAGGCTCGTATTATGTTACTGAGTAGCATGGATGATTATGTTATATGAGAATTCAGGAGATATGACAATGTCATGGATATGAGGGCTGCATTGGCAACATGCTTTGGTAGCTCTTTAGAGGCCAAATTGAGGTCATTCACCGTTAAGTTTGACACATACAAAGTAAAAGAAAAAAAGAGGTCAACTTATTCAATAAAGAGGCATTTAAGGTTAATGTCAAACATGGTTAGTGAACCGAGGGATGCCTATCATATCTTGACATATGAGCAACAACTATAAGATATCATACAATTTTTACCTTAAAGTTAGGAGCATATTAAAATGCACTTGACCTATATTGAGAATGTCAAAACAATTAAGAATGTTATAAGGCATCCATTATTGGAAGAAGAATGTCTTGATGCTTCTAAGCCACTTTTTTGATATATATGGATAAGTCAAATTCATAAGAAGTCGAAAGTAAAAAGAGGAAGCACTATGGTGAGTCTAAATGGAAAAAAAGGAAAGAAATGATTCCACATTTGGTATGATACTAAAAGGGTAAAGCTAATTAAAATAAGAAAGAAAAAGTTCATCCAAAGAAGAAAAATATGAAGAAAGTGAATTAATATTTGAATAAGGAAATTATAACCTAGTGGGAGTTCTTTACCATTATCTAACCCGAGTGAGAGCCATATAGAGGTAAAGAGATATATTCTTAAGATCCTCAACAGTGCACTACATGGATTAATTCCAAGACAATGTCTTGACATTAAAATGGAAGATTTTATGTTAGCTCCATAAGAAGATGATGAGTCCAGAAATGTGAAAATGTTATGTCTAATTTTGTTAAGGATGAATAAGTCAAAAATGGAAAAAGAATGATTTCAGTAAGCTCGACTTGAGTCTGGACTTGGTTAATCTTCCTAGAGGATATAAGGCTATCAAGAAAAAAAAAGATTCTTAAAAAATTAAGCAAAAGTTTAATGACAGTATTGAAAGATGCAAAGTACATCTATTGGTAAAATGATACACATAATAGGAAGGGATTGACTATGTGAAGACATTCTAACCTATTTTGAGACTTGCATCAGATCAACTAATTATATCTTTAATGGAAAGAATGGATCTTACATGGCATTAGATGGATTTAAGTAACTTATTCTTCAACGGAGAACTAGATGAAGAATATATATGGAATAACTAATAAATTGTGTTTAAAAGGGCCTAGAGCATAAAATGTTCATATTGTTAAAATCAATTTATGGTCTAAAGCAATATTGGAGGTAGTGTATATCAAAGTTCATATTGTAATCATATCATATGATTTTAACATAATTGACAAAGACCACTAGGTATAAGTTAAAAGATCCAATGATAAATTTGTAATTTTATTATTATATTTATATGATATTTTAATAGTTAGTAATAATAATCAATCTGTCAAGCAAATAAAAGATTAAAAGAAAATTGACTATCAACTATATTCAAGATGAAGAACATGAGTGAGGCTATCTACATCTTTAAGGTCAATAAGGATCATTAAAGAAGATTATTATCACTTTTACAAGCTACGTATATATTAAGTAAATACTTGAACAATTTCATATGTAGGACTATGTACTATTTATTACATTCATCGCTAAATATGAGTGCTTAAGCAATAAATAGTATCCAAAAATACCACAAAAAGAGAAAAAATGAAGAATGTTCTTTATTTTATTACAGACGCTAATCTTATGTACATTATGTCATATAGGAACAAGCATATTGAAAAGCAGTATAAAGAATACTCAGGCATGCTAAGGACCCTAGGTATCATTACAAAACCAAATACATAGATATCAAATATAATTATATCAAGGACATAGTAGTTTGAGAAAAAGTGAATATGAAATCTAGTCTTACAGGACAAATGATTGCAAATCTTGTGATTAACTCAAGTTCTATAGATGTAGTTTTTATAAATATTAGGTTACTAGGATTGTGTAGGATTTAAATTTTAGTTTTATTTTACTTCCTTCGTATCAATATTCATAATACTTGTTATGAATAATGATGTTTTATTTTTCATTAAGTATTTGATGCAAAATATGTTCAATTGAGTATAGGACGTTAGTTTTTAGAACGATATTTAAATTGAAATTTAGTTATAAAATTATGGGAATGCTTGATTTTGAACTGAGTGTTCAATTCTATGATAAATGTTTAAAAGTATATTGAACAATTCAATCCTACATAAAAGAAGTATATTGACCAAATACAAAATACCTTCTCATGTAAGTAATCACCTCCATAACATTGTTAGAATGGAGTTGAAACAAGCTTGAGTGGTTTAACTTGGTGATAAATAAGAGCTTTAAAACAATAGTGTTGAAATGAAGTATATTAAAAGGTAAAGGAGTTAATTTTAATGATATAACATTAGAAAATTATGTGTTCTCTCAATTTATCTTAGTACACCAAATATAAGTTTTAGAAGGTAAATTAAATGAGTAAACAATATAACTCAAGTTAGGTGTTAGGTATGTCTAAACTGTCAATTGTACGGTATTATAAGATAAGACACGCACTCTATTAAAAAATAAATATCATCATCTATGAATCATATCATGTGTACATAATCGACTAATAAGGATAATATAAGTCATATTCTCAACTTATATCGTGTGAGAATCTTTGAGGTTATGTGAACCTCAAATTAAAATATTATATTTACCCAGATTCTAATTTTAAAAAAAATTGAGTCAACTTTTGCTATCTTAAAATGTTACTAAAAGATCACGAATGATTCAATGTAAATAATGTTCTAAGAGAATAAATTGATTTGATTCAAATGATTGAGAAACGAAAATGATCATTATAATTCTAAGTTCACATAGGGATATACTCAAAATGGACCACCTTTTTAGCAGAAGGCAACACATGATCACGACTATGCTTAATGAGTTTTTTCCAATTTTGTTTTTGGTTAAGATGTTATAAACTCATAACAGATATACATAACATTAGAGCTTTCTAAGTATGCTAGCCAATCGGATTATTAGGTAACTATAGAAATTTAAAAAATATAAAGCCTATTGACTCCATCATATGTGAGTGAGAAATGTCATCATAATAAGTATATCTTATGATAAGTCAACTTTTTCCTTTCGTTTCAAACTAATCTTATATGGACAAAAAGGTTATCAGTAATAAGAAACTGAAACAATTTATAATATTGCTTTTCGAAATCAAGTCTCACTAAAATAGAACATAATTTTGAAAAAAAAATATAAATATTTATTAAAAATTAATAGACTGAGTTCAAATGTTTTATTTTATGATTTTTAAAGTATTTTTCTACAAACACTTATTTAAACAATAATACATATAAATATATTATTTATTCTTTGTGCTTTCGTTTATTCAATTGTCAGTGTGCTTAAGTTCTTTTTCTTTCCAATGTTGCTATGCAAATAATGATGTTAGCAAGATTCAGGTCAGGCCTCGGCATTCATGTTAATGAGTGGTTTATATCCAAGCAAGCACCTAGGGCGTTTACAAGAACCCAAGCTCAGGTTGCTGTAAGGACCTTATAATGGTTTGAATTAAACAGGTTTAAGCTCCTGGCCCGACCCTTCATTGGATGGCCCGTGAGCAGACCAGTGGCCCAACGACGTCGTTTTTGTTGCTCCGGTCGGGTCAAACTGTTTTGGCCCGTGACCCGATCAACCCAAGCGAAAATCAAGTTGGCCCAAAATTGTCAAGCCTAAAGATGTAACACTAATTATTCAATTTATTTATTAAAATTCAAATTATTTAATTTTGTGACTTAACCTATGGGAGTAAATAAGTTATTTAACTTATATATGTTTAGTCAATATAATTTCAACAAAAAGAAAAGAAATTACCTTAACTTTTGAGTATAATTTTTTATTAATCTAATTGATTGGTAATATCAATCATATTTGATCGCTTTATGTTTACGTGTTGTATTGTAATCCTTTACTTTTGAGTTAACAAGTTTAACATTTAATATTACCCGATATAATTTTGAACAACTCTAATCTAAGTGTTCTATTTTTGGTACATTTAAACTAGCGATAAAAATTTAGAAACTTAGCGCCCGTTCAAAATAATTTTAAATATTTGTCGGTACTATGCAAAATTGTCAATATTAATATTAATCGGTAGCAAATAGCTAAGTTTTGTACTATAACCCGTACGATAAGAAATTCTTAACATTGATTTGTTCCTAACTCATCAAATGAAATGAACCTTTTAAATTTGTAGAGCTCTGTTTTGGACAGTTAAATCCTGGTATTACTGCTTGGAAGAGCATTTGGGCCTTAATCTTGGGCCAATCTGTTTAAGTTGGATGGTCTTTACTGGACTTGGGTACTCAAATAGTGGGCTCCAATAACTCGTAGCCTGGAGGTCCAATTAAAAGGACAAAAATGTCAAGTTTAGTCAATGATTGTAAACATTTGGATTGAATTGAAAATATAAACCCTTATCGGAATGCGTATTAATTACAGAGATTTAATTCACACGTTCTATACAATACAACTTGGTATGGTAGAGTCAGTGAATGTGGCAGATACCACGTGGTATAATGTACAGATGTTAGATTCTTTGTGTACGATAGACACGAGGCAGCAGTTTCATCACACTTTTATGGTAAACTTGCCGTCCATCTTTTTAGGATTAAAAATTTGGCTGCGTTTTATTACTGTCTTCGATAGCTAGAGACGGAACGAAACAAAAATTTAGAGACGGAACGGAACAAAAACCCAAGTTCTAACTGGCTCTGCTCCCACGTCCATTCATGTCATGTCGGCTTGTTGCTCTCTGTTAGAATGATATTTCTATACAAATCTCAACCCAAGAAAACCAAATCAACCGAATCAAACCACCGCCAAGCTTTCTAAGTTTAAAGAAAATTATTATTTTTTATAATTTTATTATTATAAAAAATAATTTTATAAGTTACTCTCAAACTTACCTTAACTGTAATTAGTTAAGGCATGAAAATTGACAATTAACTTTAAATTACTTGATAAAGGAGACAATAATTATTTAAAATTACGGGATAAGATCTTCTTTTAAATAAAAATTTAATTTGTTCACGATCTTAACGTTTATAAATTGACGATTGTTATTAATATTTGCTTATCTAAACTTAAGCTTTTAGTTAAGAATAAGAATGATATTTCTGTGACGATAACGATGACATGATAAGAATAAAAGCTTATTTATACAGTAAAAATAGGGGTGAGCATTATTCGGACTGACCCGGCTCGAATTAATTCGGGTAAGCAAATGCTAAATTTCGGGTAATTCGGGCCGGGCCGGGTATTACCCGAATTATTTTCGGGCCGGGATAATTCGGGTAATTTGGGTAAATCGGGCCGAGTAAATAGGTAATTCGGGTAAATCGGGTCGGGTAAGTTCGAGTAATTGAAAGTTCGAGTTCGGGCCGGGTAAGATGGAAAAAATTTCGGATAATTCAGGCCGGGCCCGAATTACCCGAATGCTCACCTCTGAGTAAAAGAGTTAAGGGATCTATTTTTAAGTTTTTATAAAAATATAAATATCTATTGGCCCTTTGTTATAATTCATAATTTGAAGATGAATGGAGCTATTTGTAACTTTAATGAAACTTCTTGATTCTAATTATATTGGTTTTTCTTATTTTGATCTTCTAGTTTCTGATTGTAAGTCTCTTTTGGTTAAGACGAATGTGACGCTAAATTATGTTCGTTGATCTGTGAACGATGTGGCTCATTTACTGGCTCGAGCCTCTCGTTCTATTGCAGATTCGGTGGTTTGGACAGAACCACCTAGTAATATTTTGGATGTTCTTTCTTTTGATAATCAATGACGCTCACCGTAGTTTCCTCAAAAAAAAAAAAAAAACGAATCCTTATATTTTTTTCACTGCTGTATTTATTCCAAGTAACCACTTACAAAAGCGTATAGTACAAAGAATTAAAAACGTACAGTACAAAGAATTAAGAGTAGCGTACCACATGTAATTTAATACACAGCCACCCAACCCCTGTTTTTTAATATCACGAAGGTGTCTCCATGTGAACATGTGCTGTGTTGGAAACTACAAAATAATTGAACAGAGAATTGTTCCTTTCCTTATCTCTTGGCTCGTCACACCTTGCAGTAATATCTGTCATCTTGTTTTTAGATGCCCAAGGATCATGCATATCCGGGCCCTGAAAAAGTATTTTTTGTCATCTAGTGTTTGTTCCCGCTTTCCCAATCCCATTCTAAGTAGAACGTGTACATCAGTCCAAGAAAGAAGCACGGTAAGTATTTAACGCCTGGTAATAATTGTTTCTTGTCAATCCTTCAGAGATAGATTAGAGCCCCATTAAAGTGAAAAGAGAAGTGTACAATTAGACGAACAAGATCGCTAGCATTTACTACTGTGTCTGCGCTGAAAGTGTCCAATATCACGTGCAGTTACGACTCATCACACTAAGCAAGTCTAGCTTCAACAAGCATACGAAATGAACTAAAACTAAAAGGTTTGGCTTCGAAAATCATAACTACTTGGATGGTATTTGATGAAATTGTAATTTGGCCAAGAATAGTTTGAAAATATTTCTGACTCCAGGACAGTCATT
Organism: Erythroxylum squamatum; assembly: GCA_025629845.1. Classification (NCBI taxonomy): domain Eukaryota; kingdom Viridiplantae; phylum Streptophyta; class Magnoliopsida; order Malpighiales; family Erythroxylaceae; genus Erythroxylum; species Erythroxylum squamatum. Next base: position 33,685,799 of record JAOTBA010000205.1, read on the forward strand.
TCCGGTAACTTTTCCTCAGTCCTGCCTCGTCTCAGAAGGTGCGTCATTACGCTTGATCATTTTAACCAAAAGTATTGGAGGTAATAATTGCAGTCTTCAACATTACTAAGGTTATAAAAGTCGTTCCCCGACAAACCGAGAGGCAAGGATTCTTTTCCATTATTTTACAACAGTTTCAGTGTTTTACAGAGTTGCATTGCCATTTGCCTAAAAGAAGCTTAGTACTTATTCTGGAGTATCACATAAGAACAAAACTTTCCAAACTACAGTGATTCGATACGAGTGCCTTAAATCCATGAACAAGCATGCAACCCAAGATGCTGACACGATGGCACTTCAATCCCGCCAAAAATTAGTAAAAGGGTTACCAAGATTGCTTCTAAGAAAGACTATTGATGAACCAAGCCAGTCTCTCCAACATTTTAAATTGACAACTCAAACGAATAACAAACGAGAAAAGAGCAAGTAAAATTGACAGGAATCAGAAAAGAAAGAAAATAGAAGTAACTAAATAATAGAACTTTATTGATAAATTTGAGAGCAAGAATCTTAAACTTTTAAGTCAGTCCGTATGTAGAGGACTAAACTCCAAAATAAAGGAATTAATTTTCTCAAAAACTACTCACTTGGTCTAACTATCATATATTTTTAATGCTAGACTCCTAATCGCAATAAAAGATAGACTCCTAATCGTAATAAAAGATAGACTCTTAATTACAAATTTACAATAAAAGATAGACTCTTAATCGTAATAAAAAATAATACATAATCAGTAAAATAACAGAACAGCTAAAATAATGAGATAACTACTGGATGTGTGTGATGGGATCAAACTACTGATTGACTAAATCTTGGCCCATGTGATCCTCATGTGTTGGAAGTGTCGTATCAAAAATATATATTGAAACATCTAAATTACTGCTCTCCCCCTAAGTTTGACATTTGAAATTGTCATAAGACTAAAAGGGTGAGGGTAAAACTGTAAAAGGTTGGGTAAGAAACTTGTATGGATTTTTTTTTTTGGATAACGGGAGAACAACAGAAAAAACTACATGGTAAATTTTTACAAGGCAAAAGGGTTCTGTGATCAATCGATGGGCAGATTCTGTATCAAGTACTACATGATGGAAGTAACCAGCTTTGGCCTCCCACAAGCTGGCATGAGGTTCATCACCTCTTTCTCAAAGTCCCATTCTTAAGCCTGTCTTTCTCATGATACATGTTAACATATAGTAATCAAAAGTTAAAGAAAGAACTAAGAAGCTTGGCCCTTATAAATAGGTGGGTGACTCTGAAAATGGCCATCTTCTTCCAACTTTTGAGGCACCACTGAGAACAAGGGGGAGATGAAAGCTGTAAACTTTAACCTCTAAGCTTTTCAATATATTTTAATAATAGCCCGAAAGCCAACTTGCTCTTCCCTTCTTTAATGGAGAGAGAGAGAGTGTGTGAGATATGGTATCCATCCAGAGGTTTCTCTAGAGTCAGATACAATCAAGAACCTTGAGCATAGTTGTTTATCCATAGCCCCTGTTGCCCATACGCCCATAACAACTTTGTCAGTATCCTTTTATTCACTCACATTCAATAAATCTTTTCTATTACACAGCACAGCCATAGAAGACATTTCAGTTTCAGAGAGAGGAAAGAGAGTTAAAGAGAAAAGAACTATGAAGATCGGGTGTGACCTGTGTGACAACGCAGAAGCCTCAGTGTTTTGTTCTGCTGATGAAGCTGCTCTCTGTGAGGATTGTGATTATCGTGTTCATTATGCAAACAAGCTTGCAAGAAAACATTTGCGCTTTTCTTTACTCCATCCTTCTTTCAAAGAATCCCCTCTTTGTGATATATGTCAGGTGCTAAGATCCTTCATTCCCTTGTTTTATCTCCTTCATTATTTTCTGGATCTGTCTATAATAGCTTCAACAATCAATGGATTCAAGATGGTATCAAAAAAACCTAAGATCTTGGAATCACCCTTCATCTTAATGTGTCAGATTCATTGAGTGGTAGTATCTAATCTTGGTGATGCGTTTTTTTTAACTCAGGAAAAAAGGGCTATTCTTTTCTGTCAAGAAGATCGAGCAATTCTATGCAGAGAATGTGACCTTCCGATTCACAAAGCAAATGAACATACCCAGAAACACAATAGGTTTCTTCTGACAGGAGTCAAACTCTCAGCTTCTTCTTCTTCATACCCAACATCATCTTCCTGCGATGACTTGGATGCTAATGTTAAAAGCAACAGTAAAAGTTCGCAGCCATCTTCAAACAAGCAAGGGTCAGTTTCTAACGAGTTTTCCAGTTCTCCATCCATTGACAGATCATCATCACCTTCAGTAGGATACAAAGTTGACTATAACAGTACGTGTGAGAATGCTTCAATCTCCACAAATACCATATCAGAGTATTTGGAGACACTACCTAGTTGGATTGTCGATGATTTTCTTGACCCTTCGTTGCCTACTGTTGGCTTCCCAAAGGTTTGGAGCACACCCTATATCTAATGACACAAAACTCTGTTTTTTAGAGTGTTCATTTTTTGGACATCCGTCAAGATTCGAACAACCATTTCCCTGACGATGTTCGTGCGGTTTTGATGCAGAATTTCGATAACCTCTGGCCATTGGCGGATCAAGATCTTGATACCTACGTGAGTTGTTTTTTGGCAGAACCTACCACATTCTGTGCCGCTTTTCGCAGACCTCTCCACGATGGCTTACTTGGTGATGAATGCAGAGAATCAAAAGTAGCATACAATAAGAACCGGTGTGATGATTGTTTTACAGTTCCAGAAATCACACCACGTAGCAAGAACACCAAACACTGCCCGTGAAGGAAATGTTTTAACGTTCTGATCAATCGGATTTTGTATGGCATGGTCCATTCTTACTTGTTCATATTCGTGATCGATTTCTGCTTTGTCGTTTCACATTTCGGCTTGATATTTTCTAAGCACTACACGGTCTCTGTACACACCCGGCTCAAATAGGAGCACAAGGCACGGTAAAACTCATGTTTTAAAATTCAAAATCTTTAAGCGATCCATCGGAATCACCGTAATCTACTTTAAATACGTACTTTATAGATCAATAGAAGAATTCGTTACTGTTAAAAGATAAAGAATTTGAGAGCAGATGAACGATTCCAATACAACCTCTACACTTGAGCTTTAACGCCAAGGCAGGAAAGATGAAATCCAGAACCCAGTAATCGCTTGAATAGATGGCAGTAACCTTGAAGAGGTTCTCAAGTCTAGCAGAGCCCAATAGTTTCTTTATTTTTTTTTTTTTTTTATGCAACATTATTTAGTTATTTTAAAACCAATGGCTAATGTGTTTGGTTAGATTTAAACTAATAGAATTTTTGTTAATAAAAATTTCTGTAGATTTTTTCTAAAATAAATTTTTCTAAAAAGTTAATTGATTATCATTTAAAAAAGATTTTTTTGAAAAATTTTCATATAATAAACTATTTGGTAATATAAAAATTAAAAATGCCTTTTAATTATATTTTATTTTAAAATAAAAATTATTTAAACATATAAAAATTATTTAAAATATATTAAACAATATACAAAACATATTATATTAATTATTACATAATTTTAAACCATATAAAATATAAATGAAAATATATTTAACTAAATCTTTTATACGGATTATAACTAATATTAAAAATAAATATTAAAATATATCAAAAAAAAGTCAAATAATATTATATAAATCTCAAAATAAATATTCAAGTTAAATAAATAATTAAATACATAATAAATAGAAAGATGAGTTTGTAAATATTGTAAAAATTCAATGTAAAATATAAAGATAAAAAGAACTAAAAATAAACTTATTAATTGATCTAAAAAAATCTACCTAAAAAAAATCATATGAAAAACTTTGTTAAGAAGCTCCAAAATTTTTTAAAAATTATATTTTGAGGCAAAAAAATAATATCTATTAAAGATATACTTTTTTATTTTATATCTAAACACTCATTTTTTTTAAAAAAAATTTTTGTAGTGAAGGAAAGTACTTGTTGGCTTCCGAAAAGCACATCCAAATAGGCAAATAATGTAGACACGAATCTAGTAAACGAAAGAGATTGAAGCGGTTATGCAAATAAAGCCTGAGACATGTACTTAGTAAAGATGAGAGCAAAGAAGGTGCCAAGGAACCGATGAACCCGTGTAACATTACCAAAGACCATAGGAAGGACACGAGTTTCAACTTTCTATACATGTATTAAAAACGGATCGCACAATTGTGCCACATGCCCGAGAAAAGAGCCAAATTTTATATCTGAATCTAGAGGTTTTTTTGTTCCTCATAATGTCTTATTTTACAGCCCACAAGGGAGACGAAAAGAGGAAAAATATAGGGATATACCTTTTAGACAATTACATACAGCAAACCAATAAAAGAATTGCATTCGGTATTGCATTGAAAGTGCAAACAATTTAGTGACGACAAGCCCTGCAGATAAGAGGGGGAAAACAATCACAAACGGGTAAAATGTTAGTTTCCCAGATTGGAACATCAGAAAATGTCAACTTCCTCTTCAAATTTTATGTCGATTGGCACAAAATGCAACAGATATCTCCCTTGCTCACTTGTCTATCAATGCAAAAGATATATACGGATAAAAGCAATTGGTCCATTAAAAAGCAATAAAAAAACAAAAATGCCATGAATGACCTTCATTTTGGAGGGTATCCGTTGCAGTGTCAAGATGCAAATGCAAAAACCCTATCTGCAATCTTTGTGCGACAAATTGGACATTCAGAACAAGCAAGTGAACAAGATTTACACACTGCAAAGATACACGAGAGAAAGTTATAACAGTGAAAATGATAGCTCTATTCACAAAAAAGAGAAACTGCAGTGACTTACAACAAAAATGTCGACAAGGTAGAAGAATTGCTGCTGTTGGTGATTCAAAACAAACTTTACACATATGGAAATTGGCATCTCCATTTCCTTGGCTCTTTAGTTCTTTTTCCTTCATTTCTTGCATCCGTGCCTGAAAGAACACAAATTAGAATCTATATGGGCACCTCAAAAAATCAACTAAAATCATTCAAATCAGTTCAATATAAATTTCGCAATCCTTTGGCATCTACTTATACAAGAAATTTGCGAGCCTCGAGAACGATAGACATAATTAAGTCTAATAGGAAGACAAAAGGATCAACTTAAGCTATTACCTATAATGAAAATACCGATCAACAGTCAACCGCACGAGAAACTTTCCAAAGATTGGAGATATGGACAACTAGAAAACTTAGTCTAGTATCAATACCATTTGAAGCCCAAAGAACATATGCATTTTATACAAGTTACCTTTCAAACAAATAAAAAGAAAACATGCCTTGCACAGATATGTCTCAGACAGACCGTTTGAACATGGCAAAAACATCAGACACAAGTAACTACAGATGCCTCTGCAACAATATTTACCTTCAAGCGCATGACTAGAGGCTCTTCTCTTGGAGTTTCATCAGCTGTTTTCGATGTATCCAATGCTTGTGCCTCTCTCAGATCAACACTATGGTCAATGCCATTGGTTTTCTTATCACAAGGGTGATCAATCCCATCAGCACTCAGGTCAGGGGTAGTTCCCCCTTCTTTCTTTAACCTAGCAACAAGCACCCACATGTTGGCTAAATCATTTTCTAAAGCTTGTTCCCTTTTCTTCGCCTCTTCAGCTTTTTTCCTATACTCCTCCTCAATGAATGCCTTTTCAGTTAAGGCTGCCTCAAGAACTGCCTCCCGCTGTTTCCGTGCCTGTAGTTCCATCTTAAGGTCATCAGGACCAAGATCCCGTGATTCAAAGTCAGCAGAATGCATTCCGAAAGTATCATTTCCTCTGCCAGAAAACCTCCCTTTCCTCCCCAGCCTTGTACCATCACTATACTTCCTGTTCACACCATTCACAGATTGCATGCCTCCATTTCTGGAATGTGCTGAATCTCGAGTAGCAACCAGTTCTTTTTCTAACTTTGCATTCTGTATAGATAGCTTGGTGACTTCACTCGCCAAATTCTTCAGTTCAACTGCAGCGGCAGAGGCAAGTTCCTTTGCGTAGGAGGCCTCTTCTGCTAGTTTCTGATTTTGAACATGTAACCCACTATTTTCCTCGGAAAGCTGAACCTGTTCTAGCTTCAACTTTTCATTCTCTATCTCCTGTTCAAGTAAGAAATTCATACTCAATACATTGTTCAAGACGCAACCATTGGAAAAATCTTAAATATGGATGGCATGTGGCCTATCACAAGAATCTCAATCTAAATATTCCCCAGTAATGCCATTTTCAGGATTTCTTTCCAAAGCAGCACCAATATATTATGTGAATGATTACAAGACATTACATGAACCAAATGCTAAGCAGTTTCAGATCATAGTGGAAATTCAGACCAAAAGGTCCAGTTCTTAAATTTATCAACCAGAAAGTTGCTCAGCCCTGTACTGATAAATTCACAGCAAGATTTACCTGTAGCTGAACTTTCTTTTTCAATTCATCAACAAATTCATCAGCAACAAATTGCTCGGAAGTAAATGATAATTTATTGCCAGAAAATGTTGCCAATTGCTGTTCCAGGACACTAACTTTTTCTTGTAATTCCTTGTTCTCAGAGCACTGCCAATAATAAATAATATTTAACAGTAAGAACAGGATCCACCATCAGTGAAATGGCCAGCAGCATCCTTAACCAAGGGGACAGAAACCACGTAATGTTTGTCAAACCTTAGTTTGCAGTTGTTCCTGAAGTATACGGTTGTCTGCTGATTTTATCTGCAGAACAAATAAACAGATTTTCATAAGCCAGAACTTCACCATCCACCAACACAAACAGAATAAGGTAAGCTATATCAGTCATAAGATTCTCACAAGAGACATGCTGTAAGTCAGTAAGACAAAGTAAATAGCCTCTACTAAATTCCAAAGTAAATAGAGTTGTTACTAAAAAGGATATTTGATTATTTAAATTCATTTTTGGTTGTTAGCAAGAGAATAATTGAGTAAAAGAGAAAAAAACTGTAATCAGCTAAATGATATGGAGTTCTTTTATTTTCAAGTATTCATGCAAAAGTACTTTTCCATCCTCATCCACCACTATGACAGTTTTCTGTTGTAAATCCAAGCCATGTTAACCATCCAAGACACAGAGTTTGCAATGCAATTTCAGACAGTCAAATGTCAATAGACAAGATGCTCACCTCCAGTTCAAAAGCCTTTTCATTACACTGGGTCATCAGTCTCATAACTGTCTGTTGCACACAAATTAAATTGGCAAACTAAGCATCCACTATAAGAAAGTCATAAATGAGTATGGCAAGATGTAAATGAATCCACCTGCTGCATATCCACCAACGATGCATTGGCAATCGAAGCCTCCCCATTCTCAATGATTCGTTGTTCTAGTGCTCCCATTTGCCTTCTCTTTTCATGAATCTCACGTTCCAAGTTCTGGATCTGTATTTAAGACATGTATCTCTTAATCAAGGGAATAATAAGCAAAAAGCAAAGCATTTGAGTTGTTGAGAGCTAGACTCAATGCATTTCACTGTTCACTGAAAACCAAACCCAAGAATGTGTAAATGTCAGAGGATCATGTAAAGTGTGTAATTCATCATCATATGAACCATAAAAATTAAAACCCCATAAGTTGGCTGGCAACCATAGCAAATATATTGACAAAATTAGGATGGTACAAAAGATTGTAGATAAATTCAGAGGATTCCCCTCGTTACTGAAAATGAAGCTCCTACCCTTTAGGATAAGAAGACAGAAGGAAAGGGATGATAACCAACTCTTTTGACATCATGATATTGACAACCAATTCCCCAAACTTTTCTTTACATTTCAAACTAATTTTATGATTCCAATAAGGATGCTTCTTTATGGGAAGAAGAGGATTACTTGAGCTTTTGAACCATCTGGATCATTTACTGACTGCTCCACCTGGCGCTTCAAGGTACTGGTGCTAAATGCTATCTCTCCAGCAAGCATCTTAACCTGCTCAACAAGAAGGTCCATCTGGTCCTGCGTCATTACCCCCTGCATCAAAGCACTAAGCAATCATTCACACATTACTTTAAAAGACAGATAATATGCACATGTAGTGAAAACCAAAACAAAAGCAAGATAAAACTTTAAGTGCTCAAAATCAGAAAAATTCCAATAATTCTTCCAATAAGTAACACTTAATAAGAAACAATAGCAAAAATGAAGCAATGAATCATACTTATGATGGTTTGAATCAAATATCATCACTACTTTTCAAAGACAAAAACCGAGTGTTCATGCTCTTTGACATGAAGATTCAGAGGAGCATTACACATGGAACCTTAAAAATATTATTGCTTCAGGACTTCTCACCCCATAAAATTGAAAAAAAATTTACAAGGTTGACCAAAGCAATCTATTCAGTGTTAAGATAAACACATCAAATTACAGTTAGATGAAACTGATAACAACTAAATTATCAGTGTGAGCCAAATGAAAAGCAATCAATGCAAAGAAAGAAGTTTGGAACATTACGAGGCTTCAGTTCACAAGCTACTAAGCAAGCAAGACTAGAGAAAGTTTTGCCTTTAGCAATGAAAAAATGTAGCCTAGCAATGAAAAAATGTAGCCAAACATGAGCATTTCTTGGATTTATTACTAGGTAGCCAATTAAAAACATAAAGTAGCAGAAATTGGTAGAACGTACAGCTGTCGGTTTAGAAGCAGTTATAAGTTCACCAGCTTGAGATGATTCAGTAATTGTACTGCTACCCGGTGAGAGTTCATCATTCCACTGGCTAGAAGATCTTTTGTGTTTAAATTCATGAGATCTATTTGATGGCTCTGCAGATGGGGATGTAGAGTCTTTGGCACTCTCGCTTGTACCCTCTCTCACAACTTCCGGCTTCAGAAAAAAAGCGATAACAAAATATGAACATCAACCAACATCTGAACAAATACAAATCAAATTTAAATGTAAAGAGCAGTTCAAATGTAATAAATGCTTGTGCAAATAAAGGATAATCGGCAGTCAACAGAAAACAAAAGTAATTACTGGATAATCGGCCACATTGGAGACTACTGAAAAGAGAAACAGATCAAAACTACTTAAGTTAATAAAATTGAGCAACCAAAAATTTCAACAGGAAGTGGGTGGGACAACAAACAATTACAACTTCATAACGCACAATTTGATACAACAGAACAACGCTGTTGCAGCCATGACTTTGTTATAAAGGATATGTCTGGGTATCTGAGATATCACCAGCCATACCCCAATGGCAATAACAACTTGTATGAGAAGCATAAATTAAAAAAAGCAAAGAAACGTCAACAAAAGCAAGCCCTAGTCCTCAAGACACAATCAGTAACTTCCTCAGACTGAGGCTTACCACTCAAAGAAGAAAAAGAATTGATCTATTCATATTATTAAACATTTTATCCTATATAAAGATGGAAACAGAACTCACATCATCCTCAGCAGAGTGACTTCGGTGATGACCTGCAGCACCACTCAAACCAGGAATGGTATCCTTTGTGGAAACAAGTATAAGCTTAGTTAGCCTCTGGATTCTACTCATAAGAGCAGCTTTGGCTTCCTCTTCTTCCTCTAATCTTGACTGCATCTTGACTTGACCCTCTTCCAACTGTTTAATAGAAGAAAAGGTTTAACTTCAAAAGCATGACAAAATACAATAAGAGCACCGACGCATGTAACCATACAATAGACTTGAGGGAAAGACGCACAAAAACAAAAACCAAATCAATTGACCTGTTGTCGTAAGCTAATAATCTCTTCATGACTGACACCAGCAAGCATCCCTTGCTTTAGCTGATCAAGTTCCTGTTTGAGGGTTGATATTTCTTTCTGGTATTTCTTAATCAAAGATTTCTCATCAATAATCTGCAAGTATTTTTCAAAGCCAGTATTAGAATAGGCTTCAAGCAGTAATTTCTATTAATTACCATTGGCAAATCGTATCAAGTGGCGAGATCATGCCCTACCTTGTTACGTGAAGCATAAATCTCAACTCGCTTCGCCCTGCTAGCAAACTTCAGTGTATTATGAGTTTCCTCCAAATTACTAGATGCAGGAGTAACCGTGCAAATAAGCTGTACACCAACATGACTTTCAGTAGAACATACAAAACTTTTGCTTCCTGTTAAAAAATAACAAATTGTTGACAGTCCAAAAACTCACTGAAACATGTCCATGTCCACTCAGTGAGGACTGCAGCAACCGAGTGAGTTTGGAGTCTCGATATGGAACATGAGATGCCCTCCCTTCACTCAACTTTCCAATTACCTTTCAATGAGAATCACAGTGTCAATAGATTTTCCAAGTTTCCAATTACAAACAAGCCAATAAACTCATTTTAAGGGCTTCACATCAAACAAGTAAAATGCATAATCTGACTGATACTATATTTAAAACATCCATTAGTTATAAGAAACATTAGTAGCTATTATCAGGTTCCTCTTAAAAATCCATCATCCATCCAAGAAAAGAATGTCCAGACTAATGACTCAGGAAACATATCAAATTGTCCCCATAGCACACTCTCAGCATATGTTACGCTCTTTTAAATGAACAAATAATGACCGGACAAGAAAATGCAAACAAAAAAAATTAGAGATGCTTACAGTTCCAAGAGTTAGAAGACTTTTGTTTATGTAAGATCCTTCCTTTCTCCTTAGTCCAGTTGTCTCGGTTTTAGAACTCTCAGACCCAGCTAGATCAATCAGATTCTGAAACATAAGACAGAAGAAGGCAATAAATGAGCCATAAAGTTATAAAAATGATCAAATTTATGCAATGCAAGCAGCTTATAACTTACAAGTTGAGAGAAAATCACTCCATCATACTCGTCACCGTGTGCACTACTCTCAATCATCTACAAACAAAGAAGCAGATCAATGAAAAATACAATTGAAATAACAATCATTGTTTCATATAATTGAGTAATCCACAAAGCCCACAGTAGGTACAAATGGTTAGATGACAGGATGAGAAAATAATAGCATGCATCAAACGCAAATGTGGCAGGAATCAGCTTGACTTGAACCCAGATCCAAAAAGTGTATCCAGGTCAGCAATGGAGAGTCCAACCAAAGACAAAGGTTTTAGTTTAAACACACTGATTTATTTAAAGCATTGGGAAAATGCAATGGTAATTGTCTGAAATCATTACCTCATATCATTAGCAGAGAAACATGAGATCACATGCATACATATAGGGGGAAAGAACATTGGATTTTACGGTTCAACAAGTGCAACTACATCCATAGACAGCCACTTTGTATTGATGGAGAAGGTTTTTTTAACTTTATTTATACATAGGGTTATTCCTTTCACAACATGAACTAAGGAAGTTGGGCAACAAAGTTAAAATGTTAAGAAAAATATGACCAAATCGATAGTATTTGGTCACACAGCTAGGAGCTACATGTGTCAAAGCATTAAGTGGACTTATAAGACAGCTCACATTTATGCCCAGGAATGATGTATATAGTACAGGTTATATCTTCTATACCATAAAACGGCGAGAAAGCAAAGAAAAATGCTGCAGTCGCTGTATTGGTTAATGCATTCAAAATTGTGTAAATAAACGTACTATATTGGGTTATCAAAGTGGCCAACTATATACCAGGATTAAATTGGTTATTAATGTAATAACTGATAGCAACAGCAGAAAAAACACCTGTGAACTTTGAGTAATAAATTGTAGACTCACATGTGAGTTTGGACAATTAGTTATTACACAGGACAGCACCAATAGCTTACCAGCGTGAATATTGTGTGGCTTCGGCTACTGAGCAGATTAAAATTATTTGAACCAACATGACGATGTTCTGCCAATATCAAGCATCAATTGACAACTTTGTGGTCAAGGCCCCTTCCAGATATAGAAAACATACAAGGAGAAAGGCAAACAGAGTTCCCTAGATAACTACCTTCTCCAGCAGCAATAAAAGAAAGTGCATGCCCAGGAGACAAAACCACTTCTTCCTTTATACCCTCCACGTAAGTGCCCTGGAAAAGTGGCACAATAGTAAGCATGAGATCAATGTACAACATACAAAAGTTTATATCAAAAGAAATTAACACTTGTCAGTATTATGCATAGGAAATAAATAGTTAGGATTTTATGGGATAAGATTATTAGTTAGCTGTATATTTATGTATATCCTATAATTAGTTGTATGATTATGATTATGTACATCCGTAATTTATAGGATATATTTTAGGGATATTTCCTGTATATATTCTTGTAAACTATTCAAGTAAAAACAAAATAGAATTATTCTACTTTTCATGGTATCAAAGCCACCAGCTTTTCTTTTTAGAAACTTCTGCCCAAAATTTTGTTCTTCTGAAAGGCACGGTAGCTACCTAACCAAGGAGCCATGTCAGAAGTCACTGCTATCAGTGGGGTGTCTCCATTAGACAGTGCTGAGAAGGAGAAATCAGCAGCAGCAGAATGAAGGGGCTGCTAATTAGGAGGAAATCTGTTCCTAACAGATTGGGACAGAAATTAGGGGAGATTTAGTCAAAGTAAATAAATTAGGATATTTAATTTGTATAGATTTTTTTCCTAATATAGATACTATTGTACTCCTATTTATATGTAACCTAAACAAAGGAAAAACATATGGCAGTCACACTTTTTCCCATCTGGTATTAGAGCTCTAGGCAGAAATTAAACCCTAGTCGTATCCTACAACCCTACCAGAAATTAAAACTCTAGCCGTTTGTCAACCCTAATTGTCCATAATCAAGTCTGATTATGTATCAGAATCCACCACCATCCGTACCAATCAACCAAGATCTTCTGAAATTCACAACCCCACCAAAAAAAACAATACATCCCATCTACCTTGTTAGGATCCATGACAGCAATTAGCAATAATATTAAGCCTAGGATAGGGAGGGTGTATTCACGTAGACAGAAGGAG
>JAOTBA010000205.1:33698861-33716368 GCA_025629845.1 Erythroxylum squamatum
TTCTCTCTGAGGAGCTTATTCAGCTCTGGTTAGGAGCAAATCTGCTCTGGATATACTGTAGTGCCTAGCACATTACATATATATAAATAATATAGCAAAACTCAGTATTCTGAGCGTAGAGATCTAACATACCTACTCCAAATTCTCCTTCTCTCCAAATTACAACTATGCGGTTGATTGGAGTGAATTTTCTGCATTGGTCTCAATTAGTGCCGATGTATATTCAAGGGAGAGGAAAAATTGGCTACTTCATAAGAGAAAAGAAGGAAATTGCCACTAAGCATCCAGTTACTCCATTTGGGATTCTGGAAATGCCATGGTGATGACTTGTTTGGTAAATTCTATGGAGGAGGAAATTAGCTCCAATTATATGTGTTACCACACAACCAAGGAACTGTGGGACAACACCAATCTCATGTATTCAAACTTAGGCAATCAGTCTCAAGTGTTTGAGTTGACACTAAAACCTGGAGAAATTCGCCAAGGTGAGGAAAGTATTACCAAATACTCTAATACTTTGAAAGTTTGTCGCAAGATTTAGACTTATTCAGTGATGATTATGAGTGGAAATCATCAAAAGATTACCACCAATATAAGAAAAAGGTGGAGGATAATCGTGTATTTAAATTTCTTATTGGAGTAAATGTTAATTTTGATGAAGTTAGAGGCAAAATTATTGGCAGACAACCCCTTCCCTCCATTGGAGAAGTGTTTTTTGAAATCCGGAGGTAAGAAAACCGCATTATTGTTATGTTAAGGAAGAAAAAACAAACAAAACAATGGAGAATTCTACCCTTGTTGCAGAGGCTAGTACTGGCTAAATGGTCCAAGGGAAATTGGAGCAAAAACCCCGTGTTTGGTGTGACTATTGCAATAAGTCAAAGCACACAAGTGAAACTTGCTGGAATTTGCATGGAAAACCTACAAATTGGAAGGGGAAAATGAGAGAAAGGGTTGGCCAATCTCTACTCATGAACCCAAAATTGTCCCTTTCAGCAAAGAGCAACTAGATCGCATCATAAAGCTACTAAAATCTAATTCTGCATTATTGGGTGCACCTAATGCTTCTTTGGCACATTCGGGTAGTATTCCCAGTGCCCTAGTATGTCATTCTTTTTCTACTCCTAGGATCATTGATTCAGGAGCCTCTAATCATATGATAAGTCTTTCAAATTTGTTTAATACTTATAACCCTTGCTCTGCTTATTAAAAAGTTCGTATAGCAGATGGGTCATATTCTCCTATTGTTGGTAAAGGTTTGGTAACCTTATCTAATACATTGTCCCTTAAATTTGTTCTCCATATACCTAAACTTGTAATCTCCTATCTGTTAGTAAATTGTCTAAAGATTCTAACTGTCAGGTTACTTTCTTTGACTATCATCGTGTGTTTCAGGACCAAAATTCAAGGAGGATGATTGGTAATGCTAGGATGATAGATGGTCTCTACTATTTTGATGATGAAGATTCCAAGGGTAAAAAATCTCAAAGCTTGAATCGTATCAATTATGCTTTGGCACTATAGGTTAGGACATCCTAGTTTTCTATAATTGAAAAGACTTTTTCCTATGTTATTTCGAGGATTGGATTGTTCAACATTTCATTGAGAAAGTTGCATTTCGCCAAAAAGTCATGTCCTTTTATCCCTTACAACCTTATAAACCTTCAAAACCATTTTATCTTATTGATAATGATCTTTGGGGTGCTTCACAAATCAACACAATTTCAAGAAGAAAAATGGTTTGTGACATTTATTGATGATCATACTCATATGTGTTGGGTTTACTTAATGAGTGAAAAATCAGAAGTTAAAACCATATTTAAAAACTTTTATACAATGATTGAAACCAATTTCAACAAAAACTTGGCATTCTCCACATTGATAATGTCACTAAATATTTTAATGAGATTCTTGGCAATTTTTTAATAACAAAAGGGTATTCAAAATCAATCTACTTGTGTCGATACTCCCTAACAAAACAGGATTACTTAAAGGAAACAAAATTGCTAGAAATGTTTCAAGTCATTATGTTTTCTAAAAATGTTCCAAATTTTCTTCGAGGTAAGATGTTTAATGGCTTAACTATAGTACACCCCTTGAGTGTTTTAAAATTTTGTTCCTGAAGCTTGAATTTATTCCGATTTACCCCTATGAGTTTTTGGGTGTACTACTTACGTCCATTTACCTACTAGGCGGCATTCGAAACTAGATCCCAAGGCAAAAAAATTTGTCTTTATAGTCTTTGCCCCAAACAAACAATGGTAAAAATGTTTTAATCCCGAAACCTGAAAAGTTTCTGTCACTATGGATATCTACTTCCTTGAAAATCAACCTTTTTTAAGGAAAATTTTCTTTGAGGGAAGAAATGAAGCGAACAAAATTTTTGAGAAGTTAAATCCCACTCCCTTGCTGAAAATTGTAGACTCCCCTAAAAATCTACAAAAGCTAGTTGTTCCTAATATTGTAAAGCTAAAAAATGTTGAAAATCTGACATGAGTAGAAATACTACCAGATGACCCTAAAGGACAAGAACCTGAGTTTAGAGTTTACACAATGAGGAAGAATCATCAAAAAGGTAGAGAGCCTACTATTCCCAAAGCAAAACATCAATCAGACATCCCGAATGATGAGCCTATAAACATGCAAGGTACTCTAAACCCTCTACTATCCAATACTGTTCCTATTCTTGATACTTGCTATGATCTTGACATTCCCATAGCACTCAGAAAAGGTACCTAGTCTTGTACTAGCCATCCTATTGCAAAATATCTCTCATATAATAAACTATCTCAAAGTCATAAAGCATTCACATCAAAAATCTCTAATTTGTTTGTTCCAAGAAACATTCAAGAAGCACTTGATGATCCAAAATGGAAATCAGCAACAATGGAGGAGATACGTGCTCTAGTGAAAAATGGGACATGGGAAGTTGCAGAGTTACCCAGAGACCAAAAAACAGTTGGTTGTAAATGGTTGTTTATGGTGAAGTGCAAGGCTAATCGAAGTGTAGAAAGATACAAAGCGAGACTTGTTGCCAAGGGGTTTACTCAAACCTATGGTATTGATTACCAAGAGACTTTTGCCTCGTTAGCTAAAATTAACTCTATTCAAGTTTTATTGTTTCTTGCAGTTAACTTCAACTAGATATTACATTAACTGGACGTGAATAATGCTTTTTTGAATGGTGATTTGGAAGAATAAGTGTTATGTGTCGACCACCAAGTTTTGAAAAAAATTGTTGGCCAAAATAGAGTGTTTAGACTCAAGAAGTCTGTATATGGCCTAAAACAATCTCCACAGGCATGGTTTGGAAGGTTTGGGAAGGCAGTGAAAAGTTGTGTCTTTCATCAAAGTCAAGCACATCACACTCTATTTTATAAGCATTCTAAGATGAGAAAAATGCAATTTTAATTGTCTATGTGGATGATATAATCTTAATAGGAGATGACTATAAAGAACTTGCAAGGTTAAAAAGGAAGCTAGCAAAGGAGTTTGAAATTAAAGACTTGAGAGCATTGAAATATTTTCTTGTAATGGAATTTGCAAGATCAAAAGAAGGAACATTTGTAAATCAGAGGAAGTATATCCCTAATTTACTTGGAGAAATCGGGCTATTGGGATGCAAGGTGGCTGAAACTACAATTGAGCTTAACCTAAAACTCAGTCCAACTAAGGATGAAGTTGTGATTGATAGGGAAAAATTTTAGCAACTGGTGGGAAGATTGATATATATATCACACACTTGGCCTAACGTAGCGTTTGTGTAAGAATGATGAGTCAATTTATGCACACACCAGGTCAAGAGTGCCTTGAAGATGCCTACAGAATACTAAGGTATCTGAAAGGGACACCTTGAAGAGGCTTGATGTTTAAGAAATGTGACAATATACAGGTTGAAATCTATATAGATGCTAATTGGGCATGTAGCATTTATGATAGAAGATCAACAACAGGATACTTTACTTTTATTGGGGGAAATCTAGTCACCTAGCGGAGTAAGAAACAGAATGTAGTAGCACGAAGTAATGCTGAAGCTAAGTTTAGGTCTCTCGCACATGGGATTTGTGAAAGAATGTAGATCAAGAGGTTATTAGAAGATCTGAACATTCCTGTGTCACTTCCTATGAAAGTCTATTGTGACAACACGACCGCCATTTCAATTGCACACAACCCAATTCAACATGACAGAACCAAGCACATTGAAGTGCGCAAACATGTTATCAACGAGAAACTTGAGAGTGGCTTAATCTGTGTTCCTTATATACCAACCACAAAACAAACAGCTTATAAACTTACTAAGGGACTACAAAAGAAACAGTTTGATGTCCTAGTAAGCAAGCTAGCTATGGAAGACATTTACAAACCATCTTGAGGGGGAGTGATGAGAAGGAGAAATCAGTGGCAACAGAATTAAAGGGCTGCTAATTAGGAGGGAATTTGTTCCTAACATATTAGGAGAGAAATTAGCGGAGATTTAGTCAAAGTTAATAAATTAAGAGATAATTAGAATATTTAATTTATATAGAATTCTTTCCTAGTATACATACTATTGTACTCCTATTTATATGTAACTTAAAACATAGGAAAAACATATGGCAGTCACACTTTTTATGCATAGACAGCACTACTATAACCCACACAAGGGAATTATCAAACATTGAAGTAGCCTACCATCTGAATGGAAAGAATTATCTAAAGTGGTCTCAAGTTGTTCGAACATTCTTAAAGGAAAAGGCAAGCTGAGCCATTTGTTGGAGACTGGTCTGGACTATCCGAAACTTATTCTAAATTTGACGCATGGGATGAGCAAGATTTGATGGTTATGTCAAGGTCGTTGAACTTAACAAATCTTGAGATAGGTAAGGAGATTGGGAAACAATTCAACAAACTTGCTCTAAGATTAATGATGTTGCTCGAGTTTATGAGATCAAAACTCAAATATCAGCAACTAAGCAAAGGACTCGCTCAATAACCGAGTATGCAAATCTCTTGCAAAGTATATCGCAAGAATTAGAACATTATCAATGTATCAAAATGCAATGTTCAGAAGATGTTGGAATGTTGAAACGATTTATAGAAAAAGATTGAATATATTAGTTCCTTGCTAGACTTAACACAAAATTCGATGTTGTGGGAGTCCAAAATTTGGGAAGAGATGATCTTCCATCCTTGAATGAGGGCATTGCTACGATTAGAACTGAGGAAGGGAGAAGCGTGAAGCTGGAAATACATCCAACAACAACTAAAGGATCTACCCTAGTAACTAGATCCACAAATTTGAGGGAGGTAAATGTTGCACAAGCCATAGAAGACAATAGGCAGTCTCCTCCAACCAAGTCATTCAATAAAGATACACTCAATTGCACATACTGTAAAAGGCACCGCCTAAAAGGGAGTAGCGCTGCAAACTAAATGGCAAGACTAATATTTAGAGAAAAGGTGGAGGGAAACAAGCACGTATTTTGAGCTCACATATAGATAATACGAAAATAACTCAAGATGGAGCCCAAGAGTTTAACAAAGCATATATTGAAAAATTAAGACTCCTCTTGAATACACTTGAGAAACCATCATCTACAAGTACAGGTTCATATTCATTAACCATTTCAGGTATTTCCTCCATCTCTTGTATTTCTAGTGCCTTACAAAATAAATCTTCAACTATGTAGATAATTGACTTAGGAGCCACTAATCATATGACATATTGCTCTATATTTTTTATCTCATATACACCTAACTCTAGCCATAAAAAGATAACTATAGTAGATGGATCAATTGTCACTGTAGCTGGACAAGTAGATGTTCAATTAAATAACTCTCTTATCATAAAAGGTATCCTCCATGTTCCTAAATTATTTGCCACCATAATTTCAGCGCATAAACTCACCAAAGACTCTAAATGCTAGGCCTTTTTTCTCCTTCCTCTTGCATGTTTCAGGACTAGGGCACGAAGGGGACGATTGGACATGCTAGTTAGAAGATTGGCCTTTACTACCTAAAGAATGAAAAAGGGCACACAAAATTCTAGGTTTTTCTTCCAAAGTTGGTCATGTCTAGTAAAGAAAAAGTATGGCTTTATCATCAACGTTTAGGACATCCTTCTTTTCATGTAATAAAGTCAATGTTTTCATCATTCTTTGATAAAATAGATGTTAAATCTTTCTATTGTGATGTATGTGATTTTGCAAAGCACAAATGTGCATTTTTCCAATAAGTGATAAAGAAGTCATACCACCTTTTCTCTCATTCATAGTGACACTTGGGGTCACTCACCAATTCATAATGTTACTGGGACAAAATGGTTCATATCTTTCATTAATGATTGCACATGAATTAGTTGGATCTATTTGTTGAAACATAAGTTAAATGTTAGTACTCTTATTCCCAAATTTTATAATATGATCAAAAATCAATTTCTTTTGATTCTGACGATGCCAAAGATTATTCCAATCAAACTCTACCAAATTCCTTCATGAAAAAGGGATCATCCATGAATCCTCATGTGTTAATACTCCTCAAAAAAATGGTCATTTGTTGAACATCACAAAGGCTCTACTCTTATATAAAAACGTTCCCATAAATTTTTGGGGTGAATATGTCCTAACTTCTGCCAACTTACACAACAAATTGATAGCTAGAGTTCTTAATTTTCAACCACAAGTAAATATTCTTACACAATTCTATCTAAATCTAAGTTTCTCCAGTACTTTTGTTCCTAGAATTTTTGAAAGGATAACCTATGTTCATTTTCACTCTCAAAATAGAGGAAAACTTAATCCTCATGCTCTTAAATGTGCTTTTGTTAGTTACTCTTCCACCCAAAAGGGATACAAGTGTTTCCATCCCAAAAATCACAAATGTTGTGCCCACTGATGTTAAATTTGATGACTAGATCTTTCTTTACTCAACCTTATCTTCAAAGGGAGAATTTGAATGAAGATAGGTCAAGGGACTTATTTTTCTTTGATTTTTCCACTCAAATAGAGTCTGAACCACATTTTTCAAACAAGTTTGATGAACTTAAGAAGCTCTAAGGAAAGAAAATGAAGGAAAAACCACTTCAAAATTGCAAGTTTACACTAGGAAGAGATTTGCCTCTCACCAACAGCATGCCCAAGCCCTTTCACAACCTACTGTTCCAACACTCCAAACAAATTTGGAACCAAATAAACCATCCACAAGCTTATCCGACCCTGATCCACAAATTCATGACAAGCTTAACTTCAACCCACATATTGAACTTAGTGATTCAGACCTACCTACTGCCCTCAAAAAAGGTATTAGAACATGCACTCAACATCCACTATATTTGTTCATGACATATCAAAACCTGTTCAAAAAACACCAAACCTTTCTCAAAAATCTCCATAACATTCCCATTCCAACCAAGGCACTAGGAGATGAGAAGTTGAGAAGTGCTATGAAAAGTGAGATGGATGGACTAAAAAAAAAATTAAAACTTGGAACCTAGTGGAACTGCCTAAGGACAAAAAATTGGTTAGATGTAGATGAGTGTTCACATTAAAGAATAAATCTCATGAGACTATTGAAAGGTACAAGGCTAGGTTGGTTGCTAAAGGTTTTACCCCAACCTATGGCATAAATTACTTAGAAACATTTGCACCAATAGCAAAGCTGAATACTAGCAGGATTTTATTGTCACTAACTACCAACTATGGCTGGAAATGTTAAAAACGCCTTCCTTTATGGAGAACTAGAAGAAGAAATATACATGGAAGATTCACCCAAATTTGAATCTCAAAAGGGATTGGTGTGCAAATTAAAAAAGCCCTTATGGACTAAAACAGTCATCAAGAGCATGGTTTGGGAGATTAATGAAGGCCATGACAGGATTCGGGTATAAGCAAGTGATGAAGACCATACCTTGTTTATCAGACATTAAAAAATTGGGAAAGTAACAGTACTTTTTGTATATGTGGACAACATCAGTCATTGGAAATGATAAATGTTGGTGTTAAAGGGAAAGTTATTACAAGAATTTGATATTAGGGAGTTGGGAAAGTTGAAACATTTTCTAGGAATTAAGGTTGCACATTCCAAGCAAGGTATATTCATTTCACAACAAAAATATGTGTTGCATTTGTTGAAAGAAACGGAAAAATTAGGGTGCAAACCAGCAACCACTCCAATTGAGTTCAATCACAAATTAAGTGATGCACCACATAATCTAGCAATAGATAAAGGAGCTTATCAAAGATCGGTTGAAAAATTAATGTAATTAACACATACAAGACCAAACATTGCCTTTGCAATAGGCGTTATAAGCCAATTATGCCTAACCCCAAAGAAGTACACTTCAAAATTGTGCACAAAATTTTGCCATATGTAAAAGGTAGTCCAAGAAGAGGAATTTTATTTAAAAGAGGAGAAAAGATTATGCTAGAAGCCTACACAAATGCAGATTATGCAAGTTCCCTATTGGACAGAAGATCAACCTTAAGATATGGAGTTTTATGGGAGGAAATCTACTTTAATGGAAGAGCAAAAAACAAAGTGATGTGACAAGATCAAATGCATAATCAGAATTCAAATCCATGGCTTTAGGGATCTGTGAGTTGCTTTGGTCGACGATAGTTCTTGATGACTTAAAATTTAAATGGGAAGGTCCAATAATATTATATTGTGATAATAAGTCTGCAATCAACATCACACAAAATCATGGTCAGCATGACAAAACTAAGCATGTGAAAGTTGACAAACATTTTATAAAAAAGAAGTTGAATGGTAGCCTAGTGTGCATGCCCTTCAACTCATTACAGGAGCAAATAGCTAATGTTTTGAAAGGACTATCCAAAACAACCTTTGAAGACTTTATTAGCAAGTTGGGAATGAAAGATAGTCATCCACCAACTTAAGGGGGAGTGTTAGAATTATGCATAGGAAATGAATAGTTAGAGGATTTTATGGGATAAGATTATTAGTTAGTTGTATATCTATGTATATCCTATAATTAGTTGTATGATTGTGTATATTCCTAATTTCTAGGATATATTTTAGGAATATTTCCTATATATATTCGAGTAAAAACATAATAGAATTATTCTACTTTTCAACACTCAACAACCATTTTATTTTCTTGACAAAATTTCTATTAAGCATACAAGTGAGGCATGTTAGCAAGTCTTTCAGTTCGTAGGCCGAAAAACTTGGTAGTCCACTATGAGAAAACTTTAATATTATTGTGCTCATAAAATGATAATTGTTACGGTTCAAGTGAAAACAAAGTGGAATGAGAAAACAAATAAAAAACAAGAAACAAACTTGTAAAGATTCATAATAGCACCTGTGCATCCTCTCTAACACGTAGATTTTGTCCTGTTGGATCAAGTAAGTCATTTATCACCTGATATAAAAAATGTACATGGAACCATAAGTTATATCACTCTCACTTTTAGAAAGATCAGTTACTGGTTGACAATTAAAGCAGAATATATGGAAAAATGAAAAAGAAATCACATGAACCTTACAAATACATGTACCACATAACTGAATCCAAATTGAACCAAATTTCATGCACAGCATAGATGTGAACACATATCAAGTCTAAGAGTCATATCATAAGTTAGAACTAACTGTCTATGTGGAGCAACTGACCTCATTATAGATTTCAAGATATGAAACACGTAGTAAGAACTCTCTTCCCGGAGTCTGAAGCAAGAATGTAATATAGTAATTCAGAATTGATATAAAATTAAAAAAGGAAACAAATGATTAACTCATTCAAGTTTGTATCATAAAACACACATTTTCTGTATGTTTTTTGTTCATGTATGGATAGAAGAATGGGATTATTTTCGTAGAAACCAGTAAAAAATAAAGAATAGAAAATCTAGTAGTGATGCTTTGAACACACTGAGGACATTAAATTTTAAGTGGGAACGATGGGAAAAACACTTACATCTTGTATCATGCTGAAAACATCCTTTATAGCCAATGGTATAATACCAGGTGAGGTTTGATCTCCCTGTACATACATAACATATACAGCTTAAAAAACAGAAGCCAATACAAGCAAATTCTAATTCTCATATTTAAGAACTAAATTTCGATAACCATAAAGAAACAACGCATGTGTATTACAAGTAAATATAAGCTCAGTGCTAAGAGCAAACTGCTACATAAATTACAGTATATTTAACAAAGATTTAGTGAAACAGTATACTCAGGGCTGACAGCCCTCCTCGTAAATCAAGCAGATCCTAACACTAGTATGACATTATCAGTAGCTACTACAGATAGAGAGTAACTTGTGGGAAAATAAACCTTAGAAAATCATCTCTACGTGAATTGGAGGACTAACACAATTAACTCTTCACTTCATCACATTCAGCAGCGAAAACTACCTCTATTTCTATGTCTACTTATATGGAGCACATTTTAGCATCTCATATCGAAACACAATAGCAAACAACTGCTAACAATAAACTGAACTTACATGCATAGTGTGCGTCTTCCCACTACTAGTAACTCCATAGGCAAAAACAGTCCCTGCATTTTCAAAAAGAAAAAGAAAGAGCAAGTTCAATTAAGGTCTCTAGCAAATTCAATATATCGAGCCACTTACAATCGGAACATCTCCACATTACCATTTATGCCTTCCATTGCAGCTTTAACTACTGGTTTCGCAGCTACTTCATATACATCTTGAGTTGAAGTATGCGGTCCAAATACTCTATCTGCCAATGTACAACAATCACCATTCTCATGTTGACAGCATTAATTGGCTAGAAACGGAAAACCAAATTAAAAAATCAGTAACCAATACCAAATGCATAAGCCGTTGCCGCGTTATACTCATTCCGGACAATTTTGTCGCCATCCGCGTACCAAGCGATCTCGTCCCCTCTCTGGAACTCCCTATCACTGTAAACCAAACACGTAACAGATCACATTACCTCCAATAAAACGAATCTATCCGTTTTCAACCAAACAGATCCGCTGCACTGTAGTCAGTCAGATCTAAACAAATACCTCAAGGGCCTAAATCGAATCGTCACCGATATACTATCTCCATTCCTCGGCGCATCAATCGGTTCAGCAGCAACCAGCTCCTCCGCGCCAAACGCAACGGGCGAGCGACCGTCGTAACTCCGCTGGCCGGAGTACATTGAATCGGAGCAGCCGCGGCTAGGAGTCATGGATCGGGAACCGAATCCGCCTCCGCCAGAGTTGAAGTGGGACGAAGCAGAGGAAGAGCAGGAGCGAGGCATGAGCCTGTTGTTAATGAAAGAAGAAGCTGATGTCGTCGCCGACGAGTAAGGGCTCGATGGTTTCCTGTACGAGAACGGCGAGTTGCTCCGGGCTCGGGACGACGAAGCCATAAAATCTGAGCTGTGTCTACTTCACTTTTACTACAGTTGACTCGGCGAATCAGATACTGAGTCGGCAGAGAAGACACAAGAACAAAGGAGAAATGGAGAAAGAAGAAGCAGAAGAGAAGAATATGTCAGTGAGGTCACATGGCCAGTGAGACAAAAGTGAAACACATTACAGTTTTAAATTTCAATTGCTTGGACACTTTTAAGCTATCGAAGCTCTCTAAAGAAAGAAGAAACAGAGAGAGATTGTTTCTTCTTCTTGAAGACAAAGAAGTTGCAGAGAGGAAGTTTTGGTTCCAAAAATTTTATTATGAAGAAACAACCAGAGCCAGATAGGGAGACCGAGAAGGACGTGAGTGTTGATTTTTCAAAAAAGATTAAAAAGTTCAAATGTTGATAGTTTTTAAAAGCGAATTTTTTAAAAGACACGACAAAATAAAAAGAGAAATAATTTTTACTGGTGAGGACGTGGCTAAACGGTTTTTAAAAAGGCCATGGACCCGCGAAGCAGGCAAGTTTTGAAAATAATTAAAAGGTCATAAAACGAGCGGGAATAAGTGAGGATTTGGACAAATGGCGAGACAGGACAAACGCGAAAATGAATAATCAACACTAACTCTCCACGCGCCATGGTCAGAAAACTACGTCCACTCGCTGAGAAACGGGTGATTGTTGGCATGTGATTTTACGGAAATACCCTGCTTTTGGGGAGTGATTTACAAGTTCACTTGACTGGTTACATCTCAAAATGAGGAAGAGGAGCACCATGGCTGGCTGTATGCCACGTGTCCATCTAAAACTGTCCGTTTCGATGGGGAATTTAGTGTCATTTAATTTTAGTACGATATCGATTTATCATTAATATTTAGTATTATTTTGAATATTTTTAAATTACAACCTTATTTGATAAATGATTAATTAATTATTATTTTTTGGCAAATTAAAGGTATTTGACTGTTTAATCATATGAAATCACTGATAATTATATTTGGTAATCAATTGATTGAGTTGGCAGATTGAACTCAATCCGTTATTTTTTAAAATACTCCTATAAGGAGCGTTTTATTCCAACAACAGAAATTGAGAAATGAAAAAACGATTGTACCCAAAAGTTATTATAAATTACTCAAGTTTTCTTTTTTTTTTTTGGATTCGAGGAAACCCCACAGGCGGCCAAGCGGGCTCACCTCCCAGAGGGCCAAGTGGCTACACCCCATCAGAGGGCCAAGCGGCTACACCCCATCACGGAGGGCCTCACTAGTTCTCCACCCATAGGTAAAACCCCGGCTGCCCCAAACTCTTATAAGAGGGGCTAGCAAGGAATCGAACCTGGGACCTAACCGAAGCCAAGCCCCGCTCTCAACCATCTAGCCACACCTCTAAACAAAATACTTAAATTAACAACTTAGAATTAAATAATGATCTTGATCCAAATGATATTTGTATACTTAAAGCTTGAAGTGAAAACTTGGACCTTATTGATCGATCATCTTCTTTAAGCTTGAAGTGAATACTTTGACCTTAACTCCAATCTAAGACTTGTAAAAAATTGTTTTACTCTTGAATACCATAACATTGCCTTGGTATTATATTAATTAGACTATACTTACAAGACACCATTGTTGTGGATATGTCATTATTAAAATCCACAAAATTTTCATGACATAAGCAGCTATTCAAACATATATAATTACATTTTTATATATAGAAGTAAAATTGAAGACATCTCATGCTATTGTTTTGTTAAATCACTACGCCTTGATTCAAACAGATCCTTTTTGCCGATATCTGTCGTAATTAGATCGAGTTTGAGCAGATTTGACATTTAATCAAAACTTAAATGGAGGCGTCTGGAATCGAATAGGAATCATGAAATGAGACCTTTCCTTATAAAATTGCAGCTTCTTTCTTTAAAATGTGCTTGTAGCTTGTTGAAGAAGATAAACATGACATGTGCTTATCCAGACGCCCTTGGATTTAATTAAAAATAACGGAATATCATACATAAATTTAGTTTAATTTAACAGATCATAATAAAAGATACCCAGTATCAAATGTTTACAAGTGAACAGCAGCACATCATCACTCCTTGTGTCATCAACAGTGTGCTCTGGATTATAAGAACTACAATTATCTCAAATATTCTATATGTATATATCTACTTTACATTATATATACATATGCATGCCATAAGCGTGTTTATAAGGTTCTCAAATATTCTTTCTTTCTGCCACTTCTCATGGTCTTCCCCAAACCTGTTGCTGTATGTAGTGTGTGTGTGCGCGCGTGTATATATATATATATATATAGTACCCATTTCATTTCTCTAGCTATTATCACAGTCTGAATCGTATACTACAGGAAGCTTGAAGCACATGGCGTCTAAGATTCATCCATCCACTTCCCTTCAGTCTTCTTCTGCTTCGTCTTCATCCTCATGCCATTGTTGTTCTTCTTCAGCTTATATCACTTCAAAGATTGAGACCTTCACTGTATGGATGAAATCGCTAGTTATGCAAGCGAATGGCTGCACGGTTTATAATTCTGACGGTGAAATTGTTTATCGTGTCGATAACTACGAAAAGAAGGGCAGCAATGACGTTTATCTCATGGATCTCAAGGGCAGTGTTATCTTCAGCATATTTAAGGTATGATCTGTCATTTTTACAGCGTGAAAGGGAAAGATTTCTGTCTTCGAATACTCAAAACTAAGTAAGTTGAATTTTGTTGTTCGACAGAAACAATGGCCTTTCGGACAATGGAAGGGCTACAGATGCGATGGCTTTGAATCAGAAAAGCAAAAACCTTTCTTCCAAGCAACAAAGAGACGTGTGGATTTTTTAAGTGGTGACTTATGTTGTCGAGTCATTCCGGGGTCCAAGTCCAAAACCAGGTATTATAAGTTAGAAGCTTCAGCTGGGAAAATCGCATTCAAGATCACAAACAGCAATGGATCACTTGTTGCCAAGGTGAGCCTGGCTCTCTCCTAACTTGTTTTTCATTTCATAATCTTCTTAATAATTGCTAACCGATACATAATTTTGGTATCTACAGGCCGAGAGAAAGCAGGCATCTTCAGGAGTGGTACTGGGAGAGGATGTACTCACATTGGTGGTTCAACCAGATGTGGACCATTCCTTCATTGTGGCTCTGGTCACAGTCTACGGGTTGATGCGTCAAAAATTGTGAAATGTTAGAATTCAAAAACATCTATTTCCGTGAAATTCTTTTCAGGAAAATCAAGGTGGAAAAGATTATCTTGGCAATCTTCTATACCCAAAAGTAACGCGTCAACTTTGGGCGTTATCAAAAGATTCCCCCAACAACTCTTCTATTTTGTCAGCTAATGGCAAGGCATCTTTTTGGTCAGGAATAGACCTACTGCCACTTTACACGACATTTTGCTTCCTCTTTTTTTCTTTTTTTCCTTTCCTTTTCCCCTTTACTTTTTAGTTGTTTCACATATATACAATCATGTATTGTCACGCTTTAAATAGAAGTCGAGAAATTATTTGACTGGTCGACACTTTCATCCACCATTGTATGATCTAATATTAGAGTTTCAATTCATAATTTGATTAAATAAATCAAACCTAACTCTAAAATTTACTATTCTTATTCAATTAACAAATTCTTTTATATTAATAAATTAATATTCATTTTCTCTTTCTCTTCCGTTAACTTAAAAGAATAAAATTAAACTCAAACATAACATTATCAATCATAAAGTTATCTTATCTACAATAACAACAACACTCACTCAAAATTATACTAAAATGCGGGATCTAGAGAGGTCCAATAGTATGTAGTCTTATCATTTTATATTAGAGAGACTGTTTCCGATAGACACACTTGTAATGCAAAATATTGATACTATAAAATATAAATACATACGAATAAATAGAAATATCAAAAATATAAAAAATGCAGTGTAATACATAATAACCTACATATCGAATGTGGTAAAGATCAACAATAAAAGATACAATAAGTAAATAAATACACAAACTAGAAAAAAAGACAGTACCAGAATAAATCAAATCAATCATCACAAGAAAATAATTAACCCAAGTAATAAACTGTTCAGGCTAAAAAATTAGGAGAGAAGTACTATGTAATCAAACTATTAAGGCTAATTGTAAAATGAAAGACTCGAAGGAAAAAATATTTAAAAGGCCTAAGAAAACGAGAATGACTTCTCTAAGAGAGATCCTTAATTCGTATCTTAGTGCGTCAAAGCATTCTATTGCGGGTCATATCCTCAGCAAGTTTCAACATAGTCATATCATTCTTGATCACTTCTCTCTAGTTCTTCTTAGGTTTTCCTTTTTCTTTTACAGTTTCTAAGTTCTATTTTCTCGCATCTTCTTATTGGAGCATCATGATGCTTCCTTTTAACATTTCCTAATTGCCTAAGTCTTGTTTCTCTTAATTTTTTATTAATATTAGCCACTTTTAATTTGTCTCTTACCAGAATATTCTTGATCTTATCTCTCTTAGTAAGATTACATATTTAACGAAGCGTCCTCATCTCTGCCACCGTTAGCTTATGACTATGCACTTGTTTGATGAACCTACACTCCACCCCATATAATATGGCCAACCTAATCGCTAAACGATAAAATTTACCTTTGAACTTGAGTGGTATCTTCTTGTCACACACAAAATTTCTTATTTCTCCATTTAAGCCACCCTACTTTGATACAGTGGATTATATCTTCATTGATATATCTAAAATATTTCTTTTTCACTTATTTTGTAAAAGAATTATTCAATATCAACAAAACAACAAAAAAAGTAAAATAAAAGAACAATTAGCATAATAGTGAAATACATTTACATCTACAAAGTACTTAATTACCTTTATCACCTTTCTCCACTCTTTTTTCTCTTTTACTTGTCCTTTTTTCTTTTTTACCATTTTTTCTTTGACCATTAGTTTTTAATTTTTTCGTTACCTTATTATGTAAGTTACTTAGGTGGGATTTTTCCTAGCTACTACATATTCCCTTTATAGATTATTTTTGGCAGCATTTTCAACTTCTCTTATTCTGCAGTCCTCTATTACTTTCTCTCCTCGTTCTCCTTATCCCATTACTCAGCTTTTCTTATTTGTTTCACTAACCTAAGACCCCTATGAACTAACTTCTGCTTCTACTTTCATTCTCAACTTTACTGATTAAGCTTCCCTTTTAGTCAGTTCCTTTACTACTATACACAAACCAAACACCATTGCTTATTCTATTCCTCCTCTAACTACTTCAATGTCTCAAGTTCTTTTTACCTGTAGAAATGTAAATGCCCCTTTTGATCCTAGCTCTACAAGCCTTGCTCTTAAGTCATTAAAGAGAAGTTAGAAATAGGTTGCAAAAGACCATACTTTTTAGGAAAAAATAAGATAGATTCCTAGTATAATGGATAGTAATATCCTCCATGTTTCACTTCCTTTGGAGGTCCTTATGGCAAGAGTAGTCAGCTGGAAAACCTACTTGGTGGACTTCTTCACTAGCAAAAGACTTCCTTTTCCCCTAGTGTAAAAATCAATAGAAGTAAACTAGGGAAGGTTAAGGCTTGATAAAATTCTTATAAATGAAGAGGTTTTCTTTATTTTTTAGCTTTAAAAGCGAAGCTAGCATGCAAAAGGTTCTAAAATTGGGTCTATAGCATGTCTAAGTAAAACCATTTTTATCCTAAAGATGGAAGCATAAAATGAAATTGGATAAGAAATACCAAGTGCATCCTTGCTTGGATCAACTTTCATAATATCCCTCCTAAGTATTAATCCACTACAAGACTGAGCTATCTTATAAGCTCTTTGGGAGTACCAATTTTCTTATATTAAAGCACAACAGGGATGAGAAGAATGTGTTACGCAAAAATATATTTGAAAGTGGACATGGAGTAGAACTTACCTGAATCCTTGAAACCAATAAGGTTAAATGATGAAGGGGGTCTTGAAGAGTTTAAGATAAAGCTCTCGTACTAATAAAACTACCCATTACTTAGGGATGAGAAAAATGTGCTATTGTTGGCCCCCGAATTCGTTTCTTATTGAATAAGCATGAGTTTCAAATTTTATTTTGAAGTTTAGATTTAATTGTGGTTTGTAGGAGGATTATGGTCTAAATAAATGGAATAAGATGTATTAATTTAAGAAATTAAGTTTAA
>JAOTBA010000205.1:33732509-33744251 GCA_025629845.1 Erythroxylum squamatum
TTTGTCCCACATTGGTAAAAGAGAGGAAAGAAGACCAACATATAAGTCTAGTGGGCTACTCCACCTATCACCAATTGATTTTAAGATGGAACCTCACTTGAGTTTATATGTGGTCTAGCTTTTCTTCTTGTGTAGGCCCGTAGGCCTATTGTAAATTCTAACAAATTATTATTGAATAAGTTCACAATTTTGATCAATTTCATTTTACTTACACTTTCTTGAATAGACCACACGATAAATTTGGACGTTGGAATCTAACAATTATGCTGGAAAATGACCCGCAAGCCTACAAAGCTGTAATGTCATATTATATATATTGCTTAGCTGATGAGCAAGTTTGGATTAAGCCAACAAATAAAAGGTAGTGTGTTTAATTTAATACGTGGAACCAAAGTTCTCATATATATATATATATATTTGGCACTGGTAAGAGGTCTGAATACTTCGTTTTATGCATCTTTTACGATTTCCTTAAACCGGACAGTGAGTAAATTTAATATGGGTTTTGGGTATATTATGTTATCATTTAGCTCCTGAAACTTGGAAACATCAACGTAGTGTTGGTAAATTGCTTTTTCCGACGAAAATTACTGACCAAGCAATATGGACCGGAGAGAGAGCTCCCTTTGTCGGCATTTACTGACACCATGATTCTTATCCAATTCCACCCACGAAGACCAACAAAACTTCAAAGAGAAAAAGTAAATGTGGTCCATATAGTAAGATAACCCCAAAGATGGCTCAATTTTAACCAACCAACCAACACTAGTAGAAACCAAATTAGTAGAAGCACCAAACAATCGAAGAGAACCGATTCACCTTTTGATATGCGAAACTTGTGGTTTTTCATAATTTTTATTCTTTAATAACTCACAATTAGATTATCCAAAAACAAGAAAACCTTGCAAGCGTCACTTTTTAAACGAGAAATCGAATTCACAGACTCAGAGACGCACTCTTTAGATCCACTCTTAAGCGGGTTGAGCTGCCCTCTATGGGGGCATAGGTAATTGTTGGTTTTGTGAAAGAGTACAAGTAAAGCATACAAGTACTGTGGCCTTTGAGCTTCTCACTCACTCCGTTCTTATTGGGGCATGATTGCCACACTCAACCTTTTGTATACAGTCCCATTGCGGGAGGGAAGTTGTGAAATCCTATTGCACCTGGCCCTGACTCTAACGAGAAGCTAATTAGCTGTCATCTCCACTTTAGTGATCCTCCATACGTGGCTCGCGTGCAAGCAACCAAGACTCCTGCATGCTGACATGCGGGGTTGGTTCAAAACTTTAGCTCTAGATTTGATCCCATCCCACCACGGATTTGCCTGTATCGGTACGCTGACTTTTATTGTTGCTATATTTCTCAGGGAACTTCTATATCATAAAATCAGATTTGGGAGATTTAGTTTGAGTTTGAATCAGCGAAAGTGAATGGGTAAACAGAAGTCCAGTATGAGGTATGCACAAAAGGTGCCCTCGTGAAAGCTTGACGCTCCATCTCATGACCCACTTAATACACTTCCAACTGTCTCTGTTCCTTTTCCATGTTTTTATATGAATTACATTTTGCACGAAATGCAAGCAAAACCTGGTGAAAGTAACAGTTTTGACTTTTGAGTCGGGTTGATTGATTACCTTTCGTCTCCTATTTTCTGCTAATATTCTGTTCAATGGGCTTGCGATCTAAGGATATAAAGCCCAACAGACGCTCACCATCCCGTCATGACCCAAGCCGATTCTCAGTTCTTCAAGTGTCTACCTTATAAGACATGTTCACTTGATATTGATAAGCTAGTTTGTTTCTTCGTTGGATTGGCGAACAAGGGACGTGTCGCCCTATCCATGGAGATATCTACATGGACCGTTGTATCCTCATCGGTTCAACTCTGCAATTTTCACTTCCCAAGCTCTTCTCGAAAACATAGTACCTCTCTCTCTAGTCTTCCATTCTTTAAACATTTTCTGTTGATAACGGACTAACCTTTCTTACTTGACCACAACCTTTCAGGGAGTTGTGGTTTAAGGAGGCTAGTTCCCAGAAATGGGCAATTGACAGCAGTGAACAAACCAAGACCGAAGCCAGCACTAACAATGGCACTTACAAAAAATGGAGATGGTAAAGTAACTGAACTTCAAGCTGGTGAGAGGCTGTTCCTAGGAATGGACTTTGGAACCTCCGGAGCTAGATATGCTCTCATTGACAAAGATGGCATAATCCACTCGGAAGGAAAGAGAGAATACCCTCGCTATATGGTAATGTTCTGATTGTCTCACTATTAATCTGTGATTGCTTTTGTCATGTTTCTTAGATAAAGCGTAAGGGGATTGGCGTGTTTTTGTCAAACATATATATGAAGATAGCATTCTTCCTATTTAAATGAATGAGGTTAAGAAATGAGATTGAAGTTGAAGTTGATGATACAAACTCCATAAAACTGTTTATTTCAACGAATAAATTGTTTAAGTGTCCAGTCCCATTTTGTTACTTTCAGTGATAGTTGACGCCTTTATGATTCGTAGGAATGATGAATGAGTGGATGAAGTTCTTTTTGGAGGAGATACGGCCGTGTAGCATCCTACACGTGCTTGTCCTTAATTTACACAGCCATGTGGATCAACTGTGTAATTTTTTAGAACCGTGTGAAGAAACATGTGAAGAGCAAAGACATACACGGTCGTATACAAGCTCGTGTACATGACATACACGACCACGTGTGACGACCGTGTAGCTTTATGTGATCGTGTACATCTACGATTTAAGTGTCATTAGAAGAGACATGGTCAATTACACGACCACACTTTCGTATGCATGACATATATGGCTGTGTGTGACGACCATGTAACTCAATGCGATCGTTTACATTCGCAATTTAAGTGACGTGTATGTCATCATATATGATACAAAAAACCTAATTCGAGATATGAAGTGTGTGATTGATGGTGATCAGATATATCTTAGTAATGATAAGCTGGATGAACTACACCCTGATAATGTTGAAGATGAAGTTGTTAAGGATAATAAGCAAGAAGAACAATCGAATCTAAAAACTAATGAAATACAGTTTCGAAAGTCAACAAGGGAGAAAAGTCCTTCTACTAGATATCCAAGTGCAGAATACTTATTATTGACTGCTGAGGGGTAGCCTGAGAATATGCAAGAGGTTATGTTTTGTGAAGACAAAGATATCTGACTCGCAGCTATAAAGAAAGAGATAAATTTTTTGAAGAAGAATGATATATATGAGCTTGTGAAGCTTCCAAATGACAAAAAGATATTGAAAAATAAATATGCGTTCAAGAAAAGACAGATAGTGACAAGCTGGTGAAGCACGTGAAAAGGCTAGTGATGAAAGAGTTCAATCAAAAGAAGGGTATAGATTTTGATGAAATCTTTTCACTAGTGATCAAGATGGGCTCAATTTGAACAATTTTGAATTTGACTATTTGTTTAGATTTTGAACTTGAACAATTGGATATTAAAACAGTCTTCTTGCATGGAGATTTTGAAGAAGAGATATACATGGAGCAGTTAGAAGGTTTTAAAGGTAAAGGTAAGGGGAATCTGGTTTGCAAGTTGAAGAAAAACTTATGGCATTAGAAGTTCAATTCTTTTATGACAGATTATAGTTACAATCGAAATTATGCTGATGCGTGTGTGTATTTCAAGAGGTTCACATATGAGAACTTCATCATTCTTGTTCTATATGTTGATGATATGTTGATTGTGGGTCAAGACATTGATAGAATCTAAAAATTGAAGGAAAATTTGATATGAAGATAACCTGAGAAAGAAAGAGTAGGAAATTGTGGTTGTCACATAAAAGGTATATTGAATGAATGCTAAAAAAATTTAATATAAAGCATGCCAAACCAATTAGCACGCCTCTGACACCTCACTTCAAGCTGAGCAAGTGTGTATGTCCTCAACAGAAAAGGAGAAAGATGGTATGTCTTATGTTTCATACTCATCTGTAGTAAGGTCTCTGATATATGCTATAATGTGTACAAGGCTAGACATTGCACAAGCTGTTGGGTTAGTGAGCAGACTCTTGTCTAATCCAATAAAAGTTCATTGAGAAGCAATGAAATAGATTTTGAGATACTTGAGAGATACTTCGAAAGGGAGTTTGTATTTTAGTAATGGGGAGTCAATTTTTGGAAGGTTATACGGATGATCTTAACGGAAGAAAATCTACTTCAGATTTTCTGTTCAAGTTTGTAGGGGGAGACATTTCATAACAATCAAAGCTACAATAGCGTGTGGCTTTATCTACAACTGAAGCAGAGTATGTAGCTGCAATGGAAGCTAGGAAGAAGATGCTTTGGTTAAAAAAGTTCCCTTAAGAGTTGGATGTGAAGCAAGAAGACTATGTATTGTTTTCTAATAGTTAAAGTGTTATTGACTTGAAAAAAAATACTATATATCATTCCCACACAATGCATATAGATGTTAGATATCATTGGTTGAGGTATGTGATTGAGGAGCAACAATTGATGTTGAAGAAGATTCCTATGGACTTGAATGGTTCTGATATGTTGATTAAAGTGGTTCTTGGAAGTAAGTGTGAGCTTTGTAGTAAGTTTGCCGAGACGTCTCTCAAGTAATTGCTGAAGCATAACATGTTTTCCATATAATTTGGGTAGGAGGGAGAGATTGTTGAGTATCCAACTTTAATTTGTGATTTTCGGTGATCGTTGACGCTTTTATGGTTGTAGGAATGATGAACGAGTGGATAAAGCTCTCTTGCGGGACATGTGACCATGTAGGGTATTGCACATTTGTATCCTTAACTTACACGACCATGTGGGTCAACTGTGTAAGTCTTTGGAATCGTGTGAAGGAACTTGTGAAGAGTGAAGACATCCATGATCGTATACACGCCCATGTCCATGACATACACAGCCGTGTGTAAGGATCATATAGCTTTCTGTGACCATGTACATTCATGATTTAAGTGACATTGGAAGAGACATGGTTACTTACACGACTGTATATTGATCCTGTATAATGTAAAAAACCTAATTTGGGATATAAAAGAGGAGAAAACATAGGTTTATTCATTGAGAGGCACAAAAAAGGGAAAGAAAACAGAGAGTGAGAGCAAGTAGTTTCTGATTCTCATTTTTGTTTGATTGATTTTGGGATTGTTGAGAGTTTGTTGATTTACATATCAAATTTGGTTTCAATCCTAAAACTTTGTCACACAATTTGTTGTTGTGGGGTGAGAGATCAAACTTTGTAAATTCTTATTTGTGATTAGTAGATTTGTTTATCAGTTTGACCCATAATTTTTTTCTTTACTCCGATTTCACATAAATTTCTGTGTTTGCTTCTTTATTGAGTTTCTATTAATTTCTGTGTTTGCTTCTTTATTGAGTTTCTATTCTCATACTGATATTATCTGATTAAACTTGATTAGAGTGTTTTGTTGTTGTTATTTGGTTGACTCTTTAGAGAGTTGTGTTCTTATTCTTATTTTATTGTCTCTCCCTACATAAACGAAGAATCTTGTTTATGTTGTCTAGAAAGAGTGGAGAAACAATTGATTGGGTGAGATCTTGGAGAAAAACCCTCTTCTCATTGCTGGAAGATGTTCCAGTTCATCTTCGCCCTCTTGTGGCTTCGATTTCTATTGATGGTACATCTGCAACTACCCTTATCGTCAACAGGTTGATGTCTAGGAAACATTGAAGTTATTTATCATTTCTTTGTCCAAATTAAGTTCACTTGAAATCAGACATCTAAACTTCTAGCTACAGTAATACAGGAGAGCCATTGTGGAGACCGTTCCTCTACAATGAGAGTTATCCTGACGCATTGCCAATTGTGAAATCGATTGCTCCAGAAAACCATACAGTTTGCTCTGGATCATCTACGCTCTGCAAGCTTGTTTCCTGGTGGAACATTGAGAATTCAAGCAAAGATTCAGCATTATTGTTACACCAAGCTGATTGGCTGTTGTGGCTTCTTCATGGAAATCTTGGAGTTTCGGATTATAATAATGCTCTGAAGGTATTAAATTAGTAAATCTTCATTTTTCTCCCACCCTGTTATGTGAAATTGTGATCGTTTCCAGGTTGGATATGATCCTGAACTGGAGTCTTATCCACCGTGGCTCCTTTCTCATCCATATTCACAACTTCTGCCATCTGTAGTAGCTCCTGGAACTTCAGTTGGATATGTAAAGGAAGACGTTAGAAACCAACTTGGTATTTTCATGTCCTATTAAGTAGCTTTGATTAAATTGGTGCTACTTCCGACTATATTAGAGTCGCATGAAATGTTCTTTTTAAAACGATAAGGCAATAGTGAGGTTTTGCTTGTCTCGCGAATTGCAGCCATTGCACTATGAAGATTTTCTGTAACCAAATCATTGACTTCAATACTGATATTGAAATCATTCAATACATCTTGGCAGGTTTTTCTAAAGATTGTGCTGTTTGCACAGGAACAACTGATAGCATTGCTGCCTTTATTGCAGCTCGAGCAACAGAACCTGGAAAAGCTGTGAGAATATTTTTGAATATGAGCTTTCCACAAATATTCTTCTAGGAGTATCGTAGATGTTTTATCACTTAGATTACTCTATATCAAACTCTTAGTCTTGATCGATTCACTTATCTTATTGTGTGATTATAGACGCCTTCAACCCAAAATAGTATTTAAACAGAGATGATCTTGTTTGACTGGAAATTCTTTTTCCTTTATCTAAATCCTAATGCTTTTCATGTTTGCAATTCTAATTCTTACTTTGGCCTGTCACAAGCATAGAGCTGTAAGTTCCAGTATATTTCAGCTTTTAGGTGCGCGTCTTTTTGGTAAATATGTTGACAGAGGGCCTCCCTCTTAGGTCACGTCTTTGGGTTCAACACTTGCTATTAAGCTATTGAGCACTAGTAGGATTGAGGATGCACGATATGGAGTGTATAGTCATCGGCTTGATGATAAATGGCTGGTTGGAGGTGCTTCGAACACTGGTGGCGCGATTCTTAGACAGCTGTTTACAGATCAGCAACTGGATCAATTGAGTGAAAAGATAAATCCAATGGAACAGTCTCCTCTAGACTATTACCCTCTGAAATCAGTTGGCGAAAGATTTCCTGTAGCAGATCCAAACCTGGCCCCTAGGTACTTCTGTCTGACTCCATTGAAAATTTCTGCCTCTTAACAACCACAGCAAAACAAATAGCAGCAGACATGTTAACAGTCTACAGATTATATAATCCAGGCACTATTCTTATGCAGGTTACATCCACGACCGGAATGTGATGCCGAGTTCTTACATGGCATCTTAGAATCCATTGCCCGCATAGAGGTATTTGTCCTCCATGCTCCTTCCCACTAGATACGGAAAATGGTTGCTGTAAGGAGTTGAATGTTTGTTTTTCAGGCAAAGGCTTACAACTTACTGAAGCATCTAGGAGCAACCCAAGTAGAGGAAGTGTTTACCGCCGGAGG
This sequence comes from Erythroxylum squamatum, assembly GCA_025629845.1. Taxonomy (NCBI): domain Eukaryota; kingdom Viridiplantae; phylum Streptophyta; class Magnoliopsida; order Malpighiales; family Erythroxylaceae; genus Erythroxylum; species Erythroxylum squamatum. The sequence continues at coordinate 33,739,968 of JAOTBA010000205.1, forward strand.
TGGTGCGAAAAATAAGAAATGGACAACGATACGACAGAGGGTGCTTGGCTTGCCTGTTTGTCAGGCAACTCAAACTGAGGCTGCTTTTGGAGCTGCTTTACTTGCATTGAAAGGTGCCCAGCAAAGTATCAACTGAAAAAACCGTGGGAGAAAAGGAATCAAAATTCAACAAAGAAGATCAGAAATTGCATTTACTTGAGGAAGGATCGAAAGTAACTTAGATTCACAATATTGTATAAATGCCATCTTCAAATCCCATTGATGGTGCACCAGCCACAGTTGAGAGTAAAGTAACACCAGACATTGTTTTATGTATCGGTTTTAAGCTTGCAATAACATATATAGTCTTGAAGTCCTTCTCGTGTATATGTATGCGTGTGTATATATATGTATCTTTTAAAACTTGTGGTAACGTATTCCTATGTAGAATGAATGCTCATAATCTATTATATGCAACTTTAGATGGAGATATTAGAAAGCATAGTTACATCAAAGTAAGTATAATATAATGTTTGATCTCAAACTTTTGGGAGTAGTGCTTGAGCTGAGCATGACTCACTCCTAAGAAAGGTGAGAGTGAACACGCGTCCTACTCGTGGAAAATCACTTTTGCATCAGTAGGCAGTCACGTATAGTCAGAAGATCGAGGACAAAGGTAGCGATGTGACAGAAAAAGTATAGAAAATAGATAAGTCGGGAACAGAACATTCGGCCCTTGGTTAAGGGAAACAGCCAGTTCCATTTTTACTGTTTTAATCTTGTTGCAATTCATTTCATCCTGAATAAATGTGAAGAGGAAATAGGTTAGAACAAACAGTAAAAGTGGATGTCAAGTGACTGATTCTTGCAGTAGAAGTCATTTTTTTGAGGAAAACGAATCCATTGCATTAAATGCTTACTGTTCACGCAATCATGACGAGAGTGATCTTCCCTTTCCCTAAGAAAGCCCTTTCTTAAGGTTGAGTTGACTATCTTGCCAACAAGGTCACTTGATTTTTGGACACGAAGTCACGAACCAGTTTTAGCGTCATCACTGAGTACACACCTTCAATTCGTTCTCAGCGAGTATGTTATAAGGTTATATAAAGCATGACAACTCGTTAATTAACGCTGAAATATTAACGTTAAATTATAGTTGAAAAAAATAAAAAGATTATAATTACAAAATTGATGAAAATTTTTAAATCAATCCTATAATTAATTATAAACTTTTGATTACTAACAATTAAGAACCCAACTTATTTCCTATTGTTTTGGTGTCTACAACGTAACTTGTTTCGTATCTACCCATTTCTTGACTCAGACAAGAGAGAGAGAGAGAGCGCCTTGAAGGGCAAAGCGGTAAAATCGACTGTCATTGTCATCTTCTGTTTCTATAAAGATATTCATGTTCAGAGAAACTGCTACTCAGCAGCTCTTGATCTTTCTGTACTATTTCCCTTATTCTTCTGCTTCTCCACTCAGCCTCTTTCTGTATAGCAAGGCAAGCTTAGCTTCTCCGATCACTAGCGTTGTAGATATGGCTACAATAATAGTTCAAAGCCAAAGTAGCTTAAATCCTAGAGCACCTGAATTCTATCCCATTTACGATTACCACAACCGGTTCATCCTCACTTACCAAAATCTTACAACATTTGCCACTTTTCCTTCGACACAACAATATCCTGCTTCTTATCACTACGAAACTTCAGTGCCATCCCTTTATGTTTGTTATCCAACCCCTCACAACCTCAATACTGCCCCCGACATATTCCCCAAACTCCATTGTTTCTCATCTCCAGAAGCAGTCGAGCTGAGCCCTTTCTTAGTACGATCTGAACAAGCTAGCATTGGGCAGCATGACCACCAAGTGAACCTTGCTGATTTAGGAAATGATGCCGTTAGTGCAAGAGTGAAAGGTGGAGTCTCTAAGCGTAGGTGCTCTGGAAATAGCTGCCGTTGGGGTTTGAATGGGAGAGAAGATAGTTACAGAAGACGTGAGCATCAGAATGTTAAGAAGGATCGTAAGGTAAAGATTAATGACGGTAAAGTTAGCGAGAAATCGAGAAGATGTAGAAGAAATGTACGCTCTTCTTCGGGTGGTTACAAGCGGTATCATCCTGTTGTGCCCGTGAGACCGGACGCAGATAATACGACAGTTATGATAAGAAACATACCTAATAAATATACGTATGACTCTCTCTCGTCTTTGTGTTTCTCCACTATTGTGGGCTTTTATTCTTGGGACCTTATGTTCATTAGAATGCTTTGGTAGAGTAGTGTTGGTAACATGTTTTTAAAGGTCCCTTTGATTGTGCCTGGCATTCATATTGGTTCTTAAGTTTCTGCAGTCGTGAATTGTTGATGGACTTCTTGGACAATTATTGCATGGTTGAGAACCAGAGCCAGAAAGCAGAACTCCAAAGTTCTGAGCTTGTCAATGAAACAACCGTCTCGGCCTTTGATTTCTTGTATCTGCCTATGGACTTCGCGTGAGTTTACATACTATAACAAGTGGATTCATTGTTTTCTTCCTTAGGTTATTAATGACATTATACGCATGAAACCACTAATAAATAAATTCATTTAGAAAAGGAGCCAATAAAGGCTATGCATTTGTCAACTTCACTGACCCAAGAGCTGCATGGAACTTCCACCGTGCAACGGATAATCAACCCTGGGATCTTTTCCAATCGAGCAAGATACGTGAAATAGCCTGTGCTAGAATCCAGGTGTCTATATAGTGATAATGATGCAATTCTTTCAAATCTTTATGGCAGTAACCTCCATATCTCTCTCAGCTTTTCTGTTTTGCACTTGAATTTTGGATAGGGCAAGGAGCAACTGGTAAGCCACTTTCATAACTCAACTTTTGAGTGTGACTCTGATATGTACTTGCCAGTCTGCTTTAGCCCACCTCGTGATGGCTCCAGGGTAACGGTGAAGCAGACGACTGTAGGGAGGCGTAGATTGGCAAACCAAAACTAGTGTTGAAACAATGTGACTGTACAAAAGTGATGACTCGTCATTCTCCTTTGAACTGCTGGTCTGTTTTCACTTTTGTTTTCCGTCTCTGTAAGTCGTTTCCAGTTCAAACTTGTGTATTGATCGGATGTGTACTAGGGTTTGTCACTTAGAACTGCAACTAGCAGTTGTATTGCCTGTTTACTACAGATGAATATGATCCAGATTGTGTGGTGAGAAGAGTTGGTGGACCTTGGCACCCGCTACGATGATTAAGGACACAGAGCAGGTGATGGGATCCACCTTCTGGATGAAATGTATGGTTATGATTTGTTTCTCAGTTAGAACTTTTGAGTTACTACTGACATGGGTGATTGTACCCAACTCTCATAACTAGTCCTCCTATAAGTACTAGTGCCGGAGCACAATGGAATAGCAATGATTATCTGTATGTACAGTGAATCTCAGAATCCATCTTCTGCTCCTCAATCTTTCTGACACTGAATGTTATTTGTCAAGTAGTTGTTATGAAATTGCTGTAGCTGTGCGTATTAGATGTATTTCAAGAGTCTCTCTACTGCTTACTCCTGTAATGTTGCTTCAATTCAGGGATTGAAGCAGACAGAGCCTCTCCAAACTGTTTTTTCTTTTATTGTGGATAGTACGGTCAAAATCATCCCCTGCACTAAGTGCATTCAGCATGCTCATGACGTTCGTTGCTAATCATGAGGTTAATGTGGATTATTCAGTATTAATTAAGTATGTACTTTAATTATTCCTTAAATTAATTATTTAATTAGAAAGTTAATTTATGAGTATTTTTATAAATAATAAAAACATAAAAGAGTGTGGAAATAGAGAAAAATTACTTTATAATAGTTCAATTAAATAAGCCGTAACTTACATCATCTTCTAAAATTTCATTTGATAATTTATTATTTTTTCTTTCAAATTGGTATTGACAAATCCTTTCAACATATTCTTTGTTCTTAGATATAGAAAAACTCTTGCAATCGCTTTAATTTTTCATGTTAAAGTGGAATACTTTACAATTATTATTCAAGATTATGTATTCTTTATCATACATTGTATGTATTCTATTTATACTAAAATCTAAGTCAGGTGGTATTAGATACATATATTGGCCATTACAATAACTATTTTTTAAAATAAATATATTATAAGCCTATAAAAGATGTGTGCAGTTTTTTTGAGTACAAAAGGAAGAAACCACAAAACGCTAGGCTAGCGCAGTTCCCGTCGGGATATAGCTCCGAGCTTGTCCCGGTGGAGCAGATGAAGGATCGGCAGTGGGGGATCTTGCAGAACATGAAGGCCTGG
>JAOTBA010000205.1:33751363-33778594 GCA_025629845.1 Erythroxylum squamatum
TCTGTCTCTGTCCCCTACAACCAAACACATCTGTCCTGGAGACGGAGACAAGATTCTCTGTTCTGTCCACCATAAACTAAACAGCTCACTATCCCCAGTTTCTGTTCCGTTCCGTCTCCAGCTACCGGAGACGCTAACCAAACGCAGTGGTAATGAATTTTCCAAAGAGGGAGAAGAGGGTTCTGAATTCTGAGCTCGCATGTGCGGGTCCACTTGTTTCTCTGCCTGCCGTTGGGAGCCGCGTTGTTTATTTCCCACAGGGTCCCAGTGAGCAGGTAAGCATTGTGTTCCAACCATACCCTGGTTTGCTATATAATGAAGGATCGCTCACGATCCTGAAGTGGAGGTAGTCATTGTCGTCCATGATTTTGTTTCCATGTGTATACCACTTACTCATAGTAACATGCACTTTGAAGTGACTGTTCTTGTCTTTTTGTAAGTTTTGGTTATTATGTTTTTTTTTTAACTTCAGTCTATTGCTTGTCACTGCTTTTCCTATTCATGCCCATTGTTCTTCTTTGTCAATGTCTAATTTACTGTTATTCCACCTATGACTCTATGCCCGCTGAATGTAGGTTGCTGCATCAACGAATAAGGAAGTGGATGCCCATATTCAAACCATCCTAGTTTACCTCTGCAGCTTATCTGTCATCTTCACAATGTAACTATGCATGTAAGAAACGTTTTGTTAACTTCCGGGCTACATTTTGAAGATGGTTCCTAGTTTAAGGCTCATTATTAATCTCAATTTCAGGCAGATGTTGAAACTGACGAAGTGTATGCACAAATGATGTTGCAGCCATTGAGCCCGGTATGTATATGTTTGTTGGGCCGTTTGGATTCTGTTCACATAAACCTGTCTACATTTTATTAAAATGACTCCAATTGCTGCAGCAAGAGCAAAAGGATGTCTATCTTCCAGCAGAATCGGGCACCCCTAGCAAACAGCCGACGAATTACTTCTGTAAAACTTTGACAGCAAGTGACACTAGTACTCATGGAGGATTTTCTGTCCCTCGTCGTGCAGCTGAAAAACTGTTTCCTCCATTGGTAAATGTTCTACATATCTAATCAAACTTCACCCTTTAAAGAGTTTGTAAATAGATTGAAAAAGCTGTACTTCATTTGGAGTGATTACAATGTTAAATACAATTTACAACAAGATAATCTCCACAATCAAATCCCTAAATATCATCTATCAGAGTAACTATCTAATCCTATAATTACTATGTCAAATACGGGTGCACAATCATAGCACTCATACCCTTGATTAGTTCTCTTTGCTTTAATCCTTCTGGGAAGAAAACCTCGTGACTTTTGTGACATTTCAGGACTTCTCCCAGCAACCTCCTGTTCAAGAATTAATTGCTAGGGATTTGCATGATAATGAATGGAAATTTAGACACATTTTTCGGGGTGAGTTGCACTTCCATTTCAAAATTAAGTAGGCATCAGGGTGTCCAAGGAATTTTGGCTTATAAAATGAATTTCAAGATAAGTGCTGAACAAGTAAATACGTAATGCGAATTTTGTATGTCTTAATTCCCAGCTTAGGGGTTCATGTCTCACGTAACTAACTTAAATGGTACTAGAAATTAAGTTGGCAAGTCCCAAAAGTAAAGTCTGACCCTTAACCATCATTGAAAACTGAATTTGAGTATGCTCACTTTCACGATATACTCATCCATATAGACTAGAAAATGAAGTGTTTATCCATCATGTAATAGATGAAGGTTCTTCATCCAGGGCAGCCAAAGAGACATCTCCTTACAACAGGGTGGAGTGTTTTTGTGAGTGCAAAAAGACTTGTTGCTGGGGATTCAGTGCTTTTTATCTGGTGGGTTGTTGATAAATTGCTTAACCTAGATTTTTCTCTTTTCAAATTTTCTTCGTTGTATCTCTATAGAATTGTTTTTGTGGTTTGTGTTCTATATACCCATAAGTTATTTTGGATGAATGCAAAAATGTGTACCTGCATAACTTACAATTCAGTATCATTGATACCAAAAGGTTTTATATTTGATTTCTTTGTTCTGAGTGAATGAACTCTTTGACCTATCTGTGCTTAAGTATGCAATCACGGCTTTTTACTTGATTTATTGTGAATAATGATATCTTGAAGATAAGCTGATTGGTATGGTTGTATTGATGATAGGAATGAAAAGAATCAATTGCTTCTTGGAATTCGGCCTGCCAGTCGACCTCAAACGGTGACGCCTTCATCAGTGCTGTCGAGTGATAGCATGCACTTGGGGCTTCTTGCTGCAGCTGCTCATGGTGCTGCAACAAATAGCCGTTTCACCATATTTTACAATCCAAGGTACATTTCTGTTAATTTACGTTTAATGGAATTTTCTCGTCATTCCCTCTTAAAATTTCACCGCCTCTTCTTCAGGGCTAGTCCATCAGAATTTGTAATACCATTGGCGAAGTATGTGAAGGCAGTGTATCATACTCGGATGTCTGTTGGGATGCACTGTAGAATGCTATTTGAAACAGAAGAATCCAATGTTCGTCGGTTGGTTCTATTTCCCTTCTTAGAGCCCTCATACCCTCATTATTTTTGGCACTTTTTACTTCTATTTATCTCCTTCGTCTCATCTCTTTATATACACATGTGCTTGTTCTAATTCCTGTTTGGGGAATTAAAACATTTTTCTCTTCTCTTCTATTCTTTTTTTCAATGATTTCCCTCAATATTGTTGGGGATGATTGCTGTTTTGTTGTTCACATATAGATTTCTGAAAACTATTTACCTCCAACTATTTGGGTACAATAACTGGCATAAGCGATTTAGATCCTGCTAGGTGGCCAAATTCCCATTGGCGCTCAGTTAAGGTGAGTGAATTCAGCGATGTCATCCTTTGCTGCATAAAGCATCTTAGATTATTGATTTTCTATATATCTTGAGCTCCTGTTTGACACATTATAGCACAAAATGCAGGTTGGCTGGGATGAATCCACGGCTGGGGAGAGGCAGCCAAGAGTGTCCCTGTGGGAAATTGAACCTCTGACAACATTCCCTATGTATCCTTCCCCGTTTCCTCTGAGGCTTAAACGCCCATGGCCACCTGGATTACCCTCTTTCCATGGTGAGTTTTCCGTTGACCATTGTGAGAGCATTCATGGATGGCTACTTGTTTTTAAAACTTGTTCTAATTTCTGATTTGTTCCCAGTTACTCAGTGATTTAAAGAACTTGTGGTTCTTTTCATTCTTGATTTTGAAGCATTTTCCTCTAACTATTTGTTTTATGTTTCTTTTTATTCAGGTCTCAAGGATGATGACCTGGGAATGAATTTTCAGGGAGTTGGAGTCACATCATGGATGCAGCCAAGAGTTGATGTTTCAATGCTTGGTTTCCAGCCTGATGTCTACCGCCAAGGTATGGCAGCTGCTGCACTTCAAGATATGAGGGCTGTAGATCCCTCGAAGTCTTTAGCTACTTCCATGTTGCATTTCTCACAACCACAGACTCACCTTAGCAGGACAACTACTTTATTGCAACGTCAGATGTTGCAGCAGTCTCAGCCGCAACAGGCCTTTCTTTCTGTTGTTCAAGAAAATCAGCATCAGTCCCATTCTCAGCCTCAGGCCCAAACTCAGTCGCAACTAATTCAGCGACAACTGCAGCATCAGCTGCCTGTTAGTAATAGTCAGCAGCAGCACCAGTATTTACTCTCACTTCAACAGCAACTAGTGGATCATCAATCTGCCATATCCCAATTCCCTCCAGCTTCTCAATCCCAATCCCAATCATCACCCTTGCAAGCCATTTCTTCATTTTGCCAGCAGCAGAGTTTTTCCGAGTCAAATGGGAACCCTGTCACTGACCATGTTGTGTCTCCCCTCCAAAGTCTCTTGGGTACATGTCCACAGGGTGAGTCATCGCATCTCCTCAACATGCCTAGAGCTAATCCGTTGATAACTTCCTCTGGCTGGCCAGCCAAGCGAGCTGCCATTGAACCTTTAATTTCTTCTGCATCTCCCCAGTGTAGTTTACCACCATTAGAACAGATGGTTCCACCTCTGACAAATATCTTGCAGAACACTGTTTCTTTGCCACCGTTTCCTGGCAGGGAATATTCTATGGATCAAGAATGTAGCAGTGATCCACAATGCCATCTTCTCTTCGGTGTGAATATAGAGCCTTCAACTCTTTTACTTCAGAGTGGAATGTCAAGTCTTATAGTAGGCGGTGACAGTAATTCCATGACGACACCCTTTTCTTCATCCAATCACATGGGTACCACCAGCACGGATATTTCTGCTAACCCAGCAGTTACACTTCTAGCTGCATTGACGAATCTGGTTTCTTGCACTCAGAAAATGCAGGCCAAGTAAACACACTAGATAGAACCTTTGTGAAGGTGAGCACATTTATTTTATGTTTTGTTTGTATGAGGTTGCAAAATTTTTTTATGTTATATTTGTGTTCCCATCCATGTCGAAACTATTTACAGGTCTATAAGTTAGGGTCCTTTGGTAGGTCTTTAAATATAGCCAAATTTAGCAGCTACCGTGAGTTACGTAGTGAACTCGGACGGATGTTTGGTCTTGAAGGCCAGCTGGAGGACCCTATGAGATCAGGCTGGCAGCTCGTATTTGTTGACAAGGAGAATGATGTGCTTCTCCTTGGTGATGATCCCTGGCCGTAAGCTTCCGCATTATCTTGATTATGTTTTCTGAGTGCTTCAAGTTTCGTTACGGACTTTTTCAACTGAATGTGTAGTATTTCTTGATATAACAGCATGTACGGCATTTTACCTATGCAAAGATAAAGAGTGTCTACTATTGGCCATGAATTACTATTCTGAAACCTATTGGCTTTTTATATAAGAAAGTTTGTCCCTATTCTTGACTAGGTCACTGCTGATATATTAGATACTTTGATGCCAGGGAATTTGTAAACAACGTGTGGTGTATCAAAATACTCTCCCCACAAGAAGTTCAACAAATGGTAAAACCAGGGCTAGAACTTCTGAATTCTGTCCCAATTCAGAGGCTCTCAAATGGAAGCTGTGATGACTACACCAGCCGGCAGGAGTCAAGAAATTTGAGTACAAGTATAACATTTGTGGGGTCTTTGGGTTACTGAACAGTTAAAAGATACCACTCTTTCTCCGGTAAATATTAGGTTCACTTCCAACCCATCCGAAAGGGCTGCCTAACCCTAGTTTTTAAGTCTTAAATATGAGATTATTACTGTAAGGAGAAGGTGCCCTTTCTTTTACTTGTTTTTGTGGTGTCTGATACAATTTATAACTAGTAGGGGAAACCAATATACCAAGCGAAGTTGGCTCTTTGTTTTTTGTTGTTTCAATTTATGGTAGCTAAAGTTTGATGTGGAGCGAACATGATACTACTGTGCCATAACTTGGCCTTTTATGAGTCGTGAATTGACCTTATGGGGTTAGACAATCAGTACTGCTCTGTAGGTTCCAGTCATGTGACGGGTCCTTTCACAATAACAAGGGGGTTGAAAGCAACTCTTTGTAGGGTTGCATTAATGAGCCCCTTCAGGGTCTTGGTTTGTGGAAATTGAACATAGCTTTCGCCACTATCAATAGCTGGAAAATCGGTTTGGGTGGATCTGAAACCACATCTAGTTTTAAAGGTGTGCAAATTTGGTTAAATGTCAGTGTAAAGGTTCATAGTTTAGACTTCACTTGTAGATGATTGCAACTTTTTCACATGCGTTTTCAGGTCTTGCCTAATAAATCTATGTTAAAGAAGGAGGAACACTTGACAATGCATAAACATTCAAATGTGTATTTAAACAAGTGAATTTGCTTCATAAAGTTAGGACACAAGATTACTGTAGCTTCCCCTTTGGTGTGTCTTTTTTTGCTTCTAGTTCTTTTTCCTTAGATTTTAGATTAATATTCTCACCATTCTCCTTTCCAGTGGGGACATCATAATTCATTTCCTTTCCTCTTATCTCCTGAGGACCTCAAAGAATTTCCTCTAGTGAATATGATTTGTTAATTTGAGACTTTCTTCAACTAGTTACGTGCTGTTCTTGCATTTGAAGTTGTGCATCCTTTGCAGGTTGACTATCATCTTCTAGATACGGCGAATCTTGATTTTTTGGTCTCCATAACCTCATCATTCCCTTCTTTGGAGGCATCTAACGGTTAAATAACTTAGTGCCTGTTTGGATGAGCTTATATTAGTAGAGTTTTTGTCAGTAAAGCATTTCTGAGAAGAGCTTTTCTAAGAAGCCAGTTGCCTATTTAGCTGTCAATTAAAAAAATAGCTTTTTTAAAAGAGCTTTATACAGTAAACTATTTGGCAACATAAAAAGAAAAAGTACTTTTATTAATTTTGACTATATTTTATTTTGTAATGAAAATTATTTATGCATATAAATAATATTTAAAGTATATTAAACAATATGCAAAGCACAATATATTAGGTTTACATTTGATTTGAAAGAATTCAACTACTATTAAGCCTTTCATAAATGAAATTGGTTTACATTTACTTTACAATTGTTTGACAAATTTACTTTCATTTAAATCGTGACATCAATAATTTAATGCTTTCAAATTGATACATGTATCATACAGACACTGCTGTAGATTTTGAAGTTTACACCACTATAAGAGATGTCTCATTTACACCTTACGGTTACCTATTTCTTAGATAACCATCTTGTAGAAAATTATTTAAAGAGATGTCTCATTTTCTTGTAGGAAATAAAACTAATATAAAAAATAAATATTAAAACATACAAAAAAGCTAAATAATATTATAAACCCAAAATAAATATTCAAGTTGAGTAATTAGTTAAATACACAATAAATTATGCATTTTATTGTAATACAAGAAAATTTACAATATGCTCTCTCACATCAATCATCTCGATATTTTATGGCTCGTCTAAAAGATAGGCAGCCTTCATTAAAGAGCACCATTTTCTTTGCATATTTGCTAACTCTTGGATTAACAAGATCAATTTCCTCTCTTCCACCACGTTCTCCAACTGGATTAAACACCATAAGTTGCACATTGATTCCTACTTGGGGTGCTGAGAGACCAATACCATCAGTTCTGTTAAAAAGGAAGCCAAGAAGTATTGTTCACAAACCTGTCAATAGCAAAGAATTTTATAAGAATATAACATGTATACTCCAAAGGCATTTAAAATTACCAGAATAACATTGATACGTAGGTTTATGGGTGACATAATAGCTGTTGAAAGATTTTGAATAAAAATGAACTTGTTACGTGGAGCATTTGACATTAGACTAGACCAATATAACAGGTAACACTAGGTAGGATATGGTATGGTCCAAGAATATAGGTCTGATTACGAAGACAATATGGGTTTAAGCTTTAGTAGCAAGCTGGGAAGGAACACCAGCGTAGCCCAATGAACAAAGAATAGCTCCAATATGTGAATTCAAAAAAGCGAAGAAATAACAGATGCTAGCACAAGAACTATTCATCAAATTCTTTTATTAACTTAACGACCACCCTCTAAGAATAGGAAATATCTATAAACGCAAGATAATGAGATTTCTAGTGCTAGCACTATGGGTGTTACTCAGGGATGCAAAAGTAAAATCAACAATGAAAATACATCAATTTCATAAATTTAACGTGCCAATGAACCCCTCATGACAGAGGATAATGCACTCTGCAAATTGTTAGGGTTCATTCAAACCAATATGATAATATCCACAACTAAAACGTACTATTGGGCGTCAAGAATTTAAATATACGAAAATGATAGTTTCAAAAGAGTGCGGATACGTTTAAAGGTACCCATCGACTGAAGCACTGGACTCTTCAAACACAAGAAGTAAGCTTGACCCAGAGGTACATCGTATGGTTTATGCTTGAAGTCACACGATTAAAGCCCCACAATTCCAATACCAGAAGCCTTTTTCTGTTATCGATACTCTTTATAAAGAAATACCTTTTAAGGCTCTGAAAACTTACTTGTACATAATATCGAACATCTCATCTACCAACTTCTTCAAATTCTCATCAAATCTATCAATTCTCCTGTTTCTCGCTCTCAATAAAGGGTCTGGATACTCCACAATTCTGAGTGGCGCTTCGAAATTAAGATCGGAGGCTATAAACGAATAAACAACAAAACATAAATTACAACCCCGCAAGCCATTATACCATAAGACGTAGGAAACAAAATAAAGATAGAAGCTAATAACAGTCAGAAATTTGCAGAAAGGTCTGAAATTGCTTGTATCCTATGCAAAGCTGCAGATTCAAAGCGAAACCCATATCCCGTTCAACTTCAAACCATACGACAAACGACACTTTACTAGTAAATAGCTATCTTACAAGACGCTACTTCGTCTTCTTTGGGCCATCCTCGCTTGGCCTGCGAGCAAACGGCCATGGAATGATGCTTCCAAAGGCTCACTACGGACGACGACCGAATAAAGCAAGAGAAAGTGGAAACTTGACGGTTTTGAGGGAAAAGAAGAGCTTGAAAGCGTTGAGACGCGTGGACGTGTAGTGAACCAATCGCCATAGAAGCGGAGAGTCTGCTAAGTTTGAGGCCGTAACTTAATGTGCACTGTTGAAGCAATTGGCAGCAGTTTCCTCTGCAACGTGAAAACAAATTTATATTGTAACTAGTCGCATACCCACGTTACACGTGGGATCATTTTAGATAAGAAATTAAAAAAAAAGAAGAATATCAATTATAAAATATTTGAATAATTCAAATAATTCGAAATTAAAAAAATTATAAATAATTTTCATTTAAAATAAGTATAAGAGAACTCTTCATCTGCTAATTGTTTTTTTACAATATAATATGATACAAATTTAGACTAAGGATTTATTGCATATTATAAAGTAATTCAAGCATTAACATTTTGAATGCATATTGTAGTAACATATTATTTAATTCACATGCCTTTTTAATATAATTCACATGCACATTTTAAATCAATTAATTTACTCAATATTAGGTAAAACACATATTTTTCCGTAGTTTTTTTAAATTCTTAATCATTAAAATATTTGAAAATTGTTTATAGTTTTTAACTTTTTAAAACTCTTGACATGAACAATACTTGTTGACTAATTAAATACTATTAATACAAACATTCAACTCAAAAATACCTAATTCGAACCAATTAACCTCGGTTCCAACTAATAACATTTTTTCACTAACAAAGTAAATATTAAGTGTTTTTTGGTAATTAAAAATTTGCTTGAATTTTGAGTTGTTTTATCAATTCTTTTAAAATTTTCTTTATTATTGAAGATATATTTATTAATAATTTTTCTTGTTGATTCAAGAAAAGGTTTTGTATTGATCGGCAAAATTGTGATGGTATCTAAAATGATATTTATATATATCTTTTCAATCCAAATTTTATTTAAAATGATATTTACATCCTAATCAAGTATTTCTTCTAATTAATATATGTGAAATATTTTTTGACGATTTGAAATATTAGCATTATAACTTATTTGGTTCAAGTTAATTTATTTATGAGTTTATAAATACGTTTTTCTTATTTAAGATAACAATAATAAATTATTAGTTTTAGACGTATTGAATTAGTTCAAATCAAGTTTAATTATTTTCGTCAAGATCTGATCTACCCAAAACTCGTGTTGAAGATAAGGCGGAACCAAATTACTTAAGTCTACCACGCATCCGCTTGTTAGCGGTGTCCTTCATATCTTGGCGGAGTAACCATGAGCAACTCTAGTCTCTTCTGGGAATAGAACTCATGACGTGGGGCTAAGCCTCAAGCCCATACCTGATCTTTGATACCACTGATCTACCCAAAACTCGAGTTGAAGGTAGGGCGGAACCAAATTGAATTGTTATGAACCTTTGCTTTAAATGATGGTGTTCATTTCTTTTGCTCTATTTGAGTTGTGTTATTAAACTTCATTTGTATTGTTATATTTTATGTTTGGATGTATCATCATCATCATCATGACTATTATTGTTGTTGTTGTTGTTGTTGTTGTTGTTGTTGTTGTTGTTGTTATTGTTGTTGTTGTTGTTGTTATTATTATTATTATTATTATTATTATTATTATTATTATTATTATTATTATTATTATTATATGTTTTCTGTTTTTTTACTAAAGTTATAAACTTAATTTTTGTAAAATTAAATATCAAAATTCTTATAAGAATATTCAACGAAGTACTAAGATATATAATATTTATGCCTTAATATATTTTTTAAAAAATCATACCCTGATAAGTCATTTTACACATCAATAGCTAATACTAAACAACTAGTTTTATCAAACATCTTTAATAAATAGCTGATGTTATCAGCTGGTCAAATCAGTTGATATAATCAACTATTTGTTAACAGCTAATGCAATCTGCTATTTGCTAAACAAGATCATTATCCTTATGAACTACACCTTGTTAGGCTCTTTGATCGATTAAACTCCCATTCCTTTTTATTTTTTGGTAAACATGGTTCTTTCTAGCTCACCTTGTGTCAACTCCCAATCACATAAAGGAGCTTTTACGTGGCAAAAGTTATTGGGCCTATTTGGCAATCAGTTGATTGCATTAGCTGTTAGCTGATAGCTGATTATATCAGCTGATTGCATTAGTTATTTATCATTTGATGTTTGGTAAACTTAGTTGTTTAGTATTAGCCGTTTATGTGTAAAATGACTTATGAGAATATGACTTTAAAAAAATTATAAGGGTATGAATATTATATATCTTAGTATTTCGTTGAATATTTTATAGGAATTTAGATTTTAGATATTAAATTCTACAAAAATTAAGTTTATAACTCTAATAAAAAATATATAACATATAATAATAATAATAATAATAACAACAACAACAACAACAACAATAACAACCACAATAATAATAATAATCATGATGATGATGATGATATATCCAAACATAAAATATAACAATACAAATAAAGTTTAACAACACAATTCAAATAGAGCAAAAGAAATGAACATCATCATTTAAAGTAAAGGTTCATAACAATTCAAGAACGATGTCTAACTGTCATTAAACTAGAAGCAATATTATTACGAATAGTTGTCATCTCCCGAGTTCTCTGTTCTTCAATGTCTTCTTGTGTAGAGTTAACTTCAACATCTTGAAATACATCTGGAGGTATAAATTCAGGATCTTGATCGATGATGCTAAAAGTCGAGTCGCCAATTGTACTTCTTCTAATATAGTTATGCAACGCAAAAGCTGCACAAATTATTCTATTTTGATCCATTAATGAATACTTAGGCATTTTCTTCAATATCTTCCATCGAGCCTTAAGAACACCGAAAGCCCTCTCAATACAACTTCTCGAGATCTTCTTGGATTTGCACCACGAAACTCCGATTGATGATATCTTGTCTTTGAGTAAGGTGTCAAATATCCTTCTCTTTCTGGATAGCCTTTTGTCAACCAAGTAATATTTACCTGAGTTTCCATAGAAGCAATATATTAGTATAAATGATATCTTAAAAAGTCTAAATCATGAATAACAAATCCTACAAATCTTAAAATTACCTATTGGTGGTTTCAGAAATTTAAGTCTTGGATTACCGATTATATCAAGGAAAATACGAGAATCGTGTGTTGATCCCTCCTAACCTGCTAAAACATATGTAAATAGTAAGTTAAAGTCACATGCTGCCAATACATTTGTTGTTGTTATTCCTTTCCGTCTTCTAAATCTCATTTGATCCTCCTCTGCAACAACTATCGCTATATGTATACCATCAATAGCTCCAATGCAATCCTAATATAAAAAATAATTATAATATGATAAAAAAACATTTTGAATGGAAAATATAATGAAGGGGGAGGAAAAACAAATTCAATTACCTTAAAATGTGGCATATATCTAACATTATTGGCAATTTGTGGTGAAATATCCTTGAATTCGGGATCTTTTGGTACAAGTATATCCCTTAAAAATCCATCCATAACAGTCAAAACTTCTTTTAAAACTCTACTAATAGTTTCACCATAATGTTGAAAGCGCTCTTAGGTATCTCTATTAGAGGAACCTTTACTTAGAACATACACGAATAAACCGACTTTCTCCAAAATAGACATCCTATTTGAAGGTCTCAAACCATAATTATTTTCCAAAACCATACATAATTGATGAAATGTATTTTGATTTATCCTAAATGTATTAAAACACCCTTTTTCATGACCATTCAATAATTCATTCATCCATAGTTCTCCTATTTGATAGGAAGTCCTTGTATATGTGGTTAAAAAATTACACACTTATATAACCCACTACACAAGCCACCGAATCCCAAAACTCAATCTCATTGTCCAAAAATGGCTTCATTTGCAAAAGTTATATAATTTGCATAACATTATCATCCATACCTATAAATCAATAAGTAAAATTATATTGTAAATAAACAAGACACTTATATGTCTAAATATAAAGAAATAAATAATATAACATGTAATAAAATTATAGATTACCAATAAGATAACATAATATAATAAAGTAAGCTAACCAAATTCATAATGTCTTAAAAAACACCATGTCAATATAAGTGCACAAATAATAAAAACAATAAACTAAACATAGTAATGGATAGATAGAAACTATGTTTAATGTTTGTCATACTTATACATAAGCTTTATGTATTCAACTCTCTTTGTATCGTCTGGTAAACTAAAAAAATGGACCTTCTTTGCGGATCTTCAATCAATATGTAAGCAAACTAAAATTCAGGAGTACCAATCTCTAAACCAGGAAAAGTATATATTTTTCCCAAAGCATTCGTAATATCGTGATGTGAAGCACCAGCACCGGGACTTTGTGATGCACCAATATTCATCGTGTCCTTTCGTAATGGATTTATTCATCTCCATTGTTTCACTCTGTCTCTCTTGAATCAATTGCATCATATCGTCAAGCCTCTCATACATTGCTGCAGATCTTCCTACCCTTTTAGCGAAATTAGTTCTTGCACTCTTGTTACTTTGTGAACTATCACTCTCCAAAACCCTTTTACATCTTCTTCTCTCACTCCCTTCATCATGTGTAGCTTGAGGGGTCGGGGTAGATTCTCTCCACACTTCTTCCTAATTGTTTAAACCATTAGTCTCATCTGTATTCTCATGATCATGATAGCCTGACAATTGATGATGAGCATTATAACTATCTGGTGGAGAAGGAACATATACTTCCTCAACTTCTCGTTGTCCTTGTGGAGGTTCAGTCACAGGACAAAATGTAGTCTCTCCTTGGGCCAAACATCCAAAAAGTTGATCCAACTTACATTCAAGCTCAGGTTCAAGCCATTCCTCTTTAAATGTTTTAAAATTGATGTTCTCCTACAAAAAAATTAAATAACTTATATTTAACTAACTATTTAGCATTAAAGGAAAATAATTTAAATTGAGAAAAAAGGGATAACCTTAATCTTCAAAGTCCACCACTCCTCACTAGCAACAATTGTTCCTTTGTCATAATCCCATCCTAATCCCGTTTCTTTCCCTGCAATTGTTTCCAAAGACTCCATCTAGTTCTTATCCAATCAAACTTATTTTTAAGCTTTGTTTTGTCCCATGGTAAGTTGGTTGCTTTGTGAAACTCTTCCTCCACCTTCTTCCATGGTAACCTTTGACCAACCTTTCAATATGTTGGTTATAGATGTCACAAAAGATAAGAAGAGTTTCTTTTGGCCAACGAATCCTACCTATATCATTCTCCCTTGACTTCCTCCTTTGTTTCCTTTTTGCGATGATGTCATCTAATCATATAAGCTAAAAAAGATTATATACTAGTTAATCAATTTGTAATTGATTTCACTGCTTAATTAGTTTTACTAACTTGAATTAGACTATTTCAACAAAATAAATATATAAATACTTTTTATCATCATAATATTTTTATTAATTACTTAATTTAAAATTATTTGATATCTTAATTTAAAATGAGTAATAGAATTAACATGTGAATATTATTCAAAAATTATATAAAATTGTAATATATTTTTATTTAAAATATTCAATAATAAAAATATTTTTATTAAATTACTATTTGTTTATATATAATAATTTAAGAAAATTATAGTTCTTTGGGTAACAAAAGAACTATTAAATAATTAAAAAATATTTAAAAAGATAAATATTAACTTGTAAATATTAAAAAATCAAGTTTTAATGCATGATTACGAAAGCATCTTAAGAAGATTTTGAGAATAATAAAAAAATAAAGAAAACCTTCTTAAACATGAAAATAAAAAAGAGAGAAAAGAGAGAGTTAGGGATAAAACAAAATGGTTGCAAGTTAGGCTTTGGTGGAATGATAATAGAGAGTTCCAAATTAAAAAGGTCATTATAAAAAATAATGATACTTTTCTGTTCACTAAATTTGACAAGTTTAAAATAGCATTTCAGAAACATAAGTATGCATTAAAATAAAAAAATATTAGTGCAAACGTTTCTTTTTAAAATTGCATATTTACTGTAAATAAAAAATTGATTACCTATTTTTCTTTTAAATTACTATTTGTTTAGATATTAAAATATTGATTTTCAAGTTATTACCATCCTAATATGTTATGATGATTGTACGTAAATCAAATCCAAACTCTGATTTGGTTATTGCTCCGACCCTTTATCAAACCCCTATCATCTACTCACATGTACATATCACACGTTAAGCAAAGAATTTGTAAATACCAGAAAGGTTTAAGAAAAACAATTCAGTAGTAAATAATATAAGAAAATGATAAATATAAACAAATATAAATTTTTTATAGCATTTTAGAAGCATACGTAAGTCAAATCCAAACTCTGATTTGGTTATTGCTCTAACCCTCTATCAAACCCCCATCATCTACTCACATGTACATATCGCACATTAAGCAAAGAATTTGTAAATACCATAAGGGTTTAAGAAAAAAATTCAATAGTAAATAATATTAAAAAATGATAAATATAAACAAACATAACTTTTAATAGCATTTCAGAAACATAAATTTATAGAGAAGGGTTATGATTACAGATATTATAAAACTATTACACATAAGCACTTTTTTCTTCTTTGCTTTTTATTTCTTCTTTCGATCTCCACACTATAAAAAACAGACCACAAAATATAGCATGTTATGTCACTCTTGCGAGAATAATAAGACATAATTCCTGAAAAAGCAATAACACTAAACCGATAATTAGATGATCAATTATAACTGATTAAAGACAGCATCATTGATAAATGATTAATAAAAACAATGTAGCATTGAATATCTATTGACAAAACTCATAAGGCTTCTATCTATTGAATGCTACCATACATAGTAAATCGCTAACGACGTCTAACGTGTAAGAGTAGATATAGGACTAACTTTATACTGACAAAAACCATTGGAAACTATGAATTATTTTGATATACAATTTTTAGAATATAAAAAGCAACTATCACCTATTTTAGAATGATCTTTATATGAAAACAGACCCTAAATTCAATTTTCAGAACATAAGGCCTTTCAAAAGAAAATAACTATCCATATCAAAGTAAGGCAAAAATAAGATTAACCACATAATGGATTCTTGACAAAAAAGAGAATGGAACTCCAATCCAATTAATAGGATTGATACTATTGGAAAGTTAGTGAACTTCAAATTTTAAGCAGTTAGTCAGAACGAACACACAAGTCAGTGATCAGGAAGTCTATGGTTAACTGTAATAAAGGTATAAGATACCGCATAAGGATACAAAATTTGATCAAACACAAGCTATAAAACCATCAAAAAATTTAATTAAGGGGATCAAACTTTATATATCATTAAAAAGAAAGAATTACCTTATTGGCAAATCCCCAAAATAGCACTAAGATCACCACACTTCCGAAGAACCTGATGACTGGAAAAAAACACGTTGTAAAGACTAACGACTAAGCAATAACACTAAATAATAGCAGTTTGTACCTTATATATGGTAGAAAGTGAAGTATTTTGCCTAGCTTGATGATTCTGAAGAACCTGATGACTAGCAAAAAGCAAGTTGTAAAGACTAACAACTAATAATTGTGTTGAGCTTTTCCATTTTATAGGTGAAAAAGAGACAGTGGGCAGTTATGAGTAAAAAATGGAGTTCAATGCAATAAATAAAAAAAGTAGCTACTGCCCCCATGAAATTAATGCAAGTTTGTAAAACATACTTCGTTGTTCAACCGCAATAAATCCATTTATATCTTGACTACTATCAGACTTCATTTAATAAAACATCTATCTCAGATATACTTTCATTAAATCTCATATTTAGTTTCAGACTGGTCCCAAAGAGGAACTGCAGGCACTGATGTTCCGTTAAATCAACAAATAATTACAACTAGATAGTTTGTAAAATAAACTAGATAATTATAATGGACAAATAGTTACAACAGAGTTACAACTAGATAACTTATGAAATCAACAGATGGTTCTAAGGAAAGATTGCAGGATAAGTTACTTGTTAGGTTGAGGTGAGTGGACAAGCGTTTCTGCTCCCACTTTACCCAGTATTAACTTATAAAATCGTCAAAACAACCACTATGTATCATCTGCTGCATAAATTGATTAAGCAAAAGTAGAATTGGAATCAACATAGACGCAACGTAAAGAAACAAGTAACAAGGTGGTACAAGAATAACATACCAGAGGAAACCAAGTACTTTGCATGAAAAACCCAATAATTGTTCAACCTCACCAATGTGTTTGAAAATTAGAGCACCTTTGCAGCATGTAAGGTTGCATTCGTTCCAAAACAGTTACAAAAGAAGGAAAATATGCAAAGCTTTCAAACTATATAACCTTCTGAAGAAATCTTCTCTCCTGACCTTAATTTCAAAACCTTGGTGACCCAACAATCTCATCAAAGATAGATCACAAGGCCAACAAAACTAAGACAAAGAATCAAGCTTACCCAGAAAAAGGAGATGTTATGTTTTTCTTTCTTTCTTTTCCTTTGGAAACATAATCATGAGAATTAGTAGGATAGGGTCATCAACGCTCATCATCAAAAGTGACAACCTCAAAATTTTAATTGTTCTACTGAAAAAGAGAAAAATAAGGCTCTAAATAAATTTTTTATAAAGGGCATCACAACTAATCTACCCATATTTGTAATATATCTACTGAAGGTACTCAAATCTTAGATACCCCAAGTATTCTTTAGGTATCTAAGCAACGTAAAGAACAATAAATGCACAAAATAACAATTGAAGCGAATAAGAAAAGTAATAGTCAAAACTATTGAAAAGAAAGGAAATAGAGAAGGTTATAAGTAGATGGAAATTAGTATTCAAACAACAATATTCGCACCAAACCATCTGCACTCCCGTGACACAATTTCAAAGCAACCTTCAACTCATTCCACCAATTGTACATCAAGCCCATCTATTACCCCAAATAGCTTCAATAGTACGTCGCCAACGTAAAGACGCAATTTTAAGAACTAAGCCTAGTTTCTCATAAGCTTCAGAGCTCAAATAAACAAGCCTTAAAAGAAAAACACGAAGCCACTCCCAATCTTTTTTAATCATGGACTTTTAATCAAGTAGTTAACTTTCATTCAACAAAGACCTTCGAATCAATAACCAAGTTAACGAATTTTCAAGAACTAAGCATGCCTGCATAATAAACATACAATTACACGTTCAAATAGAGAGAAGGAAAGGAAAAGAGAAGAGGGTTAAGGTTATTTTTCCGATCACGAACCTGAAAACAAACCCTAGTTAAGTCACCGCCATCAATCGTCACCATGGGATAACGTCAGAGAGAAGAGGCTAGTGTAATCGGCAGCCCTAAATGTACATCTAAATGACAAGAAAGAAAGGTGTAAAATATAAGGGAAAATGGAAACAGGAAAAAAGGAACAAATATGACTCTCATGCAAGCTACATAGATCCGAAACTGACGACTACTCTGGTGGAGATGTGAGAGATGCAAGGTAAGAGCCAAGGAAAAGAAGAAGAATATAGAGAAAACGAGAAATGAGACGGTAATAAGTAAGGGCAAAATCGGCATTATAGTAAAAGGTAATTAGCTCATTGCCCTAAACGTTTCTGTAGAGGAGCTTTTAAAAAATTAGCTGGTTCGGTTGGCCAAACAAATTAATTACCTTCTTGATAAAGTCAATCATCTGATTTTGGTCAATCAGCTAAAAAATAGCTGATCAGTCAACAACCAAACGGGGCTATATGTTCCCTTGTACACTTGTGACGAAAGCTTTGGAAACCAAAACACTGCAGGCAATAAAGTTCTAGTGGTATATTGTTATTATTAGAAGAAATGCATGAAATTGAAGATGAAGTAGATGATGATGAAGACAAACCTTCCATCTCTCTATCGAAAGCAGCCTCATTAGGCTTTAAGGTAACACCAAGTGCCAGTAGGGTAATTCAAGGAACCATCTGGATTATGCCCACAAGCATATATTTAGGGACACCAGTTGTTGATTAGCGCCTTAATCTTTTTATCCTCGTTATGATATGAATTTGTATTTGAAGAGATTGGCCCCTCTTCAGGAACAGCATGTACATCTTCCCGAAAATCATCACTCCACTTGTATCTTCACCTAAATCAGAGATACAACTCAAAACTTTTCCCACACAACTGCATCTTCATATTACTTTCTCCATCGAAAATGGCTGTGGTGTCCATGGCTTTGCGTCTTCGGTTTTTGGGAATCTGATACAAAGTAACACACGACTGTTGGTGGGACTCAAAGTGGTATTATCAAGGTACTCCCTTAGGTGTCAGAATCGAACACCCTTATGTCAATGTCGCTGCCCATACACAAGAGCCCAGATCTTCTGTCCAATATTGTAGTGTGTTAGTGTGTCTAATAAATCTCAGCCATTTATTTATGTGGGGTCCACATAGAGCCCGCGTGGGTTCTGCAAAATAAATGGTTGAGATTCAATAAGACAGAATAAGACAGAGTAAAACTAGGCAAAGGATCTGATTTCATACACAAACCTTGTAGACCGTCACCTGATCTTTTGGCTTTGTATCTTCACTCTAAAATCTTTAATTTGAGTGCAACCAACGGTATGAAGGGATCATCAATGGAGACGGGATCATAATCCTTAGAAATTTGAAAAACACAGACATTGCTTTTTCTTCTTCTCCTACGTCAATCGGAGTAACCACAACGTTGAATGTGGAGAGTAAGAAGCATAATCTTCTAAAGAAACAATTCAGAGAATCCCTTTCTATTTGGAAGAGGGAATGATTATCAACTACTACTGTGAATTGTGTTATTCTTGATGAGGAGAGATTCTAAAAAAGTATTTTAACAATTTTGATATTTTTTAATTATTAATTTGACATTTGATAATTAATAAAATACATATTATTAAGTATTAACATAGACAAAAATTTAAGTTAACTTGGTAAAAATATTATTTTTATAAAAAATTAAAATTGATATATTTTATTGATATTTTAAATTCAGATTAATATAATAATATTAACTAAGGCCCAAAGAGTAATTTTATAACTAAACCTTAAAGTTACGTCCGGTAAAAGATGTGAAAATTACTATACAACTTATGTTACTTTAACTTTTTTCTTATTTGGCTGTTAATAATGGATTAAATAAGGATTGATATAGCTGAATTTTAAATAATCCTGAAGTCTTTATTCCAAGGTAGATGTGAGTATAACCTGCAATCAGATATTAGGGTAATTAAAACTCTTTTTTTCCCCTTTTTTTCTTTGTGTTTTATTTCAACTAAAATTCTCTGCTTCCTTTAGTTGCTTTATTTAATTTATTTAATAATGAATTTATTTTATTTCAATGATTTTATATTATAAAATAAGTTTATTATGCTTTTCTAATTTTATTCTTATAAGAAAATTATACACAACTATTTAAATTTTTTTTAATTATTTATTTTAAATACAATTTATTATTATTAATAATATAAAATCGTTTAATTAATTATTTACAAAATCAATCACATAATAATCAAACATAAGTAAAAAATTGGCATTGTCATTCTTAATGTTTGGTAACAAACAAATGTATAACTATTAACTTCAATAATCCTATTTCTAATGCTTGTATACTAAACTAACATAATAAGTAATTTCATTACTATTCTAATTCTCACTTTTTATTCTTATTCTTATTTTTTTATTAAATTCTTTATTACTAGTTATCCAGGTCTCGTTTGATAATCAGTAATAAAGGAATCAGAATAAAAAGATGGGAATAAAAATGAAAAGAGAGAATTAAAATAAGAATGAAATTATTGATTAAACGCGTTTAGTATGATATTAAACAAAGTTAATAATTGTACTAATCTTTGTTATTAAATATTAAAAATGATGATGAGAATTTTTTTTAATTATATTTAGTAATTATATTATTTATTTTGTAAATAAATAATTAAAATATTTTATAAATAATTAATGAAAATTTGTTTAATGATTTATAAAAGTATTAATTTTTAAATAATTATAAATAATTTTTATAATAAGAATAAAATATCTATAAATTAAAATAAAATAAATGTTAAAAAATTAATATAAAATCCGTAATAATAATAATTTGATAAGAATTAATATCTTGATAATGACTTGATAATATTATACTAATATCTCTTATCTTTTATTTGCTTTCCGGCTTATATTAGAAATAAAAATGTAGGATCATTTAGAACTTATTTAAGTTTTTCATTCTCTATTTTATCTGTTACCGATAACTAAATAATTAAAAATTTGGAAATAATAAATACATTCTCCTTATTACCTCTTTATTAATGGTCATCAAATAAGACCCAAATTTAATCTATTAACGCAATTATTTTTAAAATTAAAAAATTGATATGCCTTTAACTCCTTGTAACGTAGATATAATTTTAGCTATAGTAAAACTTCTTTTAATTTTTTTTTTAAAAAGGATTTAGATTTTGTTTGCATTGGAATTTGGAAGGTCGTGAAAATGTAAAGTTGTAAACTCAATGGAAAAGCAAAGACTCGATTCGGACAGGTAGAAAAGATCAGATTTTTATCGAAATCAGTCTGTTACTCTGTTACTATCCCAAATCCTCTGCTTGAAGACTTCTCAGGCGGTGATGGCAACATCCTCTTCACCGGTAACCCATGTCCTCCACCGTTTCCTCCGCCCATCTCCACAACCATTACTATCCTTTTCCGTTGGACCCATCTGCACCGCCACAGCAATTACTTCCAAGAACACAAGAAAAGCATTTCTCTCGAATTATCAAAACTCTCTTTTCGATAAACCCAGTACTGTTGACTCGCTGCTCTTCTCTTTCTCATTTTGTACTTTTTCTATCAATTGCCCACCTAAAGCCTCCGCATACTCTCTCTTCCTAGAGCAAGAAACTGGAGAAGAGGATGAAAAGGAGAATAGTGGGTTGTACGTGGAAGATGATTTTGATGGTGAGATTAGTGAAAAAGATATTGAAGAGGGTGTTAATGTGGAAGATACTGATACTGAAGTTGAAAGTGAAAAGTTGGAATTGGAGGATAATGGTGGTACTTTTAAAGAGGGGGCGAAGAAAGATGGGGTAAAGTTGCCAACTTTGACTGTAAAAGAAAAGAAAGAGTTGGCATCCTATGCTCATGGATTAGGGAAGAAGCTAAAGTGCCAGTTAGTGGGGAAGTCTGGTGTCACTGAAAATGTTGTGTCTTCTTTTCTCGAGACCCTTGAAGCCAACGAGCTGTTAAAGGTAAATGCTTTACCGTTTTCATAGCTAATTAACTTGTGCAACCATTAGTTGACAAAGAGGTTAGGGTTATGCCACAATTTGGCTAATAATGTGATGGGAATTGGCTTACTACAGTTTGTAGTGGAAATTTTGGGTAATTTTAGTTGCTAGAAATATTGAGATATACATTTGGTTTGGTTTGGTTGTTAAGAATAGTGTAGTCCTTTCTTGTAGGGGAAAAAGCGAAATGGATTTAAGTGTCATGAGATATGTTTTCTACTCATTAGGGACTGTTTCTCAGAGTGAAGTATTTGTATGACGATGTAGGTGAAATGACTAAGCTTAGGAGTTAGCTTGAAGCTGCTGGTTCTAAGTGATGCGTCTGTGGAATGATCAGCTCCTAATATACTTAATCTATCTCTCTTTCTAATTTTTGTTTCGTGTATCATGGTTCCTTCTATTAATTTAGAGATCTGGTTACCTGTGGTTGACGAGCTAAGTCTTCTTCAACTCAGTTGCCAAGGTCCTATTTTTTACCCACCTCTTGTTTTTTTTGTTGCACCAAACATCTGATAGAATTAAAAGAAGATTGTTTCACATGTTTGGACCCTAATTTCTCTGAGGATGCATTTGTGAGATCAATGAAAGTAAAGCTTCTTGGCCTTCTTAACCATGAGTTTAAATGCTGTGAACAGATCAAAGTACACAGGACTTGTCCAGGAGTGCTGGAAGATGTGGTGCAGCAACTAGAGGAAGCAACTGGCTCTGTGGTGGTTGGCCAAATTGGTCGGACTGTGATTGTATATAGACCCAGTTTAACTAAATTGAAAGCAGAGGAGAAAAAGAAACAAGCTCGTAGAATTTATGCGAGAAGAGATGAGAAGTTTAAGGCTGTGTCGTTGGTAAAGAATCTGTCTCTAAAGTTCTGTTTACCAATCTGTCTTTACAGCCTAGCTGATTGAGCTATTGAAACTTTCAGGGTAGTAGACAAGATGCGCGAGTATCCAGGCGTGGTCGTAGAGGAAGCAGCAGAATAACAACTGCGTGATTTTATACTCTTTACTCCAAGATACGAGGAACATGCCATCTTGATTTCCATTGCACAAGCAAAACGCGTGTTCTTCAAGAACTAACCTCCTGTGTTATTTCTCTCCTTGAATTGGCCAGTGTTCTGATCTTTTCAGCTGAAGGCATTTGCGACTACTTAGTACGATCATCACCAATCTCCAGAATTGTACTCCAAATATGCTTAGAAGTTGGGATACTCGTATTTCATGAATTCTGCTTTGCAGGAGTTGGCATATAGTTACCGTTACTAAAGTTTGAATTAACCGACTACAAGAAGACAAGTAATCTCTTTTTATTTTTTAAACTATATTTTCATTTTTAGAAATTTAACATTTTAGAAGTGCTGAGGTTAGCTTTATCGTCGTCATCCCACCATGCGCACTTTCTTTCTGAAGCTCAAAGGTTCTGTGGCATGTGTGGTTGGTGACCACAGTTTTTTACTAATTTCTAATACAACTCCAAGTACTCTTTAACAAGTTGATGAGTTGCGGGTCTATAGCTTGGTGAGAACTTAACACAAGACTACACACAATCAATAGCTTGCTGAGAATTTAGGTCTTTGAAGGAATCGCCAAGAGCACTTTGGCTTGATGATATGGAAGTAACATACATGTATACATAAAAACATGATATTGGAGGGCATTCCTTACCAAGAAAAAGAACCAATATTAAGCGGAATCGACTCTCCCCTCACATACAAGACACTTGATTACTTGCAGCCTCACAAAACCAAAACATGCGTGCAAAGACAAAGTTTGCAGAGCAGTTCTTCCTCAACAGCCATAATATCAATTACATGGGTCAAAATCTTACATCAAATTCTTGCAGGATTGAAAAGAATAATACGTTACATAAGAAAAGAATAATATCTATATGACGAGTAAGGGAACTCATGGCCTTATATTTGTGTAGGGACGTCAAAAAGGGCCCGACCCGTGGCCCGACCGTTACTTCAAAAATAATGTCGTCTTTTACGTTTTTTTTCTTAAAAAATATATGGCGGGTCAGGTTGGCTCGGCTTGCCCGTGGTCGAGCCGTGCCACAGGCTAACCTATCCTGACCCTTTGGGCTACGTGTCGGGCCAGAAGCAGTCCGAGCTCGGCCCGACCATTGACATCTCTACATTTGTGTTAAAAGAGACTCCACATTCAACATCATGTAGTGCCAGCTCTTAGAGATGGACTTACAGCTAGCCTTTCATTTCAAAAGACAAACCATAAGAGCATCCTAAAGCACTTGCAATTTTGCTCTTTAGAACATGTTCCCTTCTTTCGATATATCCACATGGGAACCAACCTGCTATTCTCTTGCATTCTCCTTCTGCCCATCCATTGTTTGTCACCTATAAAAGAAGCAGAGCAAAACTTTCAACTTGCGTAAAAACACTTGGATGTCAGACAATTCATGACACTTCTCCAGGAAGCTCTAGACCTTTCAGACAACAAACATAATCTCCAACAGACAAAGCTAGCTCCACATCAGATTCCAGGTGGTATGGATGCATCACCTGCAACATAATATAATAAATGAACTTAAGAATCAAACTAATGGTTTTGCATTTTTTGCAGATTTTATATTTTTCATGGTTGAAATTGCAAGAACCAAGGCGGTAATTCAGCCACTAACCTCCCCTAAAATGTATCCCAGGCTGTCTGTTGAGCCATTAGATGACACAGAAGCATATACTCCATTCATCTCTCCATATGGTGGAGGTGGGGCATATTGTATTCTACACTTGGAGTATGTGGTGCTCCAGTTCTCTGTGTTTCTGCTATCATCTATGAGAGTAGCAAGTCCTCGATGATGGTCAAGAATGATACATGGACCATCAATTGTATTTGAGTATTTAGGGGAAAGTTTGGTGAAAGGAAAAAAACATAATGGGCTCACACCTCGCCTTTGAGTTGATCAAGTAATTGAAGGACTCTTTGATGATAAGTGCATTCAGCTTCAACCTTTAAAACTGGGACATGAATTGAAGGGTAAAGCTTTATTTTGACCTCCTCTTTGCGTAAAATAAAACTAAATCAAACCAACAGCAGTGTTGCAGATTGTTCCAAACGCAGCGTTTTATTAAAAAACAACATTTTATTAAAGTTACGCAGAGAATGTGTCTCTAAGTCACATGTATTGTTCTGTTATTTCCTTTACATATTGTTAGCATGGCTGGCAAGTGTAAGAGCGCCATATGTCAAGTCTGTTAGGTTGTTGAATGTCATTGTCGAGTCTGTTAGGTTGTGCCTTAGGGGATGATATATATATTCTTGGGTAAGGATTGTTGGGAGGTATCCTGATTCAGGGGTCTTCTTCTCTGTAAAAGGGGATATATCTTTAATACAACCAGAATTTCCTGGGTTTATCCATTTCTACACTTTTTGTTTCCACTGTTACATTTCGGTATTAGGGACGTTGCGATGGTGACCACATCAGAGCTTCAAACTAGAATCAACTCTATAAAGAAGGAGATGACTGAGAGGTTAGACGAGGGAGATAAGAAGCTGAAGAAATTATCGACGGAAATAAATGCTAAGTTTTAGGAGGTGTTGAATGCTATCAACCAAGGAAAAGAGTTGAAAAAAAGGAGAAAGTAACAACCAGAGGGAGGGGAGGAATTCAGAACAAAATTGGGGAGCTGAAATAGAAAATCAATTCACAAAGGTGATGTTCCCTAGCTTCGATGGTATAGACTTCATGACTTGGAGAAAGAAGGTAGAGCAATTCTTCGCGGTTGAGGAGGTCCAAGAGGAGAAAAAGGTGAAACTCATTTTGCTACATTTAGAGGGGAAAGCAATTTCCTAGGAACAACAATACCTCAAAAATCGAGGTAATGTACCCCTTACCTGGCTAGAGTTAGTCAGCGATCTGGGCTGTAGATTTGAAGAGTCTCTATTTGATGACCCCGTTGTTGAACTAATGCACCTAAAGCAGCTTGGTAGTGTCGAAGAATACATGGAAAATTTTGATGAACTAAGTTCAAGAGCTAACTTAGAGTAACAGCTCCGTAGCATTGAGTTATTTTTTGGGCGGATTGAAGGGACATCTGGAAAAAGCAGTACGAATACACAAACCAAAAACAGTCAATGAATCTATGATGCTTGCTAGATTCCATGAAGGTGTTCTCACAGAATTACAAGGGACCTACCTACCCACCAATAGCCATAACTAATCCAAGTATTTTTCAAACACTAAATACTCCTTAAATCGTAACCACTACCACGGCCCAAACACTTTTCTCCCAAGTCAAAACATATTCAATTAAAAAAAGTACCCTACAAAAACCTCGTATTAGAATCAACAATCAACCCATTTTAACTCTTATTCTAACCCATTGAACCCAACATCACACTCAATGTCACACTCAAATTCCACTAACCCAAACATAAATTCTTCCATAAACAAATCAATATACATACCCCCACACAAACAACAAAACAGAAACACAAGGATTGTAGACCAAATTACTGTAGTTGAAAGAAAGTCAAAGGAGCTTTGTATCTCATGTGGGGACAAATACACCTACAACCACAAATGCAAAAATGCCATATTGTTTGCCTTGATTGTAGAGGAGGGTGTAGAGGAGGAAGATACAGAAGGAATCGCAGAAGCTGGGATTGAAAATCAAAACTACAAGTTCGTAGAAATAGATGGTGAGGAGAATAGAGAGAAAGTTCATGTCTCATTAAATGCTATACAGTTAGAAGTTGGTAATTACACAACGAGTGTTGGACCTTGCTTCCGGAGCTCGACAATCTTTTTCAAATCAACACCAAAGACTACAAATTTCTATGGAGAGATATAAAAATGTGTTAGGAATCTATTGCTTCAAGAATCACTTCATTTGGAGGTCAGAAGATGAAGTTATGTCCAAAAGAACCAAACTTGATTTTGTTCTCAATCATATTGATCCTGTTTTGGGACAATTGACATAACTTTCACTAAAGATATCGGATTAAGGTCATTCTTTGACGGTTTGAAATAGAACTTCTAGATCTACAACTTTCGTGAAGATCTCAAAGAGATATTCTTCCATTTAGAGGGTCAAAAATGCAAATATTCAAAAGTATATAGTGTAGGTCCGTTAAACGGACATACATGGGTTTGGGGGCCATTCCAGACCCGAGAAGGTCCGTTTAATGGACTTAATGTAACACCCCACTCTCACGTGACTCGAACCCGATATTATTGGTGATATCCAAGTCCGTGCCCTGCGAGGGTGGCGTACTACATCAGTCAATAAAACTCGGTACACTTTGTTTTTTTTTGTATTAGAGAATACAGTCCACGTTAAAAGGAAGCAGTTTCAGTTATTGCACATTCACGCGGAATAAGCAGTAAACAGTAGTTAATCTTTGCAGTTATAGATCTTACTATCATTTATCAATACTTTACAAGAACCATAAAATACAAATACAAATCAGTTTACAACGATTGCGGAATACAATTATGAGACACTAATGCAGACGCGAACTGATCCCGACCTCTATCCTTCACTTGCCTACAGTAGACATAC
>JAOTBA010000205.1:33799928-33809949 GCA_025629845.1 Erythroxylum squamatum
ATACTATAAAATTATAGTATAAAATAACATTAGAACGAGTATAAACGAAATAATATTAGGCAAAATCAACAATACTTTTAGAATTAGTAATACCATGGCTAATGTCTTCTCATTCATCTCATATCAACATTGCATACTTGTGCAAGTCTAACAAAATATTGAAAATAAACTTAACCTGGGGCTTTAAATAACTAAAAAGTTATTTAGTTGAACAAAAAATAAGTTTCAGCCTTATTTTAAATAATTATACAAAATATTTAAACTTCAACATAATCTTCAATGTATGACAAGAAACCTTCTCACCTACCCAAGTCTTTGAGCAGACACAAGACTAAAAAATACAATCATTTGTGTAGGATGATCATGAATTTTGCTTAAAACAGTATCACTTTAACTATTTGTTAGTCCCTTTATCTCACCCAATGCACCATATAACTCTGCAACTCTTTGTTGAATAGTCATTTCGGTCCCAATTCTTTTCCCACCTCTTTTATATTATCACCCGATAACCTAATAGTAGCAATAATTGAATCTGCATGGTTTGGTTCTCCCATATCATTATTTTTTTCCCTCTTTACTGAAATGTTTTTAGCCTATCTTTGAATAGTTGATGTTTGAGGTTAGGTAAAGGATTCATCCATGTCATGCAAACCATGCTTAATTCCATATTCATCTTCACCACCTTCATTTATCCCACCTAGACCTTCTTGCCTTTCCATTTCTTCAAGAATATCTGTAGCAATTTATATGTCATTTTTAGTTGCTGTTAGAGTAATGCTCTAAAGGCAATCACCTTTAGCACTTTTGTACAAACTTTATTTTGATTAATAAAACGAAAGGCAATTTTTCTTTAATTTAATGTTTGTTTATATATGAATTGATGTCAATCTTAAATCGAATTAATGAAGTCCATGATACAAAACATAACATGAATTAAATCATGATGAGATTATAATAATGAGATTTCTGTCATGTGAAATTATGTTAGTATTTAAATAATCTATAGTCATAGGATTAATAAAACAAGACATTATTAACCTGGATTGACTATCTTATGTTATACTCCTTGATTTGATCAAGTAGTGGATCTCACAAACTGTAGGCATGAGATGTTTACAGTTAACATGTGGATGCTTACTAAGAGATGTAAGTACATCGGACGACCCGCTATGAGATTATCATATGGATGATCAATCAAATGTCAATGATTAATCTCATCATAGCAATGGTGCAAATATCCTTAGACTTGAGGTATTCAAGGATATCTTGGATACTAATCTTGTGCTTTTACATCATTCCTTGTTGTCTCAAGATGAATTCGTTCATAAGGTGGTGATTGGGTACAACTATTGGCATTCGAAGGTAATTAGGTAGCCAATAAAGGATTCTCCATTCCTGATAGAAGGAGATGATACCCACGACATTTTATTGGGGTTCTTACTCAGGAGACTCCGGCCAAAGCACTTATGTGTCATGAGAGAGTCTTCAGTGGCACATAGAGTAATGTGATTCCTAGGACAAGAACGAACATCACTTGGAACAGATGTGACATAGTCAGTCTAGTGGGAGTTAACACATAGCCCATACTTCGGACTAAGCGGAGTATAGTATGGTGAAAGGATGAATTGCATAGTAATTATCTATGGAAAGGTTCGTAAGTCAGATAATTAACTATCGAAGAGTTCGTGTGTTAATCCACTTATATTCCGGTAAATTGGCATCATAAAACCCTTCATGATTTGCTTGAATTAAGAGTTAATTCAAGTGGCATGAAACCATCCACGATTTGCTCGAATTAAGAGTTAATTTAAGTGCCCAAAATAACCGGGAGCCTAAAAGTCACATGCATAAAAGATCGAATGAAAAAAAGTGTGTATGGTTGTTTTTAAATAGGCCATGATCATAGCTCATAGGTAACGATCATGACCGAAGGCAAGGATGTCAATTAAGTAGGCCACGATCATAATCGAAGGCTTGATAGATGTACATAAGTGAGTTTTTCACTTATATTCATAAGAGCTAACTAGTGACAAGCACACTCAAATGAGAGGATAAGGTGTCTAGAAGAGTTATAGAGTTAGAGAGAAGTGTCTAATTTTGGTTCATGCAATTTATGCAATTGTTGCATGAATCAAAGTGCATATAACATAGTCTTGATCTTTCTCTCCATTAGAGCATCTACTTGAAATAAACTAGTTTGGTGCTCTAACCACCCTTACACATTGTTTCTTCTTCATCTTTGCATGTTCTTGAGTGATCAAGGAAGGTTGATGTTTGCAACAACCCAAACAAGGAAAAGAATGAAGAAAGGAGGAGAATTAAAAGGTACATGTACTATTATATCATATTCATATAATCTGTTTATACATGCATTTGAGATTTTGGCTTTTTGGATGTCATGGGGGTCGGAATTGCGATTCTGACACTTCTGCTGCTTAGTTATGCATATGATGCATGAATTCGTGTCTCCCCCAACAGTGGTATTAGAGCAGGGTCATGCATGTATTAGATGATGTATTGAACATGTGCAAAGTGTTTACTGGGTTGTGACTGACATGCATGATGATTTGGAAAAATTTGTATAAATTCTAGATTTTTTTTTATTTTCTTTCACAGAAATGTTTATAAGGTAATATATTATGTTTATGTCAAAGGAAATTACAATTGAATGTCATTTTCTATTTTATTTTGAATTAATATCCGGTCTATTCATATGTTGGTTTCGGGAAATTTCTAGAAAACTAAATGCATGTGTTGACTTTGAAAATTATGTAATAATTATAGAATTTTTTTTCTGATTTTATTTCATAGAAATGTATATAAGGTTTTATGTTATGTTTTTGTCAAAGTAAGATGCAATTGAATGTCATTTGCTATTTTATTACGAATTTAGTTTTAGCCTGATGCATATATGAAGTTCTGGGAAATTTTGGAAATCTAATGAACATGCATGCTTGTAAATTCCATATTAATTTTTATAAAATCTTTTTATAAATTTCCTGCATGTACATGCAAGATAAGATGTTTCCACGTGTATGAGATGCATGACATTTGTTGCTAAAGTGATTATCTTATGCATGCATGATGTAGAGTATGACTAGTGTTAGAAGTAATATGACAAGTGTCATAGACATGTGATGTGCTGGCTAATTCCACTAATTTAATAAATAATTCCTAGGAATTAGTCTCTGGAATTTTTTATAAGACACATTTAGAATGTGTATAAGACTCTGAAATTTTTCCAGAATTAATTGAATTGGATTCAATTAATAAATCAAGTCAAAGTCAACATTGGTCAACTTTTTGAAAGCTGATGGAGTTGACTTGTTTAATGACTTATGACGTATGCGTTTTAGTTATAAGACCTTAATAAAGTTTTTATGAGATAATAAATGTATTATTTTGATGCTAGTAGCATGCTAAGTGCATATGCTTGAAATTAGGGTTTCAAAAATTTTCCAGACATTGAATTGGTCTTTTTAGTATCTAGTAAGTTAACTTATTTATCTTGATGATTTTGGCAGTCAAAATGTTTTGGCTTATGCCGAAATTGTCTAGATAAATTTGAGATGACCTAGGGATATTATAGATGACTAATTGATGTTTGGGAATTTTGGAAACCCTAGGAATTAATTTAAAATTAATCCAAGTAGAGCATAGCATTTCTAGTGTGACTAGAAAATGACGTGTACTAAAATTAATGTGTTTAATTTGGACATCAAAATAATTAAATTTTAGGGTTCCTAATCGAATCACATTTATAATTCAAATTAGCTGAGACTAACACTAGGACCCGATTCAGTTCAAGAGTTGAATTGAATCACGAACTTTAGATGCATAGTCAAGTCACAACCTAAATTGAACCTCCTTTGTGTGATACATGTATTAGATGCATTTTAAGGGTGGTTATGGACATAGGCTTAATTTAATTAAGTTGTCCATAATCTGAATATATATATGTGATATATATATACAATATCATCCAAATATTGATGAGACCAAATAACAAATCCCTCAACTGAAATATTAGGAATTACACCTTCCATTGATATGGTAGGAACCAGAGTTCTTTTAGAGTTGGGTTGTTAGGCAAACCCAAGCCTGCTTTACACGAATATGTTTTAACTATGGAAATTATATTTTCGGATTAATGGGTTGGCCCTAACTAGAAGCGTTGATTTTTTGGGAAAACCCAAGGTCAATGTGGATAGAGGTGAAGTTGGGTTATATACATTGGATGTATGCGAATCAAGAGTTGATAACCCAATGAGTGTGCTAAATCAACAGTTGATGGCACAAGTCGATAGTTGCATAACTGAATGTAATTGGTATGAATGATACCTACTGATTGACCTAAGGTGTCTTGTTGGGCAAACCCAAGGTCATTCTTAGTAATATTGGGTATCAACCTATTAGGAAAACTATAAGTTTTCTCGAATTCGTAGTGAGGGCTATAGATTCGAATAAAAATAGTGGGACCCATAATGTATGTGATTAATGTCCTTATCGATATGCATTAGTGCACATTCTAACTCTTTCTCTTGTTCTTCTAGGTTATGGAATCGCCACAATGTCTTTATCCAGTGTGAACCTACGTTCTCCATTAGACTCCAACAAACTCACGGGACCTAACTTCTTAGATTGGATACAGAATTTGAGAATTGTTCTCAAATATGAGAAACTAGGATATGTCCTAGATGAATCATTTCCTAATCCCCTTGTTGCCGATGCATCTGATGAGGATTAGAAAGCTTACAGGAAGCTACTGGATGATAGTGAGCTAGCTAGCTATATAATGCTGGCCTCTATGTCACCAGAGGTGCAAAAGCAGCATGAGGATATGGATGCTCATAACATAGTCTACCATCTAAGGGAACTGTTTGATGAGCAAGCTTAGTCTGAAATTTTCGAGACCTTGAGGTTGCTTTTCTGCTCTAAGATGGCCGAGGGATCATCTCTAGTGTAGTATGAACCGAAGATGTATGGATACATTGAGAGGTTAGCCAGTTTGGGTTTCATAATGGATCATGAAGTAAATATAGACTTAATTCTGACTAGTTTGATCGATAGTTATTCACAGTTTGTGCTTAACTATCAGATGAGCCAAATATCCTCCTTGATTAATCTACTCAAAACAGCTGAGCAAACTATCAAGAGAGACAATAAGGCTGTGAAGCTAGTGGACTCTCCTTGTAGTTCTCGCAAGAGCAACCAAAAGAAGAAGAAGTAGTCTAATAAGCCAGTGGGAGGTGTAGCCAAGAAGAAGGCAAAG
Source organism: Erythroxylum squamatum (assembly GCA_025629845.1). Taxonomy (NCBI): domain Eukaryota; kingdom Viridiplantae; phylum Streptophyta; class Magnoliopsida; order Malpighiales; family Erythroxylaceae; genus Erythroxylum; species Erythroxylum squamatum. The sequence continues at coordinate 33,805,201 of JAOTBA010000205.1, forward strand.
GATACTGCATCAAAGGGGATTTGCTTCCATTGCAACAAGAAAGGACATCGGAAGAGGAACTAAAAAGCTTATCTGGAGTCGCTAAAGCAGAAGAAGTCATTAGATGCTCCACCATCTCCTTAGGTATGTTATCTTTCATTGAGGCTAATACTATTTTTGATAATAACATTTATGTATTAGATACCAGTTGTGGCTCATACATATATGTTGATATGCATGGTGTCAGGGATAGTACACCGCTCAAGAAGGGAGAAATGGACCTACGTGTGGGAAATAGAGCAAGAGTTGCTGCATTAGCCGTAGGAACCTAAGTTTTGTATCTTCCTAGTGGGCTAAAGTTAATTTTGGATAATTGCTTTTATGTGTCCGTTGTGACAAAGAACATTGTATCTGTTTCATATCTTAATAAAGTGAGATTTCATTTAACTTTTTCTAGTAATGATTATTCGATTAAGTTGAAAGAAAGGTTATATGGTACTACTACATTGTGCAATGGTATTTACATATTAGATATGTGCAGCCCAATTTTAAATATAAATCACAATAAAAGAAAAAAAGGAGATAACTTAAAATCATCTTACTTATGGCATTGTCGACTTGGCCATATAAGTGAGAGATGCATGGCTAAGCTACATAAGAGTGGTAACTTAGGGTTATTTGATTATGAATCATATGACACATGTGAATCTTGCTTCTTAGGCAAGATGACTAAATTACCTTTTAAAGGAAAGGGTGAACGAGCGAATGGGTTATTAGACCTAATACATTCTGATGTATATGGTCCGATGTCCATTCATGCCAGAGGTAGTTTTATGTACTTCATTACCTTTATCGATGATTATTCACGATATGGGTATGTGTATCTAATAAGATACAAGTCTAAAGCATTTGAAATGTTAAAACAATTTAGACATGAAGTAGAGAAACAACTCAGTAGAAGTATCAAAACATTTCGATCAGATCGAGATGGTGAATACTTGAACGAGGAATTTCTAACTTATCTCAGGGATGACGGGATTGTATCTTAATGGACTCCACCTTACACACCGTAAGCTGAAAGAAGAAACCGAACCTTGTTGGACATGGTAAGGTCAATGATGGGCTTAGCAGATCTAATCCTTTTGGGGTTATACACTTAAGACTGTTGTTTATGTGATAAACAAAGTCCCTTCAAAAGTAGTTAAAGTTACTCCATATGAGACATGGACTAAAAAAAGCCCTATCTTTCTCATATGAAAGTCTGGGGTTGTCTGGCTTACAGGAAGCGGATTCAATCAGACAAGATTAAAGCGAAATCTGATAAGTGTCTGTTTGTTAGATATCCTAAGGAAATAATTAGATATCAATTCTATAATGCTTTAAAGCAAAAGTTGTTTATCTCAAAGTATGCTGTCTTTTTAGAGAAAGAGTTTCTTCTAAGAGAAGACAGTGGGAGAAAAGTTGGACTTGATGAAGTTCATAGTGCTTAAACAGACGCAGATCAACTGCCTCAACCCGAAATTGTTGTTCATGAAGATGAGACAACAATTGAACCTTCTGACACACAAAATGTTCGTAGGTCAAATAGGATATGCAATGTTCTAGAGTGATATGGATTTCTCATAAATGAACAAAATGATGTATTGCTTATAGAGGATGATGAGCCTACAACCGATGAAGAGGCTCTGAAGATTTCAAAATCTAAAAATGGCTTCAAGCCAAGAAATCTGAAATGGATTTTATGTTTGAAAACCAAGTATGGACTTTGGTTGACCCACCCGAAAGGCTAAAATCTATAGGGTACAAGTGTATTTTCAAGAAGAAAATCAACATGGATGGTAATGTAATTACCTATAAAGCGAGGCTAGTTGCTAAAGGATATCGTTAAAGACAAGGAGTTGACTATGATGAGACATTTAGCTCCGTAGCCATGCTTAAATCCATTAGAATACTCCTAGCCATTGCTGCTCATTATGATTATGAGCTATGGCAAATGGATGTGAAGATGACTTTCTTAAATGGAAACCTAGTTGAGGATGTGTATATGATGCAACCTGAGGGCTTTATATCCAAAGATGACAAAAAGGTATGCAAGCTTTAGAAATCCATTAATGGATTGAAGCAAGCATTTAGGAGTTGGAACATCCGATTTGATGAGACAACCAAAGAGTTTAGTTTCTCACAAAATCCGGATGAACCTTATGTGTACAAGAAGGTTAGTAGGAGTGCTATTATATTCCTTGTGTTATATGTGAATGACATATTACTAATAGGAAATGATGTCTCAAGTTTGCAATCAGTCAAAATTTGGTTGTCCCAAAATTTTTTCATGAAAGACCTTGGAGATGCAACTTATATATTGGGAATAAAGATCTATAAAGATAGATCAAGGAAGTTGCTAGGTCTTTCATACTCTACATACATAGATAAAGTGCTAAAGAGGTTTAGCATGGAGCAGTCCAAGAGAGGCTTTCTTCCCATGACATATGGGATAAAACTCACAAAATCTATATGTCCCAAGACGCAAGATGAGAGAACTCACATAAGTATGATCCCGTATACTTCAGTAATAGGATCAATCATGTATGCTATGTTATGTACAAGACCAAATATATCGTATGCTCTAAGTGTTATGAGCAGATACCAATAAGATCTTGGTGAGTGTCACTGCATGGCTATCAAGAATATCCTAAAGTACTTGAGAAGGACTAAAGATGTATTTTTGATATATGGAAATGGAGATCTCGTTGTGAGCGGACATACGGATGTCAGTTTTCAATCTGATCAGGAAGACTTCAAATTCTAGTCAGGTTATGTTTTCATACTGAATGGTAGAGTAGTCAGTTGGAAGAGTTCCAAATAAGAGACGACTGCAAATTCAACTACCGAGTGAGAGTACATTGTATCTGCGGAAGTGGCAAAAGAAGTTGTTTGGATCAAGAAATTCATTATGAAACTTGGAGTGGTTCTGAGCATTGTAGACCTGATATTGTTATACTATGACAAAAATGGGGCTATTGCTCAAGTCAAAGAATCAAGGTCTCATCAAAGGTTCAAGCACGTACTCAGGAGATCTCACCTAATCAGAGAGATAATTGATAGAGGTGATATGAAGATAGAGAGAGTGCCCATAGATCAAAACATCGTTGATCCTTTGACTAAGTCACTTCCTCAAATGAAATTTGATTCTAGTGTACTCGCCTATGGTATTAGATACAAAGGCGACTGACTTTAGTGTAAGTGGGAGATTGTTAGAGTAGTGCTGTAAAGGTAATCACCTTTAGAACTTTTGTATAAACTTTATTTTGATTAATAAAGTGAAAGGCAATTTTTAATTAATTTGATATTCGTTTATATATGAATTGATGTCGATCTTAAATCGAATTAATGAAGTCCATGATACAAAATATAGCATGAAGGAAATCATAATGAGATCATAATAATGAGATTCCTATCATGTGCAATTACATTAGTATCTAAATAATCCCTAGTCATAGGATTAATAAGATAGGACATTATTAATCCGAATAGACTAGCATATGTTATACTCCTTGATTTGATCAAGCAGCGGATCTCATAAAATGTAAGCATGAGATGTTTAAAGTTAACATGTGGATGCTTACTAATAGTAGTAAGTATGTCGGATGACTTGGTATGAGATTAACATATGGATGATCAATCAAATGTCAATGATTAATCTCATCATAACAATGGTGCAAATATCCTTAGACTTGAGGTACTCAAGGATATCTTAGATACTGATCCTGTGCTTTGACATCATTCCTTGTTGCCTCAAGAGGAGGTCACTCATAGGGTGGTGACTGGGTACAACTATTGGTATTCGAAGGTAATTGGGTAACCAATAAAGGATTCACCTCTCCTGATAGAAGAAGATATCCACGACCTTTTGTCGGGGTCATTGTTTAGGAGTGTCCAGCTAGAGCACTTATGTGTCATGAAGAGAGTCTTCAATGACACATTAGGACAAGAACTAACATCATTTGGATTAGATGTGATGTAGTTAGTTTAGTGAGAGTTGACACATAGCCCATACTCCGAACCAAGTGGTGTATAGTATGGTGAAAAGATGAATTGCACAGTAATTGTCTATGGAAAAGTTCGTAAGTCGGATAATTAACTATCGAAGAATTCGTGTATTAATCCACTTATATTCTAGCAAATTGGCATCAGGAAACCCTTCATGATTTTCTTGAATTAAGAGTTAATTCAAGTGGTATGAAACCATCCATGATTTGCTCGGATTAAGAGTTAATTTAAGTGCCCAAAATAACTTGAAAGCTACGGATCACACATATAAAAGATCGAATGAAAAACAAAGTGTGTATGACTATTTTTAAGTAGGCTACAATTGTGACCGAAGGCTTGACAGATGTACATAAGTGAGTTCTTCGCTTATGAACACAAGAGCTAACAGTCACAAACACACTCAAGTGAGAGAATAAGGTGTCTAGAAGAGTTCTAGAGTTAGAGAGAAGTGTTTTGAGTCTTGTTCATACAATTTATGCAATTGTGGCATAAATCACAGTGCATGCAACATAATCTTGATCTTTCTCTCCATTAAAGCATCTACTTGAACTCATCTAGTTTGGTGCTCTAACGACCTTTACACATTGTTTCTTTTTCATCTTTATGTGTCCTTGAGTGATTAAGGAGGGGCTTTGTTGGAACCCCACCCTTGTGAGTCACGTGCCGACGTCCTACGTGACATCTAGGCGCGCATCCCACAAGGTTGGTGTGCCCACACCAAGT
>JAOTBA010000205.1:33820535-33847231 GCA_025629845.1 Erythroxylum squamatum
ATTTATGTGCATATATGCTAACATTATGCATGAGCAAGAAAATGCATTTCCTTAATCTCTCTTTGAGCTCACATGTATTGAAATTTCGGGTCCTAACCCTTAATATGAGAATGGGATGTTACACTTACCAAGTGCCGCAAGTTCTTCAATGTGAGTTTTAATAAACTGCATGTCGTCGGAGATTGTTTTCGTACCCTTAGTAGCTCGCTTTATTTGTTCCTTGATTTGTGCACAGGAAGGCCTAGCTGAAGTGTTAGCAAGAACTTGCCAAGCCTCTCTTGATGTCTGTGATTGAGAAATAAGAGGTATGAGAGACGAGGTGAGAGAGTCAATAAGAGCACTAAAAATGAGTTTATCTTGGCAGAGTCATGTTTGGAATTTTGAATTGGGAGTGGTAATATTATTTGTAGTGATTGTGGCTAAGGGAGAGGGATGAGAGTCATCAATATTGTAAAGATCATAACTTATTAGAAGTGCTTCCATTTGGAGTTTCCCAGAGAGATAGTTGGTAGCGGTTAGTTTGATGGAGTTGTTAATATTGATAACAGTAAGAGGTTTAATGGGTTCATATGCATTAGGAATTGTGAGTTGATTCTATAAAAGTTTATAGGAAGCTGATTGCTGTACATACGGCAAGTAGAAAATAAGAGTGGAAAATATTAATTTAAAGAATTTCCTTTATCAAGAGTGGAAAGATTTAATTTGAGGGATTTCGTTTTTCATGCTGATTTCCTTTATCAAAACCAAATGCATAAGTGCTTTTCAATGTTTGACTTTGAATGTTAAAAAAAATTAGAAAAGGAAAATAAAATATTTAGCGAATGAAAATAATGTGATATCACTCTTAATAAATAGAGAATATTTATATAGAAATTTAAGAGTGTGTAAGATAATGTTACTTTTTCTTTTCTTCTGAGAAAACTTTGAATGTTTAGGGTTTCATTTCACCGTAAACCCAAAAAGAGTTTACATCATGTCTATGAGCTTTCTGACTAGCTCAGGTTGCTTGTTTACATTGTTATCTACAATGGCGAATAAATAAAGTAGGCAATAAACTAGATCGGATCTAAGCTTTAAAGGTCCAAGTTGACCTAAAAAAACATTTAGATACAAGTCTACACTTGAAAAAAAATCTTAAGTTCATGCTTAAAACTAATCAGATCTAACCACCCAAACTTGAATCCGTTTAAAATAATTTAATTGAGTTTGAGTCATTTCCGGATTCAAATCTGATTTTAAAATAGGCTGAATTGGATCGGATCTAGTTGGATCACTTGCCTGATACAAGTGCTGCTAGTTCACGTAGATATGAAGTCCAATGGAATAGAACTCCAGCATTATTCACATCCATCCATGGGTGAGTAGCAGTAAATTAGCAACTGTCATTTGCACCTCTTTTCCAATTTGCCGTTTATAGAAATTCAAGTCAACGGTCTTTCTCGGTCTCCTATGTGCTTGCTCCACGGAAGAGCGTGTTGTGTAAACAGACAAATCTTGTTCCCTCAGCGTTATTGCACTTGCATAGTTTCACTAAACGTGTTCCTCCATTAACGCCAATACTAATCGTGGAGACTTGAGCATTTCTCTGTGGTCCCCGCATCGCAACTTATACACGGAGGACGAAGCTAACCACCCCATCGCTTGACAAGATATAAAGCATTCTGTTTTGATGGGTCTCGTGTTTCAGGTCTTAATGGCTAAGTTGTGGAGTAATGCGACTCTTCTTGTTCTTGCTCTGCTGCTACATTCTCTTCTCCTTTTTACTACTGCTAAAACCAACGTAGGTTTTCCTCATCTTTCTTCTACTACTCAAGATCAGTTATGTTTGTATACTAATCTTGTTTTGATCTTTGTAGGTTTACATAGTCTACATGGGAGATAGGCGCTGCGACGAGCCAGAGCTGGTCCAGGAGTCCCACCGTGAGTTGCTTTCAGGCATTGTTGGAAGGTATGTTTTCTTGCTTTCATGGTTTTTAGGACTTTAGGAGCTTTATTTACACCCATCTTCTTAGATTTTTAGTTCAAGTAACAAGATCGGTGTAATTCATATTACTTTGTCCTTACAGTTTGTTAAACTTATTCATTGATTACTTGTTTGATCCAATGAATTACAAAGCTCTCAGATGAAAATAAATGAATAGTTATGTATTAAGATGATATATATTATACTATTAAGCAGAGACGGATATGGTGATTTGTGAATATGGTAATGGTTCATAAATTGAATGTTAGTGAGTGAAGTTCTATAAATTTTGGTCGTTTGACAGTAAAGAAGCTGCCAAGGAATCGATTCTCTACAGCTACAAGCATGGGTTTTCTGGATTTGCTGCAGTCTTGACCAAGTCTCAAGCCAAGTATATTGCAGGTGTCATAATGTTGGTGAACTGTGAACTCCACTTGTTTTGCACAATCTGTTACTTATAGAAAGTTGCATTCATTTCTCCGTTTATCGGTGTGTTCCTGCAGACTTTCCTGGAGTTGTTGGAGTAATTAGGAATAGAATTCTTAGTCCTCAAACAACTAGAAGCTGGGACTTCCTGCAAGTACGGCCCGAAATTGCCAATGGAATCCTTTCAAAGAGTAAATCTGGAGCTGGGTCGATCATTGGAGTCATGGATACAGGTGGGTGAGATGATTGTATAATTCTCCCTTGTATGGATAGGTCACTAATTTTCTTTTGCACATTTCGCTATATAGGCGTATGGCCAGAGTCAAAGAGCTTCAGCGATGACGCCATGGGGGAGGTACCTTGTCGTTGGAAAGGGATATGCCAAGAAGGAGAAAGATTTAATCACTCTCATTGCAACAGGTGTCGTTAGTGATCTCTGATTACATTGTCGTTTATAAATGCTATCCTACCATACTTCACCTTTAGTTGACCGGACTAGAACTAGTCAGAGTTTGTAACTTCTTATAGGATCTCATACGCAATACAACTTTTTAAATCGAAAGAAAATTCTGTCAACTGTGCTTGCACGTCTATGTTCCTGGTCAAAGCTCACTTCCACTAGGATTTCGAAAATTGTGGGTTGAACTCATTCCATCAGTAGTCAGAACTCAATTCTACTCTTTGTATTTACTGCTTGTTACTTTTGAGCAGGAAGCTTATTGGTGCACGATGGTACCTTAAAGGTTATGAAGCTGAATTTGGAAAGCTGAATACAAGTGATGGCATTGAGTTCTTATCTCCTCGAGATGCTGCAGGTCATGGTACTCATACATCATCTACTGCTGCCGGTGGACTGGTTGAAAATGCCAGCTTTCTGGGTTTAGCTCAAGGACTGGCAAGAGGGGGTGCTTCATCGGCTTGGCTAGCTATCTATAAGGTATGTTGGGCTACCGGTGGCTGCAGCTCAGCTGATCTTCTTGCTGCAATTGATGATGCAATCCTTGATGGTGTCGATGTGCTTTCAATGTCTCTTGGCTCAACACCTCCACTGGCTACTTATGTGGATGATGCCTTAGCTATTGGCTCATTCCATGCAGTAGCCAATGGAATATCTGTTGTGTGCTCTGGGGGTAATTCTGGTCCTTATCCTCAAACGGTCATAAATACAGCTCCTTGGGTTATTACAGTTGCAGCAAGCACCATCGATCGGGCTTTTCCCACAACAATCACCATGGGGAACAATCTAACTGTAGTGGTACTTTTCTGATCTTCCTTCGGCCAAAGTAAAGCTTTGCTAACTCCATTTACAGTAGAACCAACTGGAAGAACTTTTGAACTTGCAAAATTTGTTAACGTATATCTTTGTTTTATAGACCTGAAAATGAATTTAACTTCTCAAACAGGGTCAGGGTCTGTATTCAGGGAAGAATGTATACACATTTCACCCTATCGTTTATGGTGAAGATATTGTTGCTTCTGGTGAAGATGAAGAAAAAGCAAGGTATGAACTATGCACAAGATTACAAATTTTCTTCAAAATCTACAGAAGATTTAAAAAGATGTGCATATCCTGATGAGATACTTTTAGCAGAAGTTGTGACTCGGGAACCTTAAATGCAACTTTAGCAAGAGGAAAAGTTATTCTGTGTTTCCAATCACAGTCACAGAGATCCAGTATGATTGCTAGACAAACGGTATTAGATGTTCAGGGCATTGGTGTTATATTTGCTCAATTTCCCACCAAAGATGTTTCTGTATCCCTGGATATTCCGTGTGTCCAGGTGGATTTTGTCATTGGAACATCACTTCTCACGTACATGGCGGGAAGCAGGTAAATAAACATAGTGGGCTTTTGGTTAGTGGTTGTCGCTCATTGTAGCTTTCAACATATTGGTTTTTGTTATTGTCAATAATGTCTGCATATAATGAAGCGTCAGAAACAAATCCTTGAATGTGATTTTATTTACTGCATTTTCATAAAATTTGGTGTTTCTACCAAGAACTAAGCTGATTAATTGTCTTTCTTTAACTGATGAAAAATCTTATGTGACAGTAACCCTGTTGTGAAGTTTGGCTTCCCAAAAACAACCATCAGACAGCAGATATCCCCTGAAGTTGCATTCTTCTCCTCAAGAGGACCGAGTTCGCTCTCTCCTGCTGTATTGAAGGTGCGGCTTTTGTCTTGAAAAGCTTAAGTGTTTTTGTTATTAACATTAACATGCTCTGTGTCTCTTGCAGCCTGACATTGCTGCTCCTGGGGTGAATATATTGGCATCCTGGTCCCCTGCTGCTTCTGATATGACAACCAGTGGAGCAGCACCACTAACTTTCCAGATTGAATCAGGAACGTCCATGTCTTGCCCTCATGTATCTGGCATAGTTGCCCTAATTAAAGCTATTCATCCGAAATGGAGCCCTGCTGCAATAAAATCTGCCCTGGTGACAACAGGTTAGAAAAGCCTTAATTACTATCTATCGGCTGCTATCAGAAGAAAAGCCTTAATTACTAACTACAGAATTTTGCTCAGCTTCTGTACATGACAAGTACAGCCAGAACACTGTCGCCCAGGGAGCTCCACATAAACAGGCTGATCCATTTGATTATGGAGGGGGTCATGTCGATCCTAATCGGGCAATAGAACCTGGTCTAGTATATGACACGGGGAAATCAGATTATACACGTTTTCTGTGTGCCATGGGTTACAATAACTCTGCTATCAGCTTAATGACTATATCTCCAACTGTGTGCAAGAAATCAACCAACTTCTTAGTAAATCTTAACCTACCTGCCATCACCATTCCGGAGCTGAAGCAAAAATTAACTGTATCAAGAACAGTGACAAATGTTGGTCCAGTGAGTTCCATCTACGTTGCTCGTGTTCAACCTCCTGCGGGCACTTATGTTAGAGTTGAGCCATCAATTTTATCATTCAATTCCACTATAAAAAAGCTCAAATTCAAGGTAACATTTTGGTCACAGATAAGGATTCAGGGAAGATATTCCTTCGGAAATCTGTTCTGGGAAGATGGCCTGCACGTAGTTAGAACACCTCTGATAGTTAGAATAGTACTCGATGATTTCTCCTCACAAACATGATTAGACGTTATTGAGCTTGCACCGCATCACATGATTGTGGACTTGTTCTTTGTTGCAATGTTGTTCATGACTAAGAGTTATTTTGAGATAATAAAAAGGCTGATTCAAATGCTACAGCTTCGTAAACGGTTCTTAAATTTGGAGGCCTGGATTTGTAGGAGTAACAATATCAAACCCAACCCGTGGCAACTAAAGAAGAAACCATCTAGTCAGAATGGAAAAACGACATAATAATACATTATCGATGTAACCCATCAAAGCAAACATGATCGAAATATATTTCACAAAAGCCAATGAATCGAACAAAGCATCTGCTACAAGTTATAGTCAAATTTTGGTTGTGTCTGAGACATGGTATGCTGTCATAGAAATAAGCAATTTCCTCCTCCTGTAAGAACCTTCCAAAAGCAGGCCTCAAAACTAACTCAGCCAAAATCTTCCTCTCCACAAAAGTCTGCTCTCCTTGACGTAAAACCCACCGAAATTCCTGTAGTACGAATAGGATCAAAGACTGCAACTTCGTTTCAGAAAAAAGCATCCCGAATTTGGCTACAAAGTGTGCAGTTAATACCCAAATCATGGAAGGTGGAGAGCAACTTTCCGTAAAGGATTAGGACCGAAAGGAAATTGTCAAATTACTGGAAAGTGTTTGGTACCAGCTTTTATTACTATTATTACTTTGTCCTTTGCTTTGTACGTATCTTTCCTCTCTCAACAAAAAAGTTGCACAGAACTGTTGCGAAGGTTACAATTTTCTTTCTTTCAAAGGACAGGTGAACTAAAGCAGAAGCTTTACCTTACACTGAGTATGCCTGACTGCTGAATTATTGTTCATACTTATTAAAGATATTTTCCAACTCTCTATTTCAAATCTGCTACAAAGGTTTATCGGATATAGTTTCTTAACAAACGGCACCTGCAACAATCATGCGTGGTCTCTGATTCACAAGTCAATTAAGCTACTTAAAATATCAGTTTTCTTCTGAACGGACCTGATCACTCATTATTCTGTGGTCTAGTCATGTCAAGGTAAGTGCTTCATTTAAACCTTTAACAAGGACGTGAGCAGGATTAGGTGGTTCTTAGGTGAACCACCAATCCATGCAGTCTCACTTGGATCTGCACAATCAAGCATACATTATTCAACACAAACACGCTCTGCTGACATATGAAGTCAACAGATACGGCTTCGGTAACCGTTTCCTCAAGAACCATCTCCATCTCATTTCCCGATTTCATCACGCGTTATTGTTTCTAAGCTCTAAAACATCAGTTAGTTTGAATTCCTCAATGCTCCTTCTTCTTAAACTGAATTAATCCTGTTAGTATACTTATTAAAACTTCTTTTTATAGAATTACAAAGGAATGATTTGTATATAAAGGAACTCATATTTTAAATTAAATAGCTACGGATAAAGCTGCGTAATACCGAGCCAAGCTACCAGAAAAGGATCCTTCCCGCCTTCTGGTCATTCAAGAACATGCCCTACAATTAACAAGAAAAATCAGGCACCGTGAGAACAAAAAATCCTGTTGTGTTTGCTGAAGTGAAATGTGGGGGACAAGTTGTGACCACATAACATTATAGTGGTTGTAATTATTCATCTACAAGTTGGTGTTTACCAAATCAAATTAATAGTTGTTAGGCCACTTTATACGAGTTAGTTAGGTACTTTGATTACTCACCTCATTTCTTAGTCTATCAATCAACACTTCAAATTTCGCAAGTTTATAGAATTATTATTGAAAAGTCCCATGTTGTTTTGCCAATCCGGCGCAAATTCTCTACTTTTGATATTTCTTCTACAAGCACGAAACCTTTAATTACTGTTACACTGTGGCTGCTCCTTGGCTTGGTCACATGCATAACATTATTATATGGGTCAAATGAAAAAATATATATTGCATGAAGAAGGCTTTTGAAAATGTTAGGAAGAACTATTAAAATTCGATTAACACAAGCTTTGGCCTTTTCTAATCTTTGCGACGAAGGAGCCATCAAATTTAAATTTGAATGATTGCCCCGTGAGAATCAACGCTTTTAAAATAAAATTAGATTATTAAAATAAGAGATTTAAGGTTGAAAAAGTTGAATTGATATTATTGAATAAAATTAAATAATTTAGAATATAGTTAAAAAATATTACTCTTATTCACCGAGAATTTGAAATTTAATTGTAAAAGGAGATTGTTAAATAAAAATTGACTGATTTATTTTAATTTTTAAAAACTTTTTATATAATCAATTAATTAATAAATTAATCTATTTTAAAAAACGAGAGTTATTAAAACTAATTAAAAATTAAACAATTTAAAATTTTTATCAAAAATAAACAAAGATTATTATTATTATTGTTATTGTTGTTATTATCTATTTATTTATGATTCATCTTTTGATTTTTCAACTTCAAATTGTTTCTGTAAAATAAAGTAAAAAAAGGCGACGCAATCAACGGAATGCCAATTTTGTAGATAACTTGGCATAGAGGGGCGAATTTTCAGAAGGAAATGAAGAGCATGTGTTCGTTATTGCTTTGAAGCATTATTGGCGCCACGTGACGTGCCACCGCAAGCCAGAGTGATATGTGCTGCTCCTCACTACTTTTCATTATTGTGAGGAAATTTCCTTTTGCTCAAAAAGTTGACTCTTTATCATAAAACGTAATTAAGATGATTATTACCCAAATACTGTTTTTCTTTTTAACATAATTAAGGAATTATCTAATCTATTTTTTTTAATTTTCAAAAATGATGTGATAATTGATTTAAACTTTTATTTCCGACTAATAGAACCCTTAACGCTTATATTGAAATTTGAATTAGACAATAATATTTCGGAGCATTTAAAATAAATTATAACATTTACAAAATAATCAAAATAGTTTCTAATTAAACGTTTTTCATATATTAAGAAATTATTTTAAATATTTTATAATGTTAGGATTAAATTTAAATTGCGAGCAGCCCTCTTTGCCTCCGATTCCTATTAAAACGTGTTGCAAGAGAGAATTGGGATTAGAGAAATTGTATATTTTTTATTTGTTGGTTCTGATATGTTTTAGGAGGCTCCTAATTATGGGAATGTACCTTTAAACTATTCACACCTAAACTAATTTCCGCTCGAACCTACATAAAAAAAGTTCGAATTTACGAACTCACTTAAACTAAAAGAGCCCCTTACGCCCATAGGTTATTGGAACAATTGTATTAGCTGGAGGTATACGTTATATTAGGTGTATATTAGTAAGAGAGAAAATAAGACAAAGTCTTGGTTAATGGTCTAAGGGTGAAAAGTTCCAACTTCCAAGTGGAAACTGTGGAGTTGCTTTGAACTGGCAAACCAGGAATGACCCAAGAATAGTCAGCTTCTAACTTCACCGAAATGACTCTGTTGAAGTTTAAATAAAATAAAAAATGTTAGAAAAGTCTATTATTGATAAAGAGATAGGCGGAGATAGATATAAAGGAAACAAGAAAGATAAAGATAAACCATTAACTACGCACCAGTTTCGCCAACAAACCAGCCTTCATTTCAGTGCTCTCCAACCAAACTCTACACATCACCTATCTCTCCATCTCTTTGCACGCTTGTTGCTCTTCATCTTTTATCAGGTAGGAATTCGCAGGAGGACTTTGATATGGAAAATTCATAATAGGATGAAAGAAGTTGAAATTTTTTGAGGTTTTTCTTGTTACTGTTTGTGATATGTGTTGAAACCTTTTGGTGGTTGGATTTGGATATAGAATATGGAGTCTTGCATGGAAGCTATTGCCTTGAAGTCGAGTTTCCGGGGAGAATTGTCCAGAGAATTGTATCCACAGGCCATTTTGGACGATTTTTCGTGCTTGAATGCAACTTCAGGAGGTGTTTTCCCAGCAGAGGATTTTTCTGTGGACTGTTTCTTCGATTTCTCAGAAGGTGAATGTAAAGATGACGATTTTCAAGAACATGAAACGGAGGAACAAGTGGAAGAAGAAAAAGACTCGATTTCTGACTCTGTTTCCTCTCAAGAACGTTCAGAAGATGACAACTCCAACTCCTGTAGCTTTTCTGATTCTCTGTTCAATGACGAACTTCCTGTGCCTGTAAGTTTCTTTCTCATTCGTATTATTAACCCAGGGTTTTACGTTTTCGCCTTCGAGAACATGAGAATTATGAAACAAAAGTTGCAACCTTGGCTTAAAACTCAAGAGAAATTCTTGGAAAGCAATATTGAGGATTCTTCCGTACCAAATTTTTTGGTTCTCTTTTCCTTGTAAGTGTTAAACATTAAAAACCCATGTTTTGTTTTCCACAGGTTGATGATTTAGCGGACCTTGAATGGGTGTCTCAGTTTGTGGACGATTCTTTATCAGAAATACCTGTTTTGTACCCTGTTGGTGAAGACAAAGCACAAAGCTTTGCAAAAACCAGGTTTCAGCAGGACCTCAAACCGGGTTTTACGAGAACTCCTTGTCTTTTCCCATATCTGGTTCCGGCCAAAGCAAGAACAAAACGTTCGGGACGCACCGGACGGAGCTGGTCTGGAGGGTCATCGTTGACGGAGTCTTCGTCGTCGTCGTCAACATCGTCGTCTGCTTCAACGCCATATGTGACCGTCTCCAACGCGGACATAAAGGTTGACTCGTCAAATGATTTGGTTGAGCCGCCGCTGAAAAAACAAAAGAAAGGACCAACGGTTCAACCCGGTCAACTTTCCGGTTCAACACAGTTTCAACGACGGTGCAGTCACTGTCAGGTCCAAAAGACCCCACAGTGGAGAACCGGCCCGTTGGGAGCCAAGACGCTTTGCAATGCTTGTGGGGTGCGGTACAAGTCCGGTCGGCTTTTTCCCGAGTATCGGCCAGCTTGTAGCCCAACCTTTTCGGGTGACATTCACTCCAATAGCCACCGGAAAGTTTTGGAAATTAGGAAGAAAAGAGAAATGACTGGTCCGGGATCCGATCTAAACCGGATGGTTCCAAGTTTTTATAAGGTTTTTTAGAGTCAGACCTCAGAAGTAGGTTGAACCGGGAACCGGGTTAGTGGTTCAGTTTGTAGGACTTAGACTTGTTACGCGTTATACGATGTTCTATTCTTATTCTAGATAGATCCCATTAGTAGTATTTCTAATAATTATTTCTTAAGTTATTATTTTTTACATTTGTCTTTTAGGGCTAATTAAGATAGGGTATGTTGTTGATGGAGGGAAGTGGAGTTTAAAAAGGTTGCATGGGTAGATGTTAATTAATGAAATGGAATAAAATGATATAGAACGGAACGGTTTATAATAAAATAGAATGTAATATAATGAAAAGTTGTTTGGGAGAGATATAAAGTTTAATAATGTAATGTAGTGAAATGTTATTTGGAAGATGATGAAATCGAATGGAATGTATAATAAATAATTATTATATTTTCGATATTAAAATGATTATCGGAAGAAATTTAACACTATTTAAAAATAGAAGTTATGTCCAATTAAGTTCAACTCATAATTATAATAAATAATTTTTTATATTTAATTTTAAAATAATAAAGTGTTATTATTTTATTATTGATTATATAAAAATTATTATTAATTATTTAATTTAATTTATTCTATTCTATTATATGTGATTTATATTTAAAAAAAATATTTATATTCTTATTTATATAAAAGTATACACAAACAATTAAATAATTTTTATATATTTCATTCATAAAAGTTTGATTAAAATTTTTTATTTTATTATTAATTATATAGAATTTATTATTGATAATATAAAAATATTATTATTAAGGTAAGAAAAATTAATATAAAATATTATTAATTGTATACAATTTTTGTATACTGTAATAAATGAGTATGCAAAAAAGGGGATTAAGATTAGAAGAAATAATTAGTATTATAAAAAATTATTGTAGGTATATTAGATAATATGTATTTATTAGTTTACGTTCATTCTAAATTTATCGAATCGGAGATTTTTTATTTTTACTATTTAAAATAAAATAAAACGTGATATAAAATTTTTCGCTTTTATTCCATTCTATTTTATTTCATTATAAAATTATCATCTACACGATAAAAATGTGTTACGTTGTATTTCATTTTGTTACCAACCTCTCAACTAAAGAGTTCATAAGATTTTGCAGCTATCTCCCTGATTGAATGAGTAATTGTCTCTCTTATATTGAAGATGGGTCATCTCACAGTTTCGGTCTCTATGGATTTGATTTGCCTTTTCATTCATCTCTGAAAATTAAATAAATGGGACCGGTAAGAGCCGGCCCGGAAGTGCCATGTGGGAGGTGGAAAGACCAGACTGGGTCGTTATGATAATGAAAGTGGGATGACTGCAGGTGCCAAAGACCAAAGCACTAACCAAAGTCAAATTATGTGTGTGTATGTATATATAAATAAATATACGTCTCAATAATGAACGGAAGCTACAGTGAAAACAAGTGGAGGCCTCTTTTTATGCAGATAGATTCGACTCTTCTTTCCATGATTTCCAGGAATATGAGCTAAAATATCTTTTACCTGTTGTCTTTTTAAAAGACAACTGGCTAACCTGGGCCAACGGTCTGCCTGATCATTTGACCTGGCGTAATTGACTCGATAGAGAAGAAAACAGGAAACAAGAACAGTCTACGTAGACACCTACGGCTGTATTCCAACCCATCGCACGCAACTTCCGCCTCGTTTGGTTAACCACTAATCAGCCGTTTTTTAGCTGATTCATTGTTTTTAGCTGATTGATTGACCCGTCAAATAGTTTGGCCAATAGCTGATTTATTGGTTGATTTAAAAAAGCAGTTAAATATAAAAACGCTCTTATATAAGAGGGTTTTCTACCACCAACTAAAATTTTAAATTTCAATTCCTATTTAACCCTTTTTTCTTGGACCAAAAGGTTGATCCTCAACTCTAAGGGCCCCCAGTCGCAGGCCCGACCACTACTGGAGAATTGAATCACGGTTTGATCTTGAGCAGCCCCCTAGCAGAGCGGTCCTTTCCTCCCGTTATCAGGAGTCGAACCTAAGACCTTGAACCAACTTATCCTGCTAGTTTGCCACTCAAGCTACCCGTGCGGGCATTTAACCCTTTTTTTAAACCCTTTTTTCTCCTTGCATTGAAGATTGTCATTATCATTTTATTTTTACACATTTTTGTGTGTAACGAATGGTCATGAAACTTATTGTTGAAATATAACCATATCAGCACAGAAGCATCTTGTAGCACAGAAGCATCTTGCAGGTGTAGGTGTAGGTAGTATTAGATTAGAAATAAAATATTGACTTTAATCGAAAATAAAAATAAAGACTTGCATAATTTTTTAATGGATGATGAAACAATACAGATGAACATGAGTTATCTAAATAATTTGAAATAAAGGTCCTATAAAGACCCGATCAAAAACGAATACAATAATCCTATTTCATACAATAGTACAAATATACACAGACGTTAATTCCTTATCTAAACTTGATTTACCATATTCAAATAACTAAATTTGAGTACAATATTTTCTCATTATCATATCTTAGATAAATTGTGGTTAAAATGTTTGGATGTATTATTATCATTATTATTATTATTATTATTATTAGAATTATAAACTTAATTTTTGTAAAATTAAATATCTAAAATTTAAATTCTTATAAGAATATTCAACCAAATAATAAGATATATAACATTCATACCTTTATAATTTTTTTTAAAGTCATGTCCTTATAATTTATTTTACATATAAAATTTTACCAAACATCTTTAACAAATAACTAATACAATTCGTTTGATCAAATTAACTGATATAATTAACTATCAACTAACAGTAATATAATCCGCTGATTATCAAACTTCTTCTTCTCTTTAGCCATCACACACACACCTCTCTTAATTCTACGGGTAAAAAAACTATAACAAACCACACCGTTACAACGTTGTTATTTATGAAACTTGAGCAGGGAAGTGCTTTTATTTTCTGTAGATCACTTTAGAAAAGAAAGAACGTTAGTTCTCAGGTAAGACCAGATGATGAAAGTAACGAGTATCCTGCAAGGGTTCTGTCCAATCATGGAACGCCTTGATCACATTTCTCCTTACAGGAGCCAGTCAATATATATATATATATATATATATGTATGTATATCATCCACGATATGACGTCCATCCCATATGATAACACCACAAAATAATTTGTGCTGCCAAATTCCATAGTTATCTGTGACTATAAAACATTGAAACATTATTCCAAGTCATACTTCCAATAAAATTACTGTACAGATTTAAACTGCTCTATGTTGCTCAAAATTCCTACTGCCTAATTATGCAAATAATCACAAGCAGCACCCTTTTTGCAATGCCCATTTTCATGGAATTTGCACACTCTCTGTCCTTTAAAGGAGGGCCTGGAAGACTCTCCTCTGCTAAACGAGGGTTGCCTATTCCATGGTTTACTTCCATGATTAGAATCACCACCCTGAGAAATTCTCTCTCTTTGGCTGGACAATCTGTCTCCACTTTGATTCTTTTCAGTTGCCCACCCACTCAAGTTTCCACTAGGAGTTGCCCAACCAGGATTTGCATTCCCAGAACGTGATCCTTGACCTGGTGCAACCCATCCCGCATTTACACTTACCGATGCCGGCCCTTGACCAGGTGGTGCCCAACCTGGAAAGGAATTCCCAGGTGCTTGCCCTTGAATAGGACCAGTCCAACCCAAATTTGCAGGTCCAGACCCTTGACCTTGCCTAGGTGCAACCCAACCTTGGTTAGCATTTCCAGGTCCAGGCACATGGGCAGGTGCAACCCATCCATGATTTGAATTTGCAGGTACAGGCCCACCCCAAGCCACATTGGGATTTCCAGGAACTGGACCCCAGCCAGTGTTTTGATTGTCTGTACCTTGTCTCGGTGTAGGGCTTTGATTATCTGTCATATTCATGCCCCATGGAACATTTAGTGGAGGAGCCGCAGGTTGAAGATTTGATTGTGTAAAAGAATTTTTCCAAGCATCCGATAGCACCAAATTTGAAGTGCCCGGGATAACAGAAGCAGCAGTATGATTTCCTGGAGTCAAGGACGACGCAGAACTATGGAGGGAGGTTGGTGCATCACGCCAGTTACCATACGCACTAGGTTGGGTGGGCATAGGGATTGAGTTATTTGGATCTAACTTCTGGGAAGAGGAAGCTTCCCATGCTTGAGATCCATTTCCAGGTACAGCGCTTGAACTGTTAATTCCTGAGTTTGCAAGGATACCAGACATCCATCCTTGAGATCCAGCAGGAATATTACCATTCACAGGTTGAACTAAGTTGTGGAGACTTTTCATATCAATAGTTGCACTAACAGAACCACTGGAAATAGCAGTTGGAAGCATATGAGAATTGAGTTGTAACCCAGGGGATCCACCAGAAACTGTTGATTGAGAATGCATTTGAGATAAATTTGCATTACCCAAATGCATACCTGCTTCTGGCTTTGGAACTGAACTAATTGTATGTGAGATATTTGTACCATCTAGATGGTCACGTATCTCTACATGCCCACTTATCTTTGTTGATGATGTCTGTGGAGTACCATCGTGAGATAATTGGACATTATCTGATGAAACTACCTCATGATGGTGAAACTCGCTGTTTCCTGCTGAAAATCGGTTAGCTTCAAAGAGAGATGTAGGAGATTGAGCCTGAGTGGGTGACCACTTGCTTTCATAAGCTTGTCCCTTTTTCCCAATGGGTGCTTGTGCTGGAGTAGGAGAAGGAAGATTTGTATCAGAAGCCCACCTATCTGTGGCATTGTTGGGGACATTAAGGAGAGTTGGAGCAACTCGGACCATAGAATTAGTGCTTTCAGATTGAGGCTTCAAATTTTCTCCAGAATTGGCAGAATACAAGGATGATGGATGTAAATTCTGCACCAACTGAGTCTTCAAGAGACTGTTATCCACAGATGGAGGCTCTTTCTGAATATTTCCAGATAACGCCTCAGTCAAAAGTATAGAAACGTCTTGCTTCTCTGTAGTTCTCCATATCCTCAAGTCAGAAGGGAAATACCCAGTAACACTCCATTTTCTCAGCTGTACCATTGAAAATGGTCCTTGAATTTTTCCAGATGGATCTTTGTAATGCCAAATCTTTTCAGTTTCACTGGTTCTTGAAATAGATTGTGTTGATCCCGACGGAGGCACAGGTGAAGTGCTTGGCATAATCTGAGGAGCAGATTCTGGTTTTAGGACTGAATGAGCACTGTAAGCTTCTGAATTTGGAGAAGCTTTTTGCTTCTCCCAGTTCTCTAGTAGATTTGCTTCTCTTTCCCTCCCTTGATTCCATTGATAGTCATTTACAATCTCATCAGTTCCAACTGCATCTTCCACCCTGCTCAGAAAACCTTTATTAGACATGCTTCTGTTTAAATCCCGGTTCATGCTCATGTAATTCCTTGTTCCAGCCCAAGATTCGTTTGTAGTAAAACCTCCTTTTCTCGGAGAAATCGGTTCTTGTCCTCTTACTCCAGCCGAAGAATCGTTTGTAGTAAAACCTCCTTTTCTTGGAGAAATTGATTCTTGTCCTCTTACTCCAGCCAAAGAATCATTCATTGTAAAACCTCCTTTCCTTGGAGAAATTGGTTCTTGTCCTCTCCTGCTAAAACTACTGCTTCTAGGTCTAACGTAATTTTCTGCAACACCAAGAAGTAAGATACAGTTGAATGACCCAGAATGTGATACAATGAACTATACAGAAAGTAACGGAATCAAGCAAATGAGACCTTGTCCCTTGTCATCATTTTCTCCATCTTCTTCAGATTCATAGCTTGGGTCCATTTTTGGATCAGCATGTATTTCAGGAATCTCTTCCAATCTACGATGGCGCTCCTGAGGAGACTTCAAAAGCTGCAATTTCTCCACACATTCTCTGAGCGTAGACAGAAGTTAAGAACTACTAAAATAGTTGAATAGAATTGCAAGAATTTCCAAGAAAACATGTGACAAGTAATAAATTCGGCAATATGAAGGCTTCTGAATTCGGACTTGAAAGCTTTAATTTCATATCATCTGTATGATTTTGACCATATCCTATCCTAGTTGAAATTTTACTGTATAATCCCTATGCTTTATAGGCATACACCAAGAAAGAGCCACAAAAGTCTAGGCGTAGACGAGGACTTGAAGCCAACACAGAACTCACAACAGTCATTTATCTAAATCTATCTCCCTATCTAGTTCACATTTAACATATAAGAACAAGCTTTGCTGTGATAGAAGTTTCAGAGCTCTACAAGAATTCATAAAATGGCAAGATGAATTTAAGCATGTCTGTCAAGTCTATTTTCTAATCTAAAGCCTATAATATGCAAGTAGATTGTTCAAGAGGACACAAAGTTGCTAATTTAATTTGCACAAGTTTAAGAAAATCCATACATTTATAAACTGCTGATATTCCTCAACCTGTACTCTAATTTGAATATGGAAAGAATACCAAGTAATATTAGCTTTAATGGCATATATCCTTCAAGATGACAAGAGTCCAAACCATTATATAACTACATAATAGTAACTATTCAGATCTTCAAAAGGATATTCCTTTCTCCGGCCCAAATCACTAGCTCGATCTCGAAGATGACTGAGACGAGTAATTTCAGTTTCCAATGCCTGCCACATAATAAGAGAATCATCAGATATCAACTCAGTTTACATAAAGAGGAGCCTGTTGGAGTGCTCCAGAGGTTTTTTTTTTTTCGTTGTTTTGAAAATTTGTATTAGTTCAACAACCAGACAGATGATATACCATCAGCAACACAAAGTTAAACTTCTTATATCATCTTCAATCCATCATTTTGAAATTCAACATTAATTATCACCATGGACGGTTTATCATCCCCATTATTTATGCTCAAAACTTACATCTTCAACTCTCACAGCCTGAAGTGCCATAGCCTTCTCTTGTATGTCCCCCTACGAACAGCACACAATTCAGAATGAAGAACATCCAGTAACTTAACAAAACACTACACAGTAATGCTGCCTCACCACAGTCAAGCGATTAAGAAGTCCACATTTTATGCTTTGCCGAAGACGCTTGCATTCATCCTAGGACATCAGACAAGATAGTTAACAAGCAGATCCAGCAAAATGAATGCAACCATTCAAGCCAACAGATTCATCAAGTACTGCCACTGGTTTGCAAAATCAATAAAGCTGAACTTTGTCCCTCAATACCAACCCAAACGCAATGTAATCAATCATTCTAATTTCTACAAAGTAAGACATGCTTTAGACGGTAAAAGAAACAATATAATCATCCCAGTGTTTCACTCTAAATGAAGAGTTATAAAATTACATAAACAAAAGAAATCACATAAAGACGCCAAAAAACGACAGAATAAAGAACAAATAAAAGGGAAATGGCATGTCACCTCAGTAAAATCTTGATTTGAGATTATATCAATTGTCACCACCTCTGTCTTGCTTAGGTTTAATATTTCAAGTTGAAAAATGGCTGTTTTTTTGCCAACTCTGTAGGGCTCAGGAGCTTTGCTTGTACCTGCACAAAAATATTAAAATGAATTTATCCTACTATTACACAATTTTTATACTTTCACAAGGCAATATGAGTAGTGCACAAGGCAAACATGAGGGTTTTACCAACAACTTGCACAAGCCTGTACAAATCTTGCTTTTGGGCATTGCCAGATATTCTTATTCTCACAAAAGCACCAACAACTTTGTCATGAAATGTCTCCATATCTTCAATTAGATTCTCCACCAAACTGCGTTTCAAGTAAATTAAACAGATATTATGCATATCAATAGCTGCATAATCATCAAGGTTTGATTGCAGTCCTCTCCCATCACCCTTTTTCCGTGATTTGCGTTTCTTATCCTTAGTTGACTTCACAGGGGTATCATAGTTCCCATCAGCATCCAACTGATTAGCTTCAGTGTCAACAACACTCCCTTGCTGATCATCCACTTGGGAGTCCTCTTTCCAAAGGAAGTGCGACTCAAGAAGCTTTAACATTTCAAAATGGCCCACGCGTGGCTTCCCAAACAGACTCTGAAGCCTTGAATCACAAATTATTTGACTTTTGCGACGAGGATCACGGAGTTTGTTCCTTTTTATGTATTCCAGCAGGAGAGCTTGTACATCAAATTGAGAACAAACCGACTTGTCGCCATTCCTCATGTGCACGACAAACTCCAAAAGCTCCTTGGAGGCCCACTGAATTCTTTCATCAGATGTTACCCCTTCAGCTCCACTGCCTGTTGCTGAGTTTGGTAAATTTCCTTCCCTAGAACGAGAATTCATTCGTTTTCTACCCCTTCTTCTTTTAGGGGCTGTCACTTCCATATTAGCAGAACTGTCTGATCCCGACCCTTTGTCATTATGAATGTTATAGACTTCATCTGGTGAATCTTGCATACCCATGTTTATTTCAGGTCCTTTCCATGGGTTTTTAGCTTGAGCAATTTCTTCAGAAGTTAGAGAGAACCTCGCTTTTAGGTCAATCAAATAATCCTTGAAAAGATACTCCCAGCTGTTTTTGTCATCAAAATTCACATGGCCCTGCCAAAGTACAAAAGGACAAGTACATACATCAGAATGAAAGTACACTTACAAAAGTCAAGTCATAATGCTCAACAAAAACAGAGATAAAATGGATGTGGTAAAATTAAAAGTAGGAAGGCAAAGTAGATTCTCTTCTACAAGTAGAAATCTCAAGTGATAAACCACTACAAATTATGTATAAACCAAGCATAAGAACAGGCAGCATCCAGTTAGGAAGGACTTAAGATATTAACAATTGACTGATATAAAGGAGAACAATGAAATCAGTATGAAGGTATGTCAACGACCAGAGAGTGGGAAAACTAAAGGGTACAGGATGAATCGGCTAATAGAAAAGTAAACTTAACAGTCTCACAAACAAATTCAAACTCTACTGATGAACGCAGATGAACACGACATTGATTGGAGGAGTTGGAGCATCATGAATTCAAGAAATTTACATCAGAAACATTCCATGGCCTCAGTTAAAAAGATCGTTCATTGACCACAAGCTTATTTACAACCTGCATGAAAATCTAAATTTTTAATTCTCAAAATACTAACTTTTGTGTGTTGATCTACACCATAAAATTTTGGATTTTTATTAGTTAGTTACTTCATTACGAAGTGTTACTGAAATTTAAGAACGCATCCTTAGAGGCCCTAGAGTAACAAGTATTTATTGTTCACTCGTGCTATGTGTTTCTTTGAAATAATATGATATCACATAATATATTTACCGCTACAATTGGCCATCTGCTGCCACATTAGATCACAAATTAAACTTCATCCAAAGATTTGTGTTCCTTCGTAATATAGATTTGTAAAGCAAGGAATCTTATAGGTTGTTCATAATAGAATTTGAGAAAAAGAGCCTGCAAAACAATAATAGCAACAGTAATATGGAAAGATAGAACAGGAACATACCATCTCCTCGTTTCCTTGTCCATTCCCTTCAATCAATAGAACAGTTTTCATGCATGTCTCACAGAAGCCTTTATTACCTCTCACACAAAAAATAACAGCATCTTTGATGCACCCCTTGCATAAGGAAAATGTACATGTATAACACATGTAATAGGCATTCTTCCCACAGCTGCTGCAAAGGTGCCAACCTAAGTATTGAAAAATATTACCATGTTGACTTTAGATAAGTTACAAACTAAGCAGCCAAAGACGTGAGATACATTGCATAAATTGTAAGACAATAGCTTCAAATAAAGAATGACAAATGAAGAAGCAAAAAGCAAAACATCACGCGTAAAAGACAACGTCCACAACGCTTGAGTCATCAAGAACACTTATACAAGGAAAAACATGAAATACTTTAAGCATAATTGTTGTATCTGCTTATGTAATGACAACAACGTAAAAGAACATAACCAATCACCTTCAATTTCAAAAATGTTTTCCAGACAAGCACTTAAGTCATAAAGTTCCAACAATAGAGGGCAATGTTGTAAGGCATTACTAAGAAATTCATCCAAATACACCTAGGCCAAGAAAATAAATAACCATATAGTCACACACATTTAGAAGTTCCTGAAGCTAGAAGCCAGAGTTTAACCCATGTCACAAAAATGTACTTTGCATGGACCACAACCCATTGGGGAATGCACACATGAACTATTTTAGATATCCTTTTAAATTTAATAACTTGCATTCCCTTCTCAGGAGCCTTTTCATTTGCACATTTTGCTTTCCCCCAAAACACTTCTCTAAGTGCACATCTTTCACTTCTTCTGGCGGAAGACAAAAAATCCATTCAGAAAAGCAGTTGGCATTAGCAACCCAAATGTCAAATGCCATGGAAATGAGTTTAACTGCATACCCCTCCATTTTCATCCATCCAGACTACAAGTCAAGTTGTCCCAAAATCCACAGAATAGACAAGTTAACAATAGATAGTGGTCTGACCAAACCCACCAAAGGCTTTACAGAAGAATGGAAATTTATAGTCAGTGAATTTGCAATCATTAACAATCAGAAAGCATGGAATTAAAGTTGGATATATGGCATATAACTACTTGACGGGATAAAAGTTACTTGATTCGTTGACTTAGGAATCTCTAGTTGCTGAGAAGTAAACTCCATCACTAATGTTTGTCAAACATTGTCCAATTCTAACTTCAAAATTCTCTCTTTTTTAACTTGTGTTTATCAAGACTCCACATTGTTTACCTTTTAGAGTTAAATGGCCTTTTGCCTTTTCATTATTGCGGTACAGATAACTCTTGAGCTCAAGGATGGGAAAGGACAAGTGGGTAAGAACCTTCTTCAAACCAAAAGTGATACGGTCGTGTTTGCAGCCTAATCACGTCAAATCCCTAAAACAAAATGGTATAAGAAGGTGACAAAACCTTACTGCGTTTTGATTTTTCTCAACAAAAACTCCAAGATTATACAAGAAAAACAACAGATGTTGAAGCAGACTGTACAACTCTTGGCATACCCACTGTTATAACTTCGATCCTTAATCATATCCAATAAGCACAAAGTCCATGTACAATCAACATCGTAGCCCGCTCGTAACATGTATAGGAAGCCAATATTAAGAATGTCTTCATGATCTTCAGGACTTCAGTGGCTTCTTCAAGCACCAAAGGTTGATGATTTAGTAATAGAGATTTTTTCCGTCTCTATTTTAATGCAAACATGGTTATTACCAGTCACTGCCATTGGGACTTCAAAAAGTTCATGGAATTTAATTGTTAGATGAAACGTTACACTTGAAACGAGGCACAATAACCCAATATGGTGAGCTTGCAAAATTAAACAGTAGATAAGAGCATCCTGTCCCTTTGCACAAGTCCACTCCTGCAAGATTGCTGTTGTGGACATGAACCCTTTTGTCAAAACAAGAAAAGGCAACAACTTCAACAGTTTACAAGAAATGATGAAGTAGTCTAGCTGACAAGGGAGTTGAGATTCAGAAAGTTCTCAAGGTATCCAATCAGTAATCTTTTGTTGAATTTCTACTTTGAAATCATCAAAGAACATTATTAGTAGCTAATGTTTGATAAAAGAAACTTACAAAATTTACTACCACTGGTACAAATCCCAGAAGTATTACTGTTACAAAGGAAAAGAAGAGACTGCTTATGAATCCTAGCATAGACATTGGCAATTTATTATTTAATGCTTATGCATCCTTCCCCAGAAAATAATTTCCCTAGTCTAGTGGAGTCTCAAAAATCCAAAAGGACATAATCTGAAGTCCAGACAAATAACAAGCTTAATGGTCCATCAACACTGAAATTCAGGACTTGGGAAAAGAAATGAAAGATTTTAAGAGCCAAAAAACAGAAACCGTGAGTAAAAGAACTTACCACAATTCCATTTCCCCTTAGATTGAAAGAATGCATCATCTCGATTAACGCAAGCAGGATGATATGCCTTAGGGCACCCCCTGTAAAGAACCTTAACCAGTCAAGCAAAATGTTGAAAGAATGATAGTATGAACAACCATACAGAATACGCCTAAGACTACTCCATTGACAGCAATGAAACTAATGGCCGTTTTACCTGCGGTCACAGAGAACAAGAGAACCTCCATCAAAACAAATGAAACAGACATCCTCCCCTGACTTTCTCCTTGAAGGGACTCTAGTAGGAATTTTTGTACTTTTTCCTCTTTTCCTCTTCCTACCAGCACTTTGTCCTATTTCCTCTGTTTCCTCTTCTGCCCCCTCAGTTCCCTCAGCCATTTCTGTCTCCTCCACTTCATTTGCTTTCCCTGCTTCTTCTTGCACTTCCATCTCTTCTCCCACAGCATCCAACTCCATCTCCTCATCCTTATCCATTTCCATCTTTTTAGCGTCCTCCTCTGCCTCCACTCCAATTTCAGTCAATTGAACCTGCTCCGCTGCATCTTCTGCATCTCCAGCATCGTCCTCCGTCTCATCCAACACCTCTACATTACGTTGATTTGTATCCACTTCAGTCTGCTCTTCCACCGCAATCTTGCCAGCCACCTCCTTACTCTGCACATTTTCCTCTTTGACTTCCTTCTTCATGTTACCTTCCCTACAATGATCAACATCCACCATATTCCTTTTCTCTGTCATACATATCTTCTCCACAGTTTCCGTTCCATCTGCAATCACTGTCCCCTCTGTTTCGTCGATAACATCTGCCTTCAGTTTGACTCCAGAGCCCTCCCCCATTTCAATACCCTCATGCTTCATATCCTCTGCTGCGCCAGACACCTCTGGCCCTGTTGCAAAATGCATCTCCTTTTCCTCTTCGGGATCTTCATTTATTCGTCCTACGGTTTCCTCTGTTGAACATGACACCTCTGCCAACACTCCCACCCACATCTCTTTTTCGTCTTTGGGATCTTCCTCTATCCCTCCCACTTCCTCTGTAGCATGAGACACTTCTGCCACAATTGCCTGCGCCTCCTCTTCCTTCTTGGGATCTTCCTCCTCCATTCTTCCCATTTCCCCTATTGCATCAGACACTTCTGCCACCATTGCAGATTGTCTCTCCTCGTCGGTTTTGGGGCGTTCCTCCACTATTTCCACTGTTTCCTCTGTTCCAACAGGAACCCCTTCCATCGTTGTTTCCCGGGTTTTCCCTTCCCCTTTGGGATCTTCCTCCTCTATTCCTCCCGTTTCCTCAACTGCACCCAGCACTTCTGCCACCACTGAGACTCGAGTCTCATTTTCCATTTTGGTTTCTTCATCTTCAATTCCTACTGTTTCATCTGTTGCAACAGACACCTCCGCCACCATTGTGTTCCGTGCTTCTTCTTCCTTTTCCGGATGTTGATCCTCTATTTTTAATGTTGCACCAGCTACTTCTGCCTCCACTGCCCTCATCTGAAATCCATCTCCAATGCCCACACCTTCATCCTTTCTATCCCCATTTCCATCTGTTACCAATGCTTCCACTCTCTTTCCAATTTCCTCTCCATTGCGAGCCTCCTTCATTCCCTCAACTACATTCGCTTTCCCCGAATCACCCACTTCATCAATCCTCATCACATTCTGAGTCACCTCTCCTCCACCATCTCCCGACTCCACGTCAGCAACAGCCGCCGTCTCCGTCTCAATCTCTTCGTTCACCGCCTGTTCACTCACTTCGGCTCTCAAATTCCCCTCTTTTATACCAATTAACTGGTTGCTCTCTCCATCCCTAGCAATTCCATCTCCTCCGGTCTCAGCCGCCGGCGATTGAGACGACTGGCCACCGCATACGCCAACTCGGAATCCATCCGAACCCTCTCCTGCAACCACTCCGAGCTTCTCAAGAAATGGCGGTGATTGGTCAGAGTTGCCGAAGACGGCAACTGTTCCCGATTCGTGCGACACGGACATGGGTCGAACCTCCGAGTCGCAATTTGGGTCCGGGGGTTCTATTACCGGTTGGGATTGGGGATCTAGAGGTTTTGAGTTCTCATCTTCTTCGGCATCCATTAGGCAGATTGATATGATAAGCAAGAAAACCCTAACAAAATTAGGGTTTAAAAAGATTTGGGGGAGAACTAGTGTGTTCGATGAAATATGCAAACTGTTATTTACTGTTGCTTTGTCTAGCGAAGAAAGCGATAAAGAGATAAAGAGATCAGTAAATAAGGGCTCGGGATTTGTTACACAGCACCTGTAACTTTTATACTTTATGAGCCACGTCGATTGGGCTTCTCTCCCGATGTGGACTTTTATTGGGCTTTTTCCTACAAACATTAATCCGGTCAAGACTTTATTTGTTAATGGGTCTAAGTCTTCAATTCACTTCCTCTTACTTTCTTTAGAAAAAAACAACCTTTGTAGCAATCTTATGAATACCGTTCCGTTCTGGATGGTTCTGGCCGGAACATACCGTACCGGTCGAAAATCGGAAGGGAACGGGCCACCTTGGTACCGGCCTTAAATATCGGCCGGTACCGGCCGATTCCGACAGTACCGGAAGATACCTGCCGGTACCGTGAACTTGTGAAAATGCAGGGACTAATCTACAAAAAATTTTACCCCCCCGCCGCCGCCGCCGAGAGCTTCTGCCTTCTGCCTTCTGGACTTTTCTTCAGCCTCTTCTTCTCTCATCTTCTCACCGTCGCGCCGCCTCTGTCCTCTTCTCACCGTCGCGTCGTCTGGACTGCTCTGGCGCTCATCCTCATCCTCCCTTGGCATCAAAGACATCGAAGACGCTTCCTCCTCCACGGGGACCCGAAGACACCACCGGCCACCACCTTCTCCGTGTGAAGCCACCGCACCGCAGCATCGAAGACCCGTCTGAAGCCACCGAAGACATCTAGAAGCTCAACAACAGAAACAAACAGCAAAAGGGAAAACGAAGATGACGGATTATCTCTCCTCCTCAGAGAGTAAAATGGAAGATAGAAATGGCAAAAAGAAACCTTAGGTCTGCTAATTTGGAGATTAAAGTCTGATGTGAAAGATAAATAAATGACTTGGACTGACATGCATAATTTGTTGTACAGATTCTTATTGCGTGAAGCAACAAACTTTAAAATACGGGGAAGTGCGACCTTGAAAGTTTCAATGAAAGAAACTGAACCGATCTGATTTTAGGGATAACGACAAGCAACATCTTATTGATTAGCCACGGTTTTTAGAAAATAATTTTTCAAATTTTGAGTTGAATTTCACTTTGATTTCATAGTTTAATTATTTGATTAATTTGTAAATATATCAATTCTTTCATCCTACACAAATCTAATCAAATTTTAAATTATTTATAAATTAAAAAGTTATATTCAATTTATTGTTATTAAATTCTTCTTACTTAATTTTGAGTATAATAACACTTTGTAATGTTGTTTAAACAAAAATAGAAGTCAAGAGATATGTCAAACATCAAAATGATGGCGTGAATACCTCAACTTTCAATACAAATGTATCAAAATAATAATCAGTAATTATATATGATGAATTTTGTAATTTTTATTAATAATTATTAGTATACAAGCCGTAGCCTTTTTCTGTCAACTCGAAATAAAACTTATTATTAGAGAAAAAAGGCAAATATTTAAAAAAATCTCTACTTAAATTAAAATTTTAATTTCATTGTTTATAAAGACTTCCAAGAAAACATTAAGGCATAAATAAGGGTTCACTTTCTTTAAACACAAAATTCACATAAAAAGTTATTATCACATGTAAATTAATAAATTATAAAACTGTAAAGTTATTACATCTAAGCTTGTATCGATATTTATTTAAATATAG
This sequence comes from Erythroxylum squamatum, assembly GCA_025629845.1. Lineage (NCBI taxonomy): Eukaryota > Viridiplantae > Streptophyta > Magnoliopsida > Malpighiales > Erythroxylaceae > Erythroxylum > Erythroxylum squamatum. Next base: position 33,846,731 of record JAOTBA010000205.1, read on the forward strand.
ATTGTTTTATGAATAAATATTAACCATTGAAAATTCAATATTATAAATTAGTAAAATATTAAATTTACACATTTATCATAATTATAAATTGAGATGATATATTTCGTTATATTTTAGTTTTAAAATATTTTTTAAAAGTCAAGTTATATTTTATTTTTATTTATTTATGTATTTATTGTAATTTTATTTACATAATGATTTAGATATATTTGATCTTTGTACTATCAGACCTCTCTAAATCCCGCTTTATTGCGAAACTTTAGATTAGATGTGACAATGATGATTTAGATATATTTGATCTTTGTTACGAACTTAGTTTTACCTCAAGAATAAGCCTTGTTTTAACTATAAACTCATCTTCTCATCTAGACATTAAAACATGAACCAATAATATAGATTTAATGTTCTAAAACATAAATTTAACCTTATGTTTTAAATTTAAACTTTAAAGTTAAATTGTTGATGTTGATTAATTGGTTGTTAAAACTTAAAATTGAAAGT
>JAOTBA010000205.1:33856776-33885087 GCA_025629845.1 Erythroxylum squamatum
TTAACAAACAGCTAATGCAATCCGCTGGTCAAACCAGCTGATATAATCAGCTATCAGCTAACAGCTGATAGAATCAGTTATCAACTAAATGCAATCAGCTGACTGCCAAACAGGGCCATAGGCTTTTGGAGACTTGTGGGCAAGAATATAAGAAATTGGGCATAAGTACTAAGTCACTAACTTAGTTGGTGGTTGACATCCTCAACCCCTTTTAGGTACTACTTTAGTGGGTGGTTTAAATATATTACCAATAACCCACTTCTAAGTAAAAAAAAACATGTGATAAATGGAGACAAGATACCTCATCCATGTTCTTTGTCACGTTCTCCCACTTTTTTGATGATTCATATCACTAACTTTGTCATATCACCAATGACCTTCATCTAAAGGTGATAGTTAGTAAATTTCGAGTCAATTCGCACATGATCCAACCAATGTGCACCCATAGTCTAGTCCGTTCATATACAGTTTGTTATTTGAGTATACTTTTATCCTTAGTCCCGCCAAAAATGTCTTAGGCAAGTCCAACTTGCCCTATTCAAGCTAATCAACGCTTCACGGTCCATCATAGATAGCCAAAGTTCCAACCATTTTTGATCTTACTTGGTTAAATTATCTTGGTTCTTTTGGCATGCCTTTCTCGTTAGCCAAAGCTTGCCAATAGCTAACAAAAAGGGTCCTGCAATGTGAAGGAGCTAACTCTAACCAACAAACACATTATGTATTAACTACAAACATATTAATCTCTCTAATTTCAATATGACAAAATTAAAAATCCCCATTTTAAATAAGAGGAGTATCTAATCACTATGATATCATTTGTTGGACTTAACACAAATTTTATTAATCGATTTTATGATTAACAATGAAATCACATAAATAAAAATATTTTTTATTTTTATTTAAATAAGTCGATGGACATTTTAATAAGTTTGTCGACTTTATAACGTACTTTCTAAACTTTCGATCAACTTGAACAAAAGTTGTCTGAAACAACACAAATAAGGTCTTTTTGCACTTTTCTTAATACATAAAAGTCTTAATGTGAGAGAATTTGAATATCCATAAAAACTTACTTTAATAGGTGTAAGAGATCTAGCAGTTATTTGTAATACATTAAAAGGTATGTTTTAGATTCTAACATTATCGTTAGAAATTAATTTTGATCATAATGTCTAGCAACGTCTAAAAAAGACTCCCAACATTATGAAAATCATCCAACTTAAACCTCCGCGGCTAAGTTTCATGAAAAAAAATCTATTGAACCTTTTAAAATTAATTAAGAGCTTGTCATTAATAATGTACAATTTTCAAGGTTTTAAAAATCGGACCGGACTGTTCGGCTCGACCGGAAAAAGTTTGAACGATCAATAGTCTTGTTCGATTTTACCTAATAACTTCTATGTATAAAAACCGACCGGTTAAAATTTTTTTCCGGCCAAACCGGACAGTCCTCGGTCTGGTTTTAAAAACCTTGATAATCCCAACTAATAAATATTAGATTTTGTCACTTCTTTCAATCCCTAATTTCATCCTTAATTCCCAATTCAATCGAAAATGTTTTAGGAGTAGATTTGTACTTGCAATTAGGACATTTTGCTTACTTTTTTTTAACATATTCTTTGTTTAGATAATATAAATTTGGATAAACATATAACAATTCTTATATCGAATCATTATATCATAAATCAGATCACACGTTTCTGGCTCGACGCCCTAATCACATATGTCAATCAATACACCACAGCCCTTTCAGTGCATTACTGTATGAACGTTCGACCTTGTTTGCCGTTTAGAGATTAAAAATATCTTAAAGTCCTTCCTTTTATTGCTGCGAGGCGAACGATGCTTCGGGGCTTGCTTGGTGACTGGAGGAAGTTCACTCGTCTCTCATAACATCATAAACTAATAGCTAGATGTCTCAAAAGTTAAGGAGCATACATGGGGATGAAAGGATCTTCAAGCATTTCTTACATGACAGGTAGTAAAACAGTCCTTAGGTAACATTCATTTACTTATCACAACCACAGACGCTGCAAAACTAAATGACATGTTCTATCAGAGAATAAGTGCTCCATATCATCATCTGCTTTCCTTCCTATTTTCCATATTACTCCTCACTGCCAATCAAATTTGAACATTTCGACTTACATGAGAATCTAACTGAGGAATCTTAATAAACTAGGACATACTGCCACAGCTCAGTCCATATCCATCAGTAGTACCTCCTGGGATAGCGGTCCACCATCCTTCCAGAAGGACATTCAATTGCTCTATGTCCTCGACCCCCGCAGTTGTGGCAGATCATCAATGGTCCCATACAGTCCCTGCTCATGTGACCGTACTGGTGGCAATTCCTGCAAACGATGTCTTGGTAGCTACTGCTGCGAAAGCTACTACCCCTGTCTCCAATAACGTTGCCTTTAGGGCAATGCCTAGCCAAATGTCCAGCTATATTGCAAAGGTTGCAAATAGGTTCATTTGGGCAGTCCCGTGCTAGATGGCCAGTCTTTCTGCAGTTATTACATGCCTTGTCATTTGTACAATCAGCTGCTATATGGCCCTGCTTATAACAGTTGTTGCACAGCCTAAGGTCACCAGGTGGCATTGGTGGAGCTGTACAGTCCCTAGCACGATGTCCAGCCTTCCCACAGGTGTGGCATATACCCTCATTTGGACAGTTGCTGGCCATATGGCCAGGCTCCCGACAGTTCCAGCAGAGTGACTTTGTAGTGCACTCGGAAGCAATGTGCCTACAGGATTTTTCAGACATGAAAAATTCAACAAAACTCATTCATTTGTTAATGCAAAAGAAGGAATTGAAATATGAATGCATCAGTACACACTTGATAATTTTACGTATCAATTAGTTTTGAAGGAAAAAAATTACCTCCAACTTTACAAGAAAATACCGACTACACATCAGCATTTGGGAACATGAACATTATAAAAATTGATTAAATGACTAATCAAACCATTCATATACAAAGCAGTTGCCTCAATTAAAATTAACCAAATATCTGCAATACGAAAGTACAGAACTCAAGACTACAACCGCCTAGGAATTGCTTGAGGTGACAAAATTGCCACTGTCTTTTTTTCTTGAAACCGCCAAGGTCAAAAACAATACAATAATCCTATAACATGTTTCAAAATTGGAGATTCTAAAGATGGAAGCTAAATAAAAAATCTCTGCTTGAAGACCATTTAAGATATATTTTGAAGTAAATTTGGAGTTGCAGATTATGAGTTTTCCCAAACAAGCAGGAACACCAATTAAACAACAAAGCAGTGTTCATATTGTACACGTTGCATGATTCTTGCAACTAAAATTGGGCAGAGTTTTCAAAGCCAAGGAAGTATAGTGAAATTTTGATATGCAAATATTGCATAGAGAAAAGATTAGAAAATATCAATTAACAAGCCGTGCTTGAACCATATGCTACAAACACTAAATGTATAATAAGAATCCCATACCCAGGAAGGCCACAGTTATGACATATTGCCACATTTGGGCACTCTTTAGCGAAATGACCTGGCCGTTTGCAGTTCTTACACAGATTGCTTTGGCTGCTAACAAAACCATAGAACACAGACCATTAAGCAGAACATAGAAGCATACTGAAAAGATAAATTCACGCAAGATCAGTGCAGCAATTTTAGTTCATCTTAAACAGATCTTGTCTATAACTACTCCACTTTGCAGCAGCATGTAATACACCAGGGATTAATTTTACTAAATGAGCTTCAAAAATTCCCAACCATATATCAAAATATTTCCTTGAAGTGAGCAGAGGGCGCACTAGAAACAGAAGAAGTTTCAAAGAAGCATATCTAATACCCATTTTACTCCAGAAAGCCACTTCAAGAGCACAAGAAGTGGGAGATAAGTTGAATTATTGAAAACTAGAAAACCTGAAACCCCGACGAGACTCTCGTCTGTATGGTGCACCACGGTAGGAAAAGCGATCGGATCGGATCTTACGATCCATTGGACTCCTGCTCCTGCTCCTGCTTCTGCTTGGGCTCTTGCTATCTGAACTCATGTTCCAACTTCCCCCAAAAAACCTACCACCACTGTTCTGCAAACACACGACCAACAACAACACCTGCTGCCCCCTCCCTGTCCACATTACAACCACACCCGTCATCATCCATTACTAGAACTCAAATCCCTCACCAACCCTTCAAAACAAAAACACCATATCCCAACTAGAAACAACAAAATGCTTTTTTCATACAAAATCCATTAGATCAGTTACATGCCACCATTGTCCCTTCCCCAACACCAGGAAAATAATGAACTATTTCTTCGCCCACATCATTTAAGCATCTTATGCAACATTGTCCTTGCCCATGCAACATCAAGCTCAGGTAGTTGTAGAACTTGACAAAAACTCCCATCTTCTAAACTAATCATGCAAACCACATTTGTTACAGTTCTAGAGACTAAAAGGGAGGAGGAAAATAGGAACCTATCAGAGCTTATGATCAGATTAAAGAGAGAAAACTAAGCAACATCATATCAAGCTCTCAAACAGAAACAACCTACTCTGGAATTCGGGGGGACATGGAAAACTAGACTGAAGCTACAGTAAAACTCACAGTATGTAACCAGGGTTCAATATGGGTTCAACATAGACTTAGTTGTAGAACAAAAAACGGTTACATAAAATCACGTCTCTTAATCAGCATTGGATGTCTCCAAAGTTGTCTTCCACTTTGACACATATACCATACAGAGAAGAACACCCAACTCATTGCCCAAAGTTGAACATTTTCAACAAAGTCACAAGCTGTGTTTGGCTGGTTTGCAGAGCACCATTAGAGTACAGAAAACCACAATAATACCTAATCGATTGCCAAAAGTTCAACATCTTCAACAAAGTCACAAGCTGGCTTTGATTGGTTTGCAAAGCACCGTTAGAAGATAGAACACCCCCACTACATCTTCAATTGGAGGACACTTTCATACAAGAACATGGGCATGAAAAGCTTTTAACATTCGTATTTAACGAACTCCATCGATTGATATTGTAATCAGGCAAAATTAAACACCCAAATAGCAATACAAGCACCAAATGGTTGACCAGTCCATGAAAGTTATCCAAAATTAAACCCAAAATCACAAGAACCGTATAAACAAACACAAAAACAAAGCATCACTAAGTTCCAGATTTAAGAAAACTCCACCATCCCCTCAGGGCCAAATAGCAAAACAGGAGCCAGAGAAGACAGTTAGTAACAAATTCAACAAGCGAAGATGAGATTCAAACCATAGCATCTGGTTCTCGAAGCGAACTTATACTCAGCCCCTAAACTCAAAAAGAGCAAACTTTCAAAGGATTAAGGATACGCACCCTAGTTCATAAGCTCGGCAACGAATACGGCCTTCGAGTGCAGTGAACGGACGGAGAATCTACGGATTTGCAGATTTATTAGGCAAAAGGGGTGATTTTGAAGAGCAACGGACCAGAATTTGCTTCGAATCGGATTATATTCAGCTTTAGAACAAGCGTTTCAAGCCCAAGTCCACAATTTCTATACAATTTTTTTTTGGAAAGATATTTTCTATACAATTTGTTTATGATTAGTCGAACAAATTAGCTTATTGTACTTGTATTTGTCGTACGAAAATAATATCTTTTAAATATAAAAAAGGTTATATATAATTGATGTCCTTTTTTAATTTTTATAAAACAGAAAACCTTATGTAATGAAGTAATTATTATTGTTGTTTTAATTCATTTCAAAAGTTAAATTCTCTACCAAGCTTTTAGTGAACTTTACAATTTAATTTCATTTTGTCAATTTTGAATTTTAATTACAGGATAATGATGAATTAAAAAAAGAAAAAAGAAAGCTATTTCAATATATAATCATGCGAATCTAACAAAGTTTTTTTTCCAAAAATCATAATTTTTATTTAAATTGTAAGAGCAATAAATCAAATGATCATAGCGATGATAATGGGTTAGTTTATGAGTCAGATTCAGGTCTTTTCAATGAGTTAGCCCATGAACTAGCTTAAGTTTAAATAGACCTGAGGTTTAACTATTCTAAATAAAACGACATCATTTTATTTAGAAGAGTTAGATCTCGAGCAAGCCTAGGCTTAGACAGCTTAGGCCCAAATTTAATTTTAAAAAATATTATTTTACATTTTTAATTTTAAAAAAAAATTGCAATCCCTATGATGATATGATCTCTTTCTTGTGACAAAGGCAAAGTTTCTCCCTTTTTTTCTTTCCTTCCTTTCAAACTAAAACAACAATTTTGACGGGTGAAAATTTTGACATTCACGTGTTAATACAGAAAGTGGGGTTGGTCATGGTCGCTAGGTGCTTACGCGGCAGCCAATTGTAGCCTAAGCATTATGCCTAAAGTGGGGTTGTTCGAGTCTGGGTGCAACCGACCGAGGAAAGGAACAAACAATATATTAAAGAATGCCTCTTCTCTCTGACTCTTGTTTACTCCTTTTGTTCTAATATGTGATGATTTCTTGCTTCTGACAAGGGCAAAGTACCTGCCCAGAAGAAACTTGAACCCATATTTGTACAAAGAATCCAACAAATGCACATCCTAGTCGTATCTCCAGCAGAAAAAGATTATTAAAAAAAGCAATTTTCCTTATTGCTCATCCCATCACTAATAGAACTTACAGAATAAACCGATGAATGCTAATGAAACAAGGACAAACAAAGTAACGAGAACAAATGAACTGATACCTTATTTGAGGTGTACGCACGGTTGCAACTTGCAAGTGCAGACAGCAGAAAAAGATAGGACTCGCGATCAGAAGATTCCCCAGAACTTGGCTCAGCCCTCTGTCAGCATCTCTTGTTTCCAGTAGTGACTCATTACTGAAATTTTCCTTTATACCAATTTGGCAATAGCTTCAGGGCTTCTCATGAATCTGTCTTTCATTTCAAGCGTCTTCAAACTTGTCTCAAGAGCAACATATGTGATCTATACCTTTTTAATGAGCAATCAATTTAAGAAAAAAGAGATTTATTGCACTTCCACAGTAATCATTACATCAAACAAACTATTCTATGCTGTGTTTACTTGCTTCCAAGCATTTACCTTTTTCCCTTGAACAATTATATTTTTGTTGGACAAATACACAAAAGCCTAAGAGCACCGCGCGGCGCCCGATACTGATTACGACAAAGAGGATAAGAATCTGCATAGGACAAACAAATCCCTACTATCTCTCTGTCCTCTGCCTTCTTTTCCGTCCCGCCTGGGAATCAAATTCTTCCGTCTAATTACGGTGAACATGTCCAAGTACTTTTCCTTCCCATGAACAGAGTTACATACATAGTCCCCAAGCTCTCAAAACCTTCCTGTTATGCTTGAACAAAAAACTTAGAGGCCAATCTCTCTTCTTTCTCTTTTTTTTTTGCCAATTATATAACTACTGATTGTTCTAACAACATCATTTTAAGTTGAAATTCATGGGCAAAATCAATCTGTTCACTTGTCTATCTTCAATTGTAAAAAGTTTCAAAATGTTAACTTTGACGATGAAACCAGTATTTCAAACCATAAGTGCCAAGTTAGTAACATTGCGACAGGTTATGGAGGTGGGATCTCTTGTTGGATGTGAATTTTCACTTCCATAACAATCTTTGTCTAGCAACCAAGGACAGTGTATTAGTTACCTATTCCTAAGATCAGTAAATAACCCGTACACCTTCGCTTTTATTGCAGAAGGAAGGGACCAATGAATAAAAGGTTAAAAAACCCCACTTTAGCTATGGCCAAGCCAAGTATTGGACACTCACTAACATGTGAAACTATCTGACACAAGCCAAGCCAGTGTCGGCACTTACACGCACTCCATCCCACTCTCTACTTCTCTCTCGTGACACTTACCTAAAGGCCACCAAATCCAAAACCTTAAAAACACCATAACACAGACACCATAACATAAAGATACAATCTTTTAACAAACCCATGAAGCCCTTTCAACTCTCTTCTCTTGTTCTCATCATTTCACTGCTTGTTTCCCACTTGCCCCTGTTTCTATCAAGCTACCATGACTACAACGACGCATTATCCAAGTCCATTCTCTTCTTTGAGGGCCAAAGGTCAGGTTACTTGCCACAAGACCAACGTGTAACTTGGCGAGCCAATTCAGGCCTGAGTGATGGGTGGACTTATAACACGGACCTCACTGGTGGGTACTACGACGCCGGTGACAATGTCAAATTTGGCTTTCCAATGGCATTTACAACCACAATGTTGGCTTGGAGTGTAATTGAGTTCGGTGATTTGATGCCACCAAGTGAGCTGAGAAACACCCTTGTGGCCACGCGTTGGGCAACCGACTACTTGCTCAAAACTGTTTCACAACCGAACCGTATTTTTGTCCAGGTAAGTAGAGTGCTATGTTTCGTTTACTTGGACTGAGTTAGTTGGTGACTGTGGTTGGCTAGTTTTCGGATTATCGTGGTTAACTAACGGAGCGTTGGCTCTGTGGACTTGGGTGGTTCACGGTACACTTCATAGATACCTCTCGTGGATTGACCCTTGTGGTCCAGGCAGGTCATCACTAAACGGTTGACTTTGGTTTTGACGAAATCGAGAATTTATTTGTCTCGAAATGTGTGTTTGTCTCTTTCTTTATGGGAGATGGGATTCAGCATTCATGGATCCGAATACTGATACAGAGTTGGTGTTGAAATACTTTAATCTAAACTCCTAACTGCTACTGCCGTACCCGTAAGTTTAATACCATTTTACAGTGATGGATAATGAATAAAATGAATCCATTCTTAATCAGAAGTGACATTGCCCTTTTCTGTTGGTTACTTTTCTATCAAGAACCGCCTTTTAACCTCATGACTCTCAGTTTCATTGAACTTATATTTGCCGTCTACTGGACTAGAATGGTTAGTGATCCTTGATGAAAAACTTCTGTGCATTTCAGAGTAGAGTATTGATAGTGGATTATAAAAAACAAAAAAATTTACTTCTTGGTTATTGTTCCTGACTGACATTTTTCTCTTGCTGTTTTTTTTTTTTTTTTCATTTAGCATAAGCTGATGTTCAGTCGATCTTAAATAAAAGCTTGACCAATCCGCCCAACTCTCTATCCTTGAATTGGATTGATGTTGATATATGCATCCTGAGAGCTCAGACTGCATGTGACTTCCTTTTGATTAATGCAAAGTCTAACTCAATGTCTGCAGGGCGACTAGTAGATGTCCATTTACCAATTTGTAATGTAATTTGTGCAAGTTAATGCTATGTCACAACAGGTGGGGGATCCAATTGCAGACCATAGTTGCTGGGAAAGACCAGAAGACATGGATACTCCTAGGACTGTTTATGCCGTTGATGCTCCAAAGCCGGCGTCAGATGTTGCCGGCGAGACTGCAGCTGCATTGGCAGCTTCTTCCATGATATTCCGATCATCTGACCCAGGATATGCTGACACATTGTTGAAAAATGCCATCAAGGCCTTTCAATTCGCTGACAATTACAGAGGAGCTTACAGTGACAACTCCAATATCAGAGATGGTGTCTGCCCATTTTATTGTGATTTTGATGGATATCAAGTAAGTAGACAACTTATTTAAGATGTTTCTGAGTTGTGTTATCAATTTATATCTGTTTCGAATGATTCTTGTCAGGATGAGCTGCTATGGGGGGCTGCATGGCTTCGGAGAGCATCTTATGATGATAATTACCTTAGCTATATCGAAAGCAATGGGAAAACTCTTGGTGCTGATGATAATATTAATGAATTTGGTTGGGACAACAAGCATGCTGGCCTCAACGTCCTTGTCTCCAAGGTCTCTGCCAACTTTTTTCTTTTCTTGACGAAAATCATCCCTAATACCATCGCCATCAACCTTTAATACGTTATAAGTAGTGTGAAATTGAGCATAACTTGTCCTAATTAAGGTTCTAGTGTTGGTACAGGAAGTACTGCAAGGAAACGTGTACTCACTCCAATCCTACAAAGCATCAGCGGAAAGCTTCATGTGCACTCTTATCCCTGAATCCTCCTCCTCTCACATTGAGTACACTCCTGGTGGCCTCGTTTACAAGCCAGGAGGCAGCAACCTCCAGCATGCAACGACCATCTCGTTTCTCCTACTTGTTTATGCAAAATACCTTGAATCAACTTCTCAATCTGTCAATTGTGGAAACATTAACGTCAGTCCTTATTCGCTTCGTAAACAGGCCAAGCTTCAAGTCGATTACATTTTAGGGGATAATCCTAAGGGATTATCTTACATGGTTGGTTATAGTAACAATTATCCTAGACGAATTCATCATCGCGGCTCATCATTGCCTTCCATTAAGGATCATCCTGAATTTATGGCCTGCAAAGAGGGTTCATTCTACTTTAATTCGACTGATCCAAATTCTAATGTTCTTGTTGGGGCCATTGTGGGTGGCCCTGGTGAAGACGATTCTTATGACGATGATCGTGCAGACTTTAAGAAGTCTGAGCCAACTACCTACATTAATGCACCATTTGTGGGGGTGCTGGCTTATTTTGCAGCTAATCCCAACTTCAGCTGAAGGCCAACATGGTTCATTTTTTAAGTATATAAAGCCAAATTTTCACGTTGGCATTTCAAAGTAGCAAATATGTCTCTCATCTTGGCGAAAGCAAAGAGGGTAGAGGCTTCTTAAGTGGTGAATTTGAAAGCCTGGGATTGGGATGGGATTACAACAACTCATTGTGGCTTTTCACAAAGTGAAGATGAGAAGTTAAACTGCTCACTCGTGTAAAAGTTCAAAAGAAAGGGAAAAAAATTATTATTTGTTTCTTGCAGTTCCCTCTATATGGTCATGATCAAACTGCCATGAAAGAGACATAATTGAACATTAACAGAACAATAATTGCAGAGCTATACCGGTTGAGTCTGAATTCACTTGAGCCATTGGTCAGGTGGGACAGACAAATGATGACCGTGAGAGACCAACATAGTTAAGGTTCTGCCTCATAAGATTGAATTTAGTTGAAAAAGTGAAGTTTTCAAGTAAATTCAGACAAATAATAGACTTGACATTTGCGCAACGACAGGACTTGATGTATAGACTCATTCGTTATTCCAGTCAGACAAAATACTAACATAATACGTTACTACATTTAATTAATCTGGATTAAGGATCATATGAAACACATTTCCAGAAAATTATATTCCATTATGCACTAATCTAATCGTTGAAACACAATAACTTCTCTTGGTAGGTCTTCAAAGTAAAAGCGTCACTGCTATGTGATGTATGCCATGTCTCCTATAAAGAGCAAAAAGTTTGACAAAAAGGGTCACATGATCGAAACTCATGCCAAAAAAGAGCAGTACCATCTACTCGAGATAGGCTTAGTATTGTTACACGACAAGATTCTGATAACAAGAAGCACTTTTCTGCTAACTGGACGATTGGACTACAATGAACTTTAGGCACCAACCACCATATTAAGTTTAGCCGTGGATGGAAACCAACCAGCCTGCGCTCTATCTACCATCTTAACTTGTTTCATGAGCTCCCACACACCTTAGACCCGTATGCTACACGCTTGACTCCTGCCATTCTCATTATTAGCTAACTTTGGTAGTTTCACATAAATAATGACCGGAAGACCCCGCTGGTTTTTTCAAACAAGTGGTGATGATGCTACAGTTGAAAGAAAATGTGACCCGTTATAGTTAACCCCCTTTGTTCAAGATGAGTAGTTTTCCATACAAGACATGTCCTACTAGTTAAGGGACAGGATGGAGGTTGCTGATGCAAATTATAATGGTGGTTTGATGCTGACTGGACAGGAAACCATCTGTCTCTTTGTGGTGTTATGATCAAAATGTGGGGTGGTTCTTAAGACGGCCTGTCAAGATGATGTTTCCTGGAGGTGGATCTAATACATATTTCAAGATGGATAGATTATTGTTACGATCTTACAACATAGAGAACATGGGCTACATCTGTAGGTTTATCAATACTGTATGGATTCAAGTCCATTAACACAGCAATTTCATACCCAGCTATGATAGGAACAGAGTTTGTTGGAGTTCATAAAAAATTAAAACAACTAGATAAGGTGTTAGTGACCATTTCAGTTTTCCATAATTTACCTGTAAACGATACGTTTGACAGCATTTTATATAAAAAAGGTCTATGTAGACAACAGGGATTTTTATGTCTAGTCTTCCTGAAAGAAGTAATTGTGGGTCACTTGATGTAGCAAATGAAACCTTCAATTCAACTGGGGATTTCTTGAGGATCCTGGAGTTGGCAGGAAAATGAGCTTGCATGGTCAGAGTTGAAAGAAGAGCTAAGTTTAGAATGTAGTACATATATACATGAATATGAGTACAGAAAAGGCTAGATAATCTATAAAGATACAGAAAAGATAATCCTAGGATAATGTTTATTTCTAAGATAATGCTATCTAATCTATAGAATCTGATCACAATCATATTATAATATTATGAGATAATATGTATCTTGACCACACTCTCCTTCAAGTTGAATCATAGTTATCAATCATGTCTAACTTGCTGATACATTCTTCAAACACTTGTCTTTGAAGACTTTTGGTAAACACATCTGTTGTCTGTTCATTCGTTGGGACATAAGTTAGGCATATAGTCCCATCTTCTATTTTCTCCTTGATAAAATGTCGATCAACTTCAACATGCTTTGTTCTCTCATGGTGGACTGGATTGTGTGTCATGCTTAGGACTGCCTTGTTATGACAATAATGTTTTATAGGTGACTCAAAATTGATTCCCAATTCTGTCAGCACTCACTTTAACCAAAGGCTTTTACAAATTCCTTTTGCAACTGCTTTTAGTTCAGCTTCTGCACTACTCTTGACTACCAACTTTTGCTTCTTACTTTGCCACGTGACTATATTTCCGCACATGAAAGTATAATACCCAATGGTTGATCGCCTATCCTCTTCTGAACTTGCTTAATTTGAATCAGTATATATTTCAATTGTTCTTTGATCTCCCTTTTTGAATAATAATCATTTCCCATTAGTACCCTTTAAATACCATAGGATCATATAAACTGACTCAAAATGCTACCTCCTTGGTGCATGCATGTAGCGACTTACAACACTCACGACAAAAGCAATATCTAGTCTAGTATGAGACAAATAAATCAGTCTTTCCACTAGTGCCTGGTATTCTTCACTTTCAACAAGTTTATCCTCTTCATCCTCAAACTTTATACTGTCAATGTGAGTGGTGCTTGGTTTACATCCTAACATTCCAGTCTCTTTCAAGAGATCAAGAATGTACTTCCTTTGTGAGATATAAATCCCTTTCTTTGATCTCGCTACTTCCATAACTAGAAAATACTTCATTTCTCCTAAGTCTTTAACTTCAAATTCTTTCCTCAAAGCTGACTTGAGTTTTGTAATTTCCTAATCATCATCACCAATTACGAAGATATCATCTACATACACAATCAAAATTGTCTTCTTATCTTCTCTAATTCTGAAGAACACTGTATGATCTGACTGAGCTTGTGTATCCTTCTGTTTTTAGGACTTTGACAAATCTTTCAAACCAAGCTCATGGTAATTGTTTCAACCCATATAGGGATTTTCTTAGTCTGCATACTTTGTTTCCTCCTCCTTCCTTATCAAACCCTGAAGGAAGTTTCATGTACACTTCTTCCTTTAGTTTGCCATTCAAGAAGACATTTTTAATATCAAATTGCTGAAGTGGCCAATCAAAGTTAGCAGATATAGATAGTAATAGTCTGATAGTGTTTAGTATGGCCACAGGTGTAAATGTCTCCCTGTAGTTTCTGACTATTTTCAAATTTTTTTGTTCCCCCTTCACTAGATACTTGGTAGCCTCGATTTTTTTTCCTTTTTTGGTTTCCAGTTTGGAGGCTTTCCATGGATGTCCCAACATGTCTCTGGTGTGACCATTTTGTTTACAATGATAACACCACTTTTTATGACCCTTCTTACTGGGTTCACCACGGGACATCAGTGAAGATGCTTCATTAGTAGGTATTGGAGACACATTTTGCTCTTCTTCTGGCTCCTGTTTTAGCATAATTTTTCTCCTTGTTGCTTCCCTTCTAACTTCAAAAAAACTTCTTTAACTGTTGGCAGAAGAGCTCTACTTAGGATTCTTCCATGGACATCATCCTTTTTTTTTAGACCAGCTAAAAATTCAAAGTCTCTTTCTTTTTCAATTTTCTAGTTGTAAATCACAGCATCTTTGTTAAGTGACTGTTTCACCACAATAGCTTAAGTTGTTGTGTGAGGCCAACATAATTGGTTTTATATATTTACTAACACACCCCCTGAAGTGAAAACCCTTTTGGGCTGAATAATAGGTGAGTGGTAAGATTTAAACTCAGGACCACTTGGTCACAAAGGCTCTGATACCATGTTAAGTGACCGTTTCACTACAATAGCTTAAGCTGTTGTGTGAGACCAACTTAATTGATTTTATATATAACAATCTTCCTTGCACCTTCACTCTTCATCCGACAGAAAGTCGAGTTCCTGCCACAATGCTACCATTTTGACCCAATATTCTGTAACTTCTCAGTCACTTTGCTTCATTTTCCACAACTTTGTTTTTATCTCGTAGATTCGTGATGCATCCTTTCCATCAGAGTATGATTGTCACACCCCTTCTTAGATTTCTCTAGCTGTTGGCAAAAACATAAAGGTTCGTTTGATCGGTGATATCATGGCGTTGATAAGTCATGACGAGACCATTGAGTTGTCTATCTCTCATTGTCGTGCAGCTTGCGAGTTCGTTGGGTCTGGAACGTTTCCATCTCCGACAATAAAGCTCAGCTTCCTACGCCCTCCAATGACAAGTTTCATAGCTTGAGCCTACTTCCGATAGTTAGTTTCATTCAGTTTGTCAGAGACGATGACAACTGAAACTGCTTCAAGATCATAGGTCATTAATGACTGGCCTCCAATCTGGTTTAGGTTTCGGAGGATTCCTCAAAATTGGAAGTCATTTCTTAACTTATTATGGTTGACTTCTTGGTTTCATTCTCTCTTTCACATGACCCTGATATCACGTGAATAAGAGCTGATTTGCTCCGTATTATATTCTAAGAGAATGTAGTACATATATACATGAATAGGAGCACAGAATAGGCTAGATAATCTATACAGATACAAAAAATAATTTTAAGATAATGTTTCTCTGAGATGATGTTATCTAATATATAAAATTTGATTACAATCATATTATAATATAATGAGGTAATATCATGAGATAATATCTCTTTACGAATAAAAGAACAACCGTCCCTAAAGTTGCTGGTCCTAAATGATACGATATGTAGACCACCAAAGCGACCATGTCATCACATTCTGTCAACTATCATCTGTCAATCAAGTTATCTAGTATCTGACCTTGAGAAAAAGTTTAAATCCTGCAACTAAACTACCACCACTGTTAGTCTGAAAAATCAAACCCACCGGAGATTAGAGCCTCATGTTTTACTCCTAAAATAAGTTGAACTGAGAGCTGTAGGGTGTAGACTACCAATTTTGATTCATTTGTCTCTGATTGCTTCCTGAAAATTGTAGCAAGAAAAGATCTAGGCTTTGTGACCCCATTATTCCATTTCATTTTTAAGGTGAGAATAAAACCATCCATTTCAACCACGAAACATGCTATCATCCACATGGCAGAACCCTATTGCCTAGCTCACGATAGCCTCAAATGTGACGTCTTTTTGATAACCAGATATAAATAAACAGAAACTGCATGCTTACATGTGGTGAAGAGGCTCGAGACAGGAAGAGAAGATAAGATTAGAACCAATTCTAGGGAACCCTTTTTGTATATTTTCGCATTGTAGCTGTTAGCTTCTGAAACTAAAAGAAAGAGCAAAACAAAATAATGGCTTCAGCTTCACTTCTCAAGTCGTCACCAGTCCTTGACAAGTCTGAGTGGGTTAAGGGTCAGACTCTCCGTCCGGCCTCTGCCTCCATTGTCACGTGCACCACCTCCGCCCCATCTGCTCTCACCGTTCGTGCTGGTTCCTACGCCGATGAGCTTATCAAGACCGCGGTATGTGCTTAATTTACTCTTTTAAGTTTATATACTCCAATTTCACTTTGGAACAAGAATTGTCAACTTACTATTACATGCAGAACAAAAAACATGGTCTAACTCAAGTAAGAAGCGAAACTGTGGGGCATCCTATTCCATGACCTAATCGGAATACAAACTATATACATGCCAGGTGGATCTAGAAATTTTTTAAATAGGAATAAAATAAAAATATTTTTTAAGTGAAAGTAAAATATTAATAGTAGCAAAATATTAATTTTTTATAAGATAAAAATTTAAAATTATAATATTTTTATATACAAGTTTTTGGAGGCAGCGGGGCAATTGCCCCACTTGCCCCGTTGTACATCCGCCACTTATTTGCCAATAGTAGCTCATTTTCGGTCATTGCCACCGAATTAGCTCGCTTCAGACCGTAACCCTGTGCACTTGTTATACTGGAGTCGCAGATTAAACTTCTACGAGAGCATGCTCGAATTGTAATTATATGGTTAAGAAGTAAGCGATGCAACCTTAAAACGACGATTGAGTAATATCCCATATGTAGATGTGAACTGCAGTTGAAGATCATAACTAAGAAACATTGTAAGAGACTGTCATCTGTTTCTTAGTGGTTGAGTTAAGAGCATAAATCTCTCTTGCTAGAATGAATTTTTAGACTACATTACAGACTAGCTATACAAACACCGTTCGGTCCATAGTGAATTAGTGATGGAAGTACGATGAAATATCTACATCTGTTAGAGTTGTCCATCTTTGCTGTGCAGAAAACTATTGCATCACCTGGCCGAGGTATCTTGGCTATGGATGAGTCCAATGCTACCTGTGGGAAACGTCTCGCCTCAATCGGACTAGAGAACACAGAAGCTAACCGCCAGGCTTACCGTACCCTTCTTGTGTCTGCCCCTGGTCTTGGCCAATACATCTCCGGTACTATCCTCTTCGAGGAGACCCTCTACCAATCCACCACTGATGGAAAGAAGATGGTCGATGTTCTTGTTGAGCAAAACATAGTCCCCGGTATCAAAGTCGATAAGGTAAAATGTGTCATCGATATATAAGAAGCATGTACTAATGAATTTAAGTTTACTGGAGCTGAATATAGTTGTCCACTTGTGACTTGAGCAATGAGAACAGGGTTTGGTGCCTCTAGCTGGTTCCAATGACGAGTCCTGGTGCCAAGGTCTTGATGGTCTCGCCTCTCGCTCAGCTGCTTACTACCAACAGGGTGCTCGCTTCGCCAAATGGTATAAAACATATTGTTATTGTACCTCACATAAGATATTCAGATTATGTCAATTAGCTACTGGTATGAGCATATCTTTAATACAAGTTTCTACACTTCACCAGGCGTACAGTTGTGAGCATCCCCAACGGTCCATCTGCCTTGGCAGTTAAGGAAGCTGCCTGGGGTCTTGCTCGTTATGCAGCCATTTCACAAGTACAAAGCTTACTTTTGTCTGTTTTTGTTCCTTGTATTTTCGTAACTGATCTATGTATATGTCTGATCGAAAAATGATTCTGTAGGACAATGGTTTAGTCCCAATCGTGGAGCCTGAAATCTTGCTTGATGGTGACCACGGCATTGACAGAACCTTTGAAGTAGCACAGAAGGTTTGGGCGGAGGTGTTCTTCTACTTGGCCGAGAACAATGTCATGTTTGAGGGTATTCTCCTCAAGCCTAGCATGGTCACTCCTGGGGCTGAATGCAAGGAAAAGGCCACCCCTGCAAAAGTTGCTGATTACACCCTCAGGCTCCTCAAGAGAAGAATCCCACCAGCTGTCCCTGGAATCATGGCAAGTCCCATTTGACCTTACTTATGTTTACTGATCAAGTGATGCGCTGTTTTGTTAATCTCCTTATGTGGGAATCGAACTGCTTCTACTAACTGTGAAGCCATCTTCGGGAACAGTTTTTATCTGGTGGACAATCTGAGGTTGAAGCAACCCTCAACCTCAACGCCATGAACCAAGCTCCAAACCCATGGCACGTCTCATTCTCATATGCCAGAGCTCTCCAGAACACTTGCCTCAAGACCTGGGGAGGCAGGGCAGAAAATGTGAAGGCAGCTCAGGAGGTACTACTTGCTCGTGCCAGTGCCAACTCACTGGCTCAGCTTGGGAAATACACCGGTGAAGGCGAGTCAGAAGAGGCCAAGAAAGGAATGTTCGTCAAGGGCTATGTCTACTAGGCTGTCGAAGCAAAAAAGCTATAGATGCTGCAGATACAAGTGGAGACTGATTTCTCCCTTGATGTGTTAACAATTTGAAGCCTGGAAACTATTTTGTTCTTTGGTTACATTTGCTTAGCCACTTTATAAGCCTCTTGCCCATGAGATTGATTAGTCTGTACTAAAATATAATACATCATACTCCATTAACGTGCTGTTTTCGAGTCCTAATATTGGACTTACCTTCTTTGAGAGTTGCTCTTTACAATTTCTACAATGGTTCATCTGAAGACGCTCCTTTCTTAGCATTGAACGAAAGCACACATACAGAGCTCACTCAACAGTAGTAACCATTTCTTGGAACTCCCCGTTCCTATGTTAATGACAAATGCGGATAAAGATCGGCCAACCACTGGGACAGGCATGGACGAGGAACAACCTTTGTTATCTAGAACTCAAACTGTATAAAGCTTTTGTATTGTAGTGACCACTTCATGATGGGTAGGCGAACTTACAGGACAACGTTAGGACAAGAAGTTACAGGCACAACCACCTCGCACGAGGAATTTCTCATGGACTTGCGAAAGCATCATTATTATCCTGAAACCGCCGTCATGAATTCAATACTATAAATTTCAAGCTATCCTTCCAAAGTGAAGGGCCGTAGTTGCTCAAAAGAAATGTCGAAATATTTACTGTTTTTTTTTTTTTGGGGTTATTGGAACCAGCTAGAGGCACCAAACCCTGTCTTTGTATTTGATTATTGTACCATTTCTCACAGCCCGACCTAGTTAGTCATGCTTCAGACCACTATTATTTAGACAACATAATAAATATTTTCAACTTAAAGCTAGCATCTGCAGTTCATCCAAAGAGATCGCAACACCTGATAAAAAATATTCAGAAAGGGCTCATTTTTATCATGAAGTTCTTGGTAGCAACAAAACAAAATAAAAGTGAAACTATTACTCCACTTAAACGGAGCCAAAATATGGATTTCATCTTCAACCGTAAGCACCGACTAACCAAAGCTATTTGACATAGAGCAGCTTTAGATAACAGAAAATAAGAAAAATTAAAATAGAACAGGAAAACAGAAATAATTGACTGGAAAAGGGTCCTCAACCATCATAAGCATGCGGCTAACAATTATACTGCACATACTGCAAAGTCTCGTAACATTGTTATACTGAAACAGTGAGGCGTGAATTAACAGAATGAAGAACAAAGAAGAATTTATCTGGTGTTGCCTATTTTTAAACTCAATATTTCTAGGAATGGCACAAAAAGTTGCAATGAGTTACAGTCCCTTCATAAAGAACAACATATAGAAAAATCAAGGTTGACCAGACTTGTGAACAGATTTATGCCTGGCTTATTTTTCAGGCTCTCTTTTGAAGGTTCCAAAAGGAACCACACCAGCTGATGCATGGTTATTGCCACTGGTTACATCCATGCCCTGTTCATATAAAGCAGTGACATTACTTCATTCAGTTTAAGATTTATACATCATCAGAGGGGTGTTTTTATAACAGAAAAGATTGTGGTATAAAGTAGCAGAATTGTTATTATTTGGAGTTAAATGTGGTGTCAGATTAACTTTGTGCCTATCAAATGTCTCAGTTCTACCAAACACTGTATCAGTAAGTTTCTAATTATGTGACTTTCTGATGTTCAAAATGTTGTGAACTGGAAATAAAACATAAATTGGACAAGTACCTGGTTAGTTGAATTTTGCCCATGTATCCGCTGAGGACGAGTATTAAGATCAATCATTTTATTATCCACCTTGCTATCACCATTGGTAGTATTATTCACCTTATGATTTTGTTGATTTTCCCTCGTTGACATTTTAAGTGGCTGATTTTGGTCCCTCCTGATCGCATTGTGATCAAGATTTTGTTGTCCTAGTTCCTCTAGGTGTCCAGGTTTATCACCTGGAAACTAGATAAAACAATCGAGGAACGACGTCCATTTCAGGGACCTTTTTATTAAAAAGATAAAAAGCCCAAACCTCACAGTGCAGAGACACAAACCTCAGCTTTCTGCCTCAAGAGGAGATACCTCCCATGGGTCCTTTTACCACCAACATGCACAATCATATCACACTGAAGGCAGAGGGAACTACCATCTACCTCACAGTAAAAGAAAGCTACATGCATGTTCCAAGGGAAGCAAAAAACACTCAAACTTTTGTACAGAATTTAAATTTTCAATATCTAAGCAAAAGCAAATTATAATAATGAAATAAGAGAGGAAAGTCATAGTACCAGGTGCATTCTCACATATGTCACATTGAGGGACGTCACTGGGATCTGCAAGCCCAACCCGTACATGCCGACTAGCAAGCTTGTTACACATATGAACCTGTAACTTCAATATAAGTGTATCTTTACAACAACTATGAGAATTGTAACGGTAGGCAAATTCAGAAGGAAAATCAGAAGCTTTTATTACCAAAATGTCCAGTTCAAAATCGAAAAACCATATCCGTAAGCTCACATGCGTTGAGCATAAATGACAAGGACTTCACTCTCTGGTCTGAACGTTTGGATGTTTTAAAATATTTTTCCTTGAATAAGTCATTATAAAGGTAAGACCTGAAATGAGTTGGATCGCCAAAATCAAGGCCTTAGGTTACTTAATTTCGCCATCCCTAGCTCGGAATTCAACTGGATAGTTGGAAGCAAAATGTTTATAAAGAATCCATCATAAAAGAATCATACAAATTCCAATTAGATCCTCACATTCTATCAGAATCAAATTATATATTTCAAAGGCACTCAAGCCAACATGCCGGTTCACTTATGCATGGACACGAACTTAAACAAATTAACGAGCAAGTAGGGATGACGTAGTCTTGGACAGGCTAAAGATAGCAACCATCCATTTGTTTCAATGTGGATAAAAGTCTATCTAATTCGGTTTTATCCCCTAAAATCCAATCCTTACATGGAGAAACGATTAATCTAAACACTACAAGCACTAAATAAATCAAGAAAGGATGACAAGTTAACTGATAAGATATCAACCCATGTCAAATTGATCCAAAAACCTTTGTTCCATAAAAAATGAACAAGACTTTCAGTAAAACTTACAGACTCTGTCCAATCCCTTATCTTTCAAACCAAGTTTCGAAAACAAAGTAATCATAAAAGAGACAGAAACTGCAAGAATTCGTACCTTCTCGTCGCATGAACGGCAAAGGGCAGCCTCGTCGGCGGCGCAGAAGAGGATCGCGGCGGCGCTCTCGCACGCATCGCACAGTGTACGCATTTCTTTTTCCCCACTTAAGCTATCTCCTTCACTACTCAAGTATCTTGCTCTTCTTTAATACAAGGTCTCCATCATCAACTCACGCCACCTTTTCAACGTCACTAGCTAAAGCCCGTCATGTAGTTGCTAGAAAGCGATCGAGAAATCGGAGATAACATAAAAAAAAGGAGGAGAAAAAAGAAGCTCTGAAAATTTATTATATATGGAGAAGAAAAGACAGTACTAAGAAGAAGAAGCAACAGAGACCTTCTTTAAGTACACATTGAGTATATTTGTGTACTTGTCGCTGCGCTGTTGATCTATGTGATCTGTTCAAACTTCAAATGTTGTCGCTGGTGTGTGGATTAACGAGGATTTCCATGCGCCATGGAAGGATGTGAAGAGCACGCAACGTGGTAAAGCCACGACCTCTTTGTAAGTGGGATCCACCTGATTGTCAGGGTTTGGGTCATGAACAGTAAGTAAGCGGCGTTTTATGGCGTAGAAAATTCAGTTTTTTTATTCCTCGTTTAAAAACAAAATTCTTTTTAATGTTAAGATTGGGGTGTTGGTTTGATGAGTTGGGCAGAAGTTAGTCGGTAAGAAAAAAAAAAAAAGAGTGCTCGGTTGTTGATTATAATTATAGAAGTAATAATTTGATATTTTATTTTTGAAAAATTCTCTATACCTTTTATTTAGTGGAGGAATAAAACTCATTACAGTAAAATCTCTATAAATGAATATTGTTGGGACCTGAAAAATTATTATCTTATACGGAGTTATTAATTTATCGATAAATAAATATTTTATTAATTTATCGATAAATTAATATTTATTAATTTATAGAATAATTTTTATTTTGTACATTATATTTGTCAAATTAAACAATTAATTTTTTTCCGTAACTAAGAAAAAATAAATAAACAATTAATTAATAATGGTACATTGTATCTAAGTTTATTAATCTTGTCAAAAGTAAATTTATTAAACTTAGGTTAACGTGATTCAAAATAGAATAATGCTAGAATTATTCGATCACTTAAGATTTATTATCGATCACTTAAGATCACTTAAGATTTATTAGTTTTAAAAAAACGGCACGTTTTTCAAACCAGTAATGATGTGCCATCAGCATCCTTTCTATAGGAATAGGACCACCATTGTCAGTATTCTTAGCTTGAAAAATGTGTTTTTTTTTCTAATTAAAAGAAAAAAATGTTGTTTTCTAAGGGACCACCATCATTTTGTTTGTTTGTTTGTTTGTTTATTTTCCGACTAAAAAAAAAAGAAAGATGAAAAATCCTCGTGAAACATACGAAGAGAAGGTTCGAGAGAGAAAAAAGAGTAAATAGAACTAGCTTTTTTATTTCAGTGTACAGCTAACTAAAAGCTAGATTTCCTTATATACAATCGAAGTAAGCTACTCTATAAAACTGAACTAAAACACTCTATTATGTACACACTAAGATGTACAACATTTCAGTAAGTAAACAAACCACTAAGATTAAGCGTAATAATAACTAACATCTTATACTTCTAACTCCTTAACTAATAATCATGAAAATATTAAAAAAAAATTGATAATACTTTCTTATATAAAAATGCTCCTCATTGTCTTAATTTTTTAATGACACAAAAATCATTAAATTTGGTTTGAAAATCTGAAATTTATATCCCAAACTACAATTTTATTAGTCCCGCCTTTTCCATTTTTTGGACAACTTTTTCAACCGATATAATATTTCCGTCGGTAATTACCGATAGTAAAGTAGCTATTTAATACTTCTCTTGTCGTGACACATATCGGTAAACTTATCTTACCAAGTTTGAACTGTTAAGGATAGATGCTACACTTCAATCTACAATACCGTGGGAAGTTGAAAACAAGTCAATTCTTTGAATGAATCCAAATTTCAATTTGTTCAAGCTGGAACCATAAGCTTTTGGATAGGCCTATCATTTTGTTGTCAATTTCGAATTGCAAGCGAAGCCAACCATTGAGTTGGCGGTGTTTAACAATTGAGTTGTCGAGATGTCTTCTTTTTCCTTAGGATGGAGAGGTAGTCTTAAATGAATGAAAAAGAGGTGTTATCAGTATTATTATTAGTTTGAAAATTATGTTTGTTTTTTAATTAAGGGGCCAAATTCTCCGTCCCATCATTTTCTAGCTTTGTCTGAGAATTTGGTACTGATAATAGAAAAATGATGGCACAGCATTACTAGTTTAATAAACGTGCTTTTTTTTAAGGGACCAAATCCTCCATGACAATTATGTAAAGCTTTATGCCCTCTCTTTTTCATTCTTTGATGTTTAATTCTCCGTCCAAAATTTTGACAATAGCTAGAAAATGATGGGAAGGAGAATTTGGTCCCTTAACCAAAAAAAAGTACTGATATTAGAAAAATGATGGCACCAAGAAGACGACAATCGTCCATATATTCATATCTGTTTGTTTGTTCTCCAATTAAAAAATAAAAAGAAGACGGAAAATCCAGCATATGGCATTGTCAAACATACAAAGGCTGGCTAGTCTTTCAAGGGATGTCCATATATGGATGCTAATTAAACAGTGGTCCTATGGAAAAATGATGGCACCATATTACTAGTTTAATAAACGTGCTTTTTTTTTAAGTTATGACATCTTTGGACAATCGCAACCTTTTATTAAATTAATTAACAAAAATTATTCTTAAATGTAATTTTTATTTTATTATTAAATATATAGAATTTATTATTAATAATATAAAATATTATTATTAATTATTTAATAAAATTTATTATATTCTATTTAATATATTAATATTATGACTTGGTCACAGTTGATATTAAGAAGAAACATTGAGGATATATTGGGTAGTATGTATTTATTAGTTTACGTTCCATCCTAAACTCCCTGAATCGAAGATTTCTTATTTTCACTGCTTAAGATGGAATGGAACGTATGTGTTAGTATGCTCTGCAGTTGCCACAGGAGTGGATCCTCTGCATCAAAAAACTTGCCTCAGGTTGTGATAAATACACCGTGCACGTAATTTCTGTCTAGGAGGCCGGGTTTTAAGTGGGACCGTTTGTGACCCCTCCGCCCTTTCCTGGGATTTTACGTGGAATGGTAATACTGTCTTAGGAGTCCGTTTGGCGGTCTTTCCTGGATATTACCGAATCGGTTCACTTCACTAGTTGTTTACTTTAGAGGAAAAAATTACCCGATTTTCCCAACAGTTATTGCAATTTGTTATGACTGCGTTGAATTGTACTGGTATTGTCCGTTTTTCGTAATCCGTAATTTACTGTTACCGCGATTTGTTGCGGTTGCAGACTGCGTTTTCTGCAACTAGTATGAACTGTTATCGCGATTTGTTATGACTGCATTGAATTGTACTTGTATTGTCTGTAATCCGTAGTATCCGAATTGTAATCCGAAGTATACTGTTATTGCAGACTGCATTTCTTGCAACCTGTCTGCATTGTTATCGCGATTTGTTATGACTGCATTGAATTGTACGTGCATTGTGCCTAATCCTTAGTATCTGCTATATAGTACTTAAAATTTGCAATTTAAAATCTTGATCTCCTGTTTACTGCAGGAAGTGAATATTGAAAAGGAGCGACTACCGCGTTTCATTGTAATGGGGAGAAAATGCCTCCCAGACCCTAGGAAGAGAAGCCAACCTTACTGGGGTTTTGTAGAGTTGGTCACCACTAAGATTGATGATGTGAAGAGTGCCCTGAAAGGAGGTAATTGCTCTATGAACTTGGTTTCTGTTACGCTTCTTTTCGAAGAACTTACACATCACATAAACAACTTGCGATTCTCGATTTTCAGAGGAATATGACACTTCAACAAGAGGACATCGTCACAAGCCTCCAGCAAGAGCCATGGGAGAGGGTGTGTATCGTATAGTGAGGCACAATCCTGGCAAGAGAATGCACACTCACTTGATCTACAAGCTTGAGTTCCCTCCAAAAGACAAGGAAGATGAACCTCAGGAATCACTCAACATCGAACCTGAAGGCTCGTACCTGATACAAATAAAGAACCCTGATCAGCCTGGAACATCCCAGTTCAGGGGTCTCCAGAACAAGCGCAAAGCCACCTTCCCTGCTCATCTCCAAGGCCAGTTTGGCCACAAACGTTACTGTCTTGCAGACCCACCAGACTTCCTGAACTATGAAGGCTGCGAGTTCTTGCTTATATCAGCTTCTGATGACATAGAGCAGGAGTTGGGATTGGAGCTCAAGACAGAATGTGAAGCAGACCCTTCTTGTTCCGATTTGATGAAGAATTTTGGAGAGACGACTCCTACTAAGCCTCTCCTTGAAGGCACTTGGGATTGATCAACACGTGCTTACATCAGAATGTTTAGATTGTGCAAATGTTAGTAGTAGAGTTTGTGGTCTTTTGGTTGTAGAGTCAATGTTAAATGTAGAACTTGAGTGAGTAGATTTTGTGCAGTATCATGAACTGAACAGCTAGTGTAAAGATGTGCTCCAAGTGTATGGGAAGCTCTTGATATATGGTAAGATATAAGGTGATGCAAACTTGGGATATAAAAATTTATCATATAATTGTAATGTAACAAACATTGCCTTGATGTAACATCATCGTCATAAGAGTTAATAAGTTGGGTTCGAATTTTCGATAAGACTTGAGTTAAAAATTTGATAAAAATTTTAAATTTTGAATTGAGTCGACCTATCTTTTAAATGAAGTTAAATTTTCACCTTTAAATACAATCAAAGTTTGTTTAATTACCCTTCTAGTATAAAAGAAGCGTCAATTAATTAAAAGTTGAATTAATTAAATTCATATTAAATTTATTTTTTTTAAATTTAATTAATTATAAAAATTAGAAGATAAATTTAACTAAAATAAGTCTAATTCAAAATAATAAAATATTTTCGTATTTAGATTTAACTAAATTTAAATTAAAAAAGTCGAAATCTACAAAAATTATTACCATTACATCTAAAATTTTTATCAAAATATATTGTAGACTGATACGCTCATATTTTCACATATGTTTAGGACTTAATTCATAGTCATTTACATTCATTTTATGTTCATCTATGGTTGGTTTATCATGTTTTAGCATTATTCGAGGTCCATTGACGTAAAATGCATAAATGATACAAATAGACTTGAATTGCACCGTTTTTGACTTTCTGGCAGACTTGACCTCTAGTCATTGTGGGATTTTTATCTCGAGATTGGTTAAGCCAAAAATTCTGAAATTTCATACGTAAATGCTTGACTCATTGACGGATTTTTTGGGACCAATTCTAGATTTTTTGGAGCTGGAATTTAAGAGCAATAAATTAACGATATTCACGTCATATTTTGGAGCGCCAAAATGACCTATCGACGATGTTTTGACTATAACTTTTGACTCAGATGGCGAAATCCTATGATTCAGTCTCGTATCGAAGCGAACTCAAAGAAGAAAATACTGATAAAATTTGAGCTTCAAAGTCATCACCGTTTAATTTTTATGAACTGTTGAAATTGACCTTGAAAAATCCATTCTACAGCTAGCCCATGCACCAGAGATGAAAACAAGAAGTATGGCTGGGTTTGCGTGAAAGGTGGACCAAACCATAATTTTTTATTTGTCATATCAAAGTATAGGATAGAAGAGTTGAAGCAGCTGGTAACGTGAAGCAGTGAAGGCAAGAGAAAAAGTTGAAAAAAAAGGAGATTATGCGTGAAGTGAGGCATGCAGAAAAGGATTTTGAATATATAGAAACATCCAAATGAAGATAGCTGGTGGCAACGTGAGTTGTTCGCTTAAAAAGGAGAAAAAAAAAACAAAAAGACAAAGCAGCCTTGGTTGAATCTTAATCCATTCCTTCAACTAATGCACAAACAACTAGCCCCCACCACACCACAACCTCTATACAAGAAAAACACGCAACTCCAACAAGTCTCCAATTTTCATTTCTCCAGCAGCTCTTTCATCCAAAAACAACTCTCCCATCCATCCACTTTCACGTCATTCACAACAAACCAACCAAACTGCCACACCACCAGCTCTCTCATCCAACACACTTCACGCCCACACACAAAAACTCCATAGCTCTCTTCAGATTTTCACTCATTCTCCATTCTAAACTCCTCCACCAACCAACGCTACACACATCCCAGCACCTCCTCCATCAACCAACGCACCTCCATCTTCCCACTCACACAAGCCATTCTCTATACTCCTGACACACACCAAGCCATCAACGCAAACTGCATCTACTGTCCAAGGAGCTTCCATTCACCACCAGCAACAACTCGGCCTCTTCATGCAAGCACTCCACGCAAGGAGAGGGGAGAGCTCATTTTATTTTACTACATATTTGGAGCTTTGTTCTTTATTTTTAAATTGATTCTGTCATAAGTTTATTTAGGCCGTATGTTTGTGGATTGTTTGGCATGATGATTTGTGGCTAGAACTTTAATTCTCTTAGGGATATGATATTTTTGATGATGCTTTAATATTAAATTTTGCTATAATCCATGATTGAATATTCATATGCTTGTTAATTTTTCCTTTGATTTATTTGTTATTCCTTTGGACTATTGGAAAATGTCTTGGTATAAATTTGCCTTTGGGAGAAGGGATTTTTTGCTAGAATATGAAAGGAAAAGTTGACTAAGATTTTCTTGTGAGTTGGGAGACCCGAGAAACTTAGGAGGTGAAAATTGAAGTTTTGGGACTTAAGAAACTCTAGAAAAAACTTAAGTAAGGGATTACTAAGTGACGTCTAGGGTGGATAAATTAATTCATCTTTGGGAAAAGGGGATTAATTACTCTTAAAATTCACCTACAAGGGTAGAATATTTCAG
>JAOTBA010000205.1:33896322-33914098 GCA_025629845.1 Erythroxylum squamatum
TCTAACACTAGTCATACTCTACATCATGCATGCATAAGATAATCACTTTAACAACAAGTGTCATGCATCTCATACACGTGGCAACATCTTATCTTGCACGTCTATGCAGAAAACTCATAAAAACAATTTTTATAAAAATTAATATGGAATTTACAAGCATGCATGTTCATCAGATTTTCAGAATTTCCCAGAACTTCATACATGCACCAGGCTGAAACTAAATTCATAATCAAATAGAAAATGACATTCAATTGCAATTTCTTTTGATATAAACATAATATAACACCTTATAAACATTTCTGTGAGAGAAAATAAAAAATTATAGAATTATTACAAAATTTTCAAAATAGCACATGCATTCAATTTTCTAGAAATTCCCAGAAACCAACATGTGACCAGACTAGATATTAAATCGAAATAAAATAGCAAATGACATTAAATTGTAATTTCCTTTGACAAAAACATAATATATCACCTTATAAACATTTTTGTGAAAGAAAATCAGAAAAAAAATACTACAATTTATACAAAATTTTCCAAAGCAACATGCATGTCAGTCACAACCCAGCAAACAGTTTGCACGTGCTCAATACAACATCAAATACATGCATAGATGGCTCTGATACCACTGTTAGGGAGCCATAGATTCATAAATCACATGCACAACAAGGTAGCAAAAGTGTCAGAATCTAAATTCTAAGCCCACAACATCTCCAAAAATCCAAAATCTTAGATGTATGTATACACAGATTATAAGAACTTGAGATTTTAACACATGTACCTTTGATAATGCTCCTACTTACTTTAATCTTCTCCTTGTTTGGGTTCTAGCAAACACCAAACATCTTCCTTGATCACCCAAGAACATGCAAAGATGAAGAAAAAGTAGTGTGTAAGGGTGGTTAGAGCACCAAACAAGATGAGTTCAAGTAGATGCTCAAATGGAGAGATAGATCAAGATTATGTTGCATGCAATTAGATTCATGCAACAGTTGCATAAATTGCATGAACAAGACTCAAAACCACTTCTCTCTATCTCCAGAACACTTCCGGACCCCTTATCATCTCACTTGAGTGTATTTTAACTTGTTAGTTTGTGTGTACATAAGTGAAGAACTCACTTATGCATCATCTGTCATGCCTTCAGTCACGATTGCGACCTATAAGCTACGATCGTGGTCTACTTCAATGATAGCCATACACACTTTATTTTTCATATGATCTTTTATGCATGTGACCCTTAGGTTTCTATTTATTTTGGGCACTTGAATTAACTCTTAATCTGAGCAAATCATGGATGATTTCATACTACTTGAATTAACTATTAATTCAAGAAAATCACGAAGAGTTTTATGATGCCAATTTACCCAGAATATAAATGGATTAACAAACAACTCTTCGATGGTTAATTATCCAACTTACGAACCTTTCTATCGACAATTACTGTGCAATTCGTCCCTTCACTATTCTATACTCTACTTAGTTCGAAATATGGGTTATGTGTCAACTCCCACTAGACTGACTACGTCACATCTAGTCTAAGTAATGTTAGTTCTTGTCCTGAGATCTCATTACTCTATGTGTCATTGAAGACTCTCTTCATGTCACATAACTGCTTTGGACGAAGACTCCTGAGTAATGAACCCAAAATGAGGTCGTAGGTATCATCTTCTTCTATCAGCAGTGGTGAATCTTTTATTGGCTACCCAATTACCTTCAAATACCAATAGATGTACTCAATCACTACCCTATGAGCGACCTCGTCTTGAGGCAACAAGAAATGATGTCAAATCACAGGATTAATATCCAAGATATCCTTGAGTACCTCAAGTCTAAGGATATTTGCATCATTGCTATAATGAGATTAATCATTGACATTTGATAGATCATTCATATGATAATCTCATAATGGGTCATCCGATGTACTTACTACTGCTAGTAAGTATCCACATGTTAACTTTAAACATCTCATGCTTACAGTTTGTGAGATTCACTGTTTGATCAAATCAAATCAAGTTTGTGAGATTCACTGTTTGATCAAATCAAGGAGTATAACATGTCACCTTTTGTTGTATAACTTTTGTTACAATCTTGATCTCTACATCAGATGTAATCAAGTGACTTAAAAAATTAAACTTTAAGTATTCAATCTTAATCCGATTCAATTTAAAGCCATTTGACTATGATGTTGATATAAATTCATAATTAAGGAGAAAATAGGTAATATTCTAAATAATAATCGTAAGGAAATGGGTGTTTGAGAGATTTGAGGAGGGCAGAAGTACCTAAAAGAGTTAGCCCCGTAGCTAAAGCATAAAAAAGAGAAAGGTTACATAGACAGGTAAACCAATAAGGATTTTTGGCAAGAGGCTTAATTTAAGCCAAGGCCACAAAGCTTCAAAGATAGTCGTGTAAATTAATAATCTCATATCATCCTCCTTGTTTAGACTGTTTATTTTCTATTATGATCCATTTACTTCTTTCCACTCCTAGGGATGGTAATGGGCTAACCTGTGGGCCTAAATTCAGGTGTTTTCAATAGATCGACCAATGGGCCAAATCAGGTCCAGATCGGTTCGAGGTCTAATTTTTCTAAGCAAAATGATATCATTTTGTTTAAAAGAGTTATGCCTCAAGTAGACATAGACTTTGGTGACCTAAGCTCAGACTCAATTAAAAAAAGACGATGTTTTATACTTTTAGTTTTTAAAGAATTAGCGAGACCAGCCCATGTCATCCCTATCCACCCTTGAGAGTTTTCTTTTATCGTATTCAAGTAAATATTTTAAACATTGACTTATGGAAAATAGAATAACAAACATTTTTTTTGCAGGATTTGAATAACAATTTAACATTTTCTCATAGATTAGGAGAATAAAAATACAATAGCTTTTAATCTCTTATTTCAATAAGTTACAACACAAAAATCAAGTTTACACATGACACATCATCTTTTATGGTAAAAAAAGTTCAAATGAATTGAATTGAATGAATTTCAAATTCACCAAAAAAAAAAGATATATTACAACTAGAGATAGCATGCTTGTATTAAAAAGTTAGAGCATGCAAAAGAAGTATAATACTAAAGATAATAGTAGTTGTTTTATTATATCAAGTGCGAATCGAACCCATTTAGAGATACTCAAACAGGTGAGATATTAGGCGAGAGATTAGGCGAGGTTGGTCCAATTTAGCCATCAGTCTTGCGTGCCATAATGGGCCTCATATTTATATATTCGTACAAGCTTTTTGGCAATCCATTGATGACGAGACGCGTGTTAATATGACAATTCAATCATAATATGATGCAAATGTTTCTTATTTGTATTTCTATGTTAACATACAATTAGGCACGCAACTAGGTGTGATAAAGTACACGTTTAAGTCTATACAAATTCAACACGCACGCTCACAAGAGCCACATTGCACAACAGGGGAAGCCATGAGTTTGTATTACACAGATAAGTTAGAAAGTCAAATATGGGGTGCAAGAACACTGTTAACAAGTTGAAATAGAGAAGAAACAAAATAGAAGTAGAAGAGATGGATTTTTCTACATGATCATCGATGTCTGGGTTTGAACAACTGTCTAAGAGAGGACAAATGAAGTAGTAAGTGGCAAACGTCAAGCGGTTCTTAATTACTGTAATCAACACATGAGCGAATAAAGCAATATCAGTGGCATAATTTCAGGTAATAGGTATCATAACTTACCATCATTCTTGGCACTTGCCTGCCGCAGTGACTTGTGGAAAAGACTCTGCAACTACCGAGTTTTCTATTAGATGGTAATTTTTGTAAATCAAACTGACTAACAAAGAGTGAAGAGTAAGAAAGAGATGTGACCCCCACTATCTCCACGATCTCCCCCCAACTCTACCATGAAAAAGTCATCGTTGACCAACTGTATTCAAATAGTCATTAATAACAATTCTAAAAATTTTAGTTAATTATATATATTTCAGTATATAACAAAATAACCATGATTATTTACAACAGCTTAATGCCGTCCTAGAAAGGATTATCATAATAATAACATGTTGGAAAGTACATATGGTTTTACTTTATTCACATGCATCTTTTGAGTTGGCCTCCTAACCATTATCTCTTTTGCAGGTTCCCTGTTGCTTCTTTTACGGGTACAAGGCCCTTGTTTTACTTTTATCATCTCTTCGTTTCCTTTTTGACCTTTTCATTTTCGTGATTTCTTTCTTTTTTTCACATGCTGTTCAGTCCTGGAATCAGATGGGATGCTTCATCATAACTTGGTACTACACTTCCCATAAGTGATAAGATGGTTTACTAAATTCGGTGAACTAGTGAATCACCTCTATATATGTATGTAAAAATAAGAGGTACACATGTTTTTTTCTCGAAATTCAGGTACCTTAACATTATTACAGTTTAAAGTGTTACAACATTTGCTTCAATTGAAAGAATCCCAAGGACCCATAAAATGATGACCATGCGTGTAATCTTGATAAAAATAGCCTGACTAAAAGGTTTCGTTTGATGTCGACCATAATAATAATATTTAGTACGAATCTACCACCAAAGCATAATATTTGGTATAGTCTGATAATACGCAACTTTATTTTTAACGATTAGATAGGTACATTTGTTTTGTCCTTTTTCTCTTATTTTTCTTCCAACAACGCAAATGCTAATGAGATGAATCTAATGCGTTAACAGGCAAACGAGAGAAAACCCATTACTTGTTTCCATCAGTTCATTTTCTTCTTATGTTGCTTACGTTTTATTAGATCAACATTTGTTGTTGGGCACGAGCAGTACAACTAATCAATGATAAGGAAAGGAATAATATGAGAGCTGACAGCTTCATTAGATATGGACAGCAGGAAGTGGATGGGCACGAACATTTCAGGTCGCTTGGTTCAAAGGAAACTTTATGTAGGACCAATCACGGAAGTACTTGTGAAAATTAGTAATTATAATGAGAAATGGTTAAATTTTTGTCCATTACTAATTGATTTAAAGGGCTCCCAAATCAGTTAAATTAGTTAAGGTAGGCGGTGGGTAGTCAACCAACAGAACGGTGAAAAGGAGACTCTCATCATCTCTTCTTTGTAATTTTGCTGTCCGTAATCCACGGGTGCCCACCTCTGTCCTTTTGTCCCTTGTTATGCCTACGAGTTTACTCATTTCGGGTATAATTTTACTCCAACATAAGCCCGTTAACTACAACTCAATAGTATACCCTACCCATATTCACAACCAACACTTATCTTATTGGCAATCAATTGATTTTAAGACTAAAGTGCTTAAATTTTCAAAAACTATGAGGGGTTGAAATGGATGAATCATTGAAATAAATAACTAAACCGAAAATTATTAAAATATTAAATCTTGAATTGTAAAATTATAAATTAGTGAACCTTCTGATCACAAAGGAATAATCTTACAAATTGTTCCAAAGCACGTCCTTAATTTGAATCAGGCTAATGTAAACCAAAGTTTGACTTCTCTTTCAAAAATAGGTATGCTTGTGATATACCTTAATTAAGTAAGTAAATTTCACATTATAATTACTATTTTTTATCGATTACTTCATCCTACATTAAAATTATTTTGGTCATACATAAAGCTCAAAATCAATATACTTTGCTATTGAACTTTTTATCAAAATCCTATTAGTACCTAATAATTTTTTTTATTAAATGGATACAAGAAACAAGCGAGAGCTAACGTCTTAAGAGGGGCACTGATCTCTGATCAGTTTGAAGCAACAATTGAAGCTCCGGAGTTGGAGTCTCTCAAAAAAACTATCGAGTCATAGTTGACGAACCCCGCTTACTTAGAAAATCTGCACATTGATTATCTTCATGAAAAATATGTTAGAGAGAGCAACACCAATCTCTTCATCTCTTGCAATCATCGTCTTGATGTCCCTAATAAGAATAGACATAGGATGCGAACTGGGGCAAGAAATCATCACAAGATTAACTACATTTTGAGAATCAAACTCAACAATAACTTTTCGGTAGCCACGATCCCAAGCTAAAATTAAACCATGCCGAAGTGCCTGCAACTCGACTATAGTATTAGAAGCATGACCAATATATTCCGAGAAGCCAATAATCCACCATCCATGTTCATCACGAATCAGACCTTCAAATAATAATATCTAACATTCTTTAATTTTTAAGAAGGTGAGTTTTTGAGTAATTGGTAAAGTTGTTCTTTCATGATCATAAGGTTTCAAGTTTAAGTAACGAAAGCAGTCATTTTGTAAAAATATAAATGAAAGATTACATATATTATGACCTTCCCTAGACCCGCAAAACGAAGAGCCATGTGCACAAATTTATCAAAGTTTTTTTGTCTAATATATCATTTGACGTTAAATAAATTTGACAAAAAATTAGTATAATTTATTGCATTACTTATCAAATATTTTATTTTATATGTGTGATTTGTAAATTATTACATATATTATATTAAAAATTTTGGTTATAAAATTTCAATTGTCAATAAATTATACATCCAACTTTTACATTCACATAAAACCAATAAAATAAAATTGAACAGAACCTATATTAATATTAATAACTCCGTTTGCCCAACCGCTCATCAAACCGGTGGTCCACCGTCGATTAATTACGGAATTGCCAAGTCCCACGTGGCACGGATCGGACAACCAATCCCCACGCTCCACGTGATATCCCCTTCTCAAAAATGAGAACAGCAAGGGGCAGAATTATAATTACACATCATTAGACCAAGAAAGAGTTTTTGTATAAGAAGAGAAAGAGAACAAGAGAGGGAGAGAGACCATGGTCGACGACGTTGACGCTGTACCAGCTTTTTAGCTCCTCCTCCTCAAAGAGAGAGGGTGTGTTAAACGTCCGAACGACGCAGTTTCCTTGTTTCCTTTCCTTTTCTGCTTTCAACTTCTAAGCTACTGCGTGTTTTTCAAGCTTTACGGCACTGAAATGAAGAGTCTTGCTTATTTTCACTATTCCATAGCCTCTTGTTTTTTTTGTTTCGTAGTCTACTTTTCTTGTACTCTTCCCTTTTTCAGTTCACATTATCTTCTGTGCTAACTCTCTAAGTGATGAGTGGCATTTGATGTAATTAGTTAGTGATTTCAGATTATATTTGTTTCTATTGCTAGTTTGGTTACCGTTTCTTCTATCAAAATTGGTTTTTGCGATTTAGTAGCAACGGTTAGAATGCGTGCAAGTCGGAGGATGTAACTGAAACGAGGTGTTAAATTTGATATTAAAGACGGTGGGGTGATTTTGTAATTTGTGCTTTTTTGGTTTCTAGGTTGCAGAGCTCGAGACTTGGAGGACAGAGCAGAGCAGAGGAGAGAGAGAGAGAAAGAGAGAGGCTTCAAATACTCCACTTTCAGGTATTGATCTGTTTCGTATATAAATGCTTACAAAAACTCCACTTTCAGGTATCGACCTGTTTAGCATATAAATGCTTCTTCATGTATGTAGCTATAAAGTGAGATGGGCGGTTAGAATGGGGACCATACCCGAGTAAAAGTTGCTAACTTTGATTGTCCTGTGAACCTTTTGGAGGGAATTCTGTTAACTTAGTTTCCAAGCATAGTTGGTAACAGCTTTTTTCTCTGTTATACGGTTGAAATGGGTCAGTTGTTGATGGGAAGACGCAGAAATTTTTAAAGGGCAATTTAAGATTTTGTTTTTGTTTCTTTTCCTTTTGAATTGTTTTACTTGGGACTGAAGATTAAGCAAATTGAGAGTTTTCCACATTCTAAGCATAGTTTGTCAGTTATCAGCAGCTGTCCATTTTTTGGGTGGTTTGTGATGCTGCCGTCAATTGGCTTCTTCTGCAGTTTGAGCAATTAACTTCTGTTTGTCATTATTTTTAAGGTTGCTTTTTAAGTTTTCTTAAGTTGGTCTTTTATGGTTGATTGAAACTGATGATGTAGGAATTCTTTCCTTGATATATATATATATATGTATATAACAAGTTGTAGTTAGTGATGTTTATTGTTACTTGTCTTTTGAGTTAATTGGATGCTACTCATAGAAAGCTTCTTGTTGCAGACACGCTCTTAGTAAAAGCAACGAACCTACTATCTTTTAGGCTAATGCAACAACCTTGCTTTTAACAGCTAGACTGTCTAGCATTTTGGGAAAGGAGAAGCAGTTGTGAGTACTTACTCCTTTACTTTGATTATTCAACTCTTAGGATTTAGAGACTATGGGTTTATTTTGATTTCTTTTTGGTTGATCTGAGAAGAAGCAACGCTGTAAAAGAATGGGGTCAATTGGAGAGGAACAGCTACCCAAGGTTGAGAAGATGCAAATGACACGCGCTCGTGAGGAGAAGATTCTTGTTTTGGTCAGGTTGAGGCCTTTGAATGAGAAAGAGCTTGCAGCTAGTGAAGTTGCAGATTGGGAGTGCATCAATGAGACCACCGTCTTGTATCGGAATACCCTTCGTGAAGGGTCCACATTTCCTTCTGCCTATACTTTCGGTAAGAAATATGGTCGTTATATCTTGTTTATTGTGAGGTGATGGTGCTTATTCACTTCA
This sequence comes from Erythroxylum squamatum, assembly GCA_025629845.1. NCBI lineage: Eukaryota > Viridiplantae > Streptophyta > Magnoliopsida > Malpighiales > Erythroxylaceae > Erythroxylum > Erythroxylum squamatum. Next base: position 33,904,858 of record JAOTBA010000205.1, read on the forward strand.
AGTTTCATGCTTAGATATCTCGTGTCATTTTCCTTACTTCCAGATCGTGTATTTCGTGGTGACTGTGCTACAAGGCGAGTATACGATGAAGGAGCCAAGGAGGTTGCTCTATCAGTTGTCAGTGGCATTAACTGTAAGTATGATGCTGATGTCTTTGTGTTTGGCTTATAAAGAAATTAAAAAGTTCTCATCTGCAATTGTTTTCAGCAAGCATTTTTGCATATGGACAAACAAGCAGTGGAAAGACATACACCATGATCGGGATAACCGAGTATACAGTAGCAGATATATTCGACTATATAAACAGGGTAATGATAAATTCTGCTGCAATTTGCTTCTGCTTTATTTTTTTAATTCCTTAAAATAAAGTTGTTGCTGATGGAATTCCTTGCAAAAATATTACTTTCTCAGCATGAAGAAAGAGCATTTGTTTTAAAGTTCTCAGCTATTGAGATATATAATGAAGCCATCAGGGATCTTCTCAGCACAGATAATACTCCACTGAGACTGCTGGATGATGTGGAGGTAATTCTTACCATTTTAGTTCTCAAAACCATTCGAGAAAACACTCTAATCAGTAGAGATTTTCCATCAGAAAGGGACTATAGTAGAGAAAGTCACTGAGGAAACACTAAAGGATTGGGGCCATCTCCAAGAACTCCTCTCTTTATGCGAAGGTAAGCCGTTTAAGACTCTGCTGTTACTGGAAAATGTTGTTTTCCTACTTATATCGTTATGCCGTTGCAGCTCAAAGACGTGTAGGGGAGACCTTCCTGAATGAGAAAAGCTCCAGGTCTCATCAAATTCTGAGATTGGTGAGCTCCTTACCCTTTCTCTTTCTTCTTCTTCTCTTTGCTGTCCATTGGAGCCTTTATGGAGATTTTGTGCAATATCCGGGTCATTGGGTGCTTATTTACTTTCCTGAATGAAAAATTTCTGCAGACGATTGAAAGCTCAGCTCGTGAATTCTTAGGCAAAGAGAATTCCACCACTCTTTCAGCCACTGTGGTATGTGTCAACATTTGGTTTGTTATCAGTTGTACAGGAAGTGAAGACCTGTCTATCTTATCAATTCGGGATTGAAGTTCATAGAAATAACAATGACCTTTTTATGTGCAGAATTTTGTTGATTTGGCTGGAAGTGAACGTGCATCTCAATCAATGTCCTCTGGGGCAAGATTAAAAGAAGGATGTCACATAAATCGTAGTTTACTGACTTTGGGAACTGTCATTCGTAAGCTAAGGTTGGCTTCCTTTCTTTACTATGACAACTTTGAATTTCACTTGACATCTGAACTGCAATAATGTATCACATGAAACTTGTTCGAGTAAGCTGTGAATCAGTTAATTTAAACCTAGCTGTTAAATTTTTAAAACTGTGTTTGGAAAACCATGTTTTAAAATCCTTTGAACATATCCTCAGAATGCCATCTTACAGTTCTTGAAATCCCTGACGTCGACTCGGACATTCATCACTTATTACAAGTTAGCTTGTTGCTTCTCCAAAATTATTACCTTTGAGTTGCTTTTCCTATAATATGTGATAAAAATAAAAAATATTATCCAGCGTTATCAAGGTAGCAAATGTGCCATAATCATACATGCTAGTTACTTCTGCAGCGGTTTAACTTGCTACAGGAATATAAATGTTGAAGTCGTATTGATATTGCTGATATTGTTACTATAAGTGATGAACGGAAAGAGAGCTCAATCTGTCCTTGTGTTTCCACATGATTTTCTGCTGCTACATTTTTTTCTTTTTTGCCTACTTAATTTCTATTTAACTTGGTGAACCATACTAGACGTTTTTAAATTGTAAAATTACACTATTTTCCATTTCCTACTGTGATGGATGCAGTAAGGGGAGAAATGGACACATCAATTACAGAGATTCGAAGCTGACCCGGCTTTTGCAGCCGGCTCTGGGTGGTAATGCTAGAACTGCTATCATATGCACATTGAGCCCTGCACGTAGCCATGTGGAGCAAACAAGAAATACTCTCTTGTTTGCTTGTTGTGCAAAAGAAGTGACAACAAAAGCACAGGTTAATGTAGTAATGTCTGATAAGGCACTGGTTAAGCATTTGCAAAAAGAGTTGGCTAGATTAGAAAGTGAATTGAGAACTCCTGTTCCTGCATCTTCAACCGGTGATTATGCAGCATTGCTCAGGAAGAAGGATCTTCAAATACAGAAGGTAATGTTTTCCTTTCTACACCTAAGGTTTAAATTCCTTTGCCTCTGTTGATATGAACATCTATGGGGGTACGAACTGATCGTTTCTTATTGGCTTTCTGTTTTATGATGTTATTTTCTTTGGCATTCATGTAACTTGTTTTTTGATTATGTAGATGGAGAAAGAAATTAAGGAGTTGACCAAGCAACGAGATCTTGCTGAATCACGGATTAAGGATTTGTTAAGTATGATTGGACATGAACAAAATCTGGAAAAAGGGGTAATTCCTCTAATTAACTGCCCAGTGATCTAGACCTTTGATACTATTTCTCTCGGAATACTAATAGTTCATGCTCTCTAATGACAGTCTGGGATCAGTGATCATCCTAGTCAGCAAGCAGGGGGTATATGGGAAGATGAATGCTCAGTATCAGAATCATCAAGTATGATTGACTCTCATTTTCCAAATGGAGTTATCAGAAGGTTCAACGCAATGGATCATGATAAAGACAGCGGGACCGACACTGGGGAACCATACCAACTTCAGGACAACACCGATGAGCATTCTTTGTCTGATGCTTCCTCAGTGCTGTCAATTGGAAAGAAACTTGTTAGTTCCAATTCATATGCGAGCCTGGAGGATAATGCCGTAGGAGCTGCGGGAGATGGGGATGAGTACTGCAAGGAAGTTCAATGTATTGAAACAGAAGAGGCAAGGCGTGGGAACTTGTATGAACACAATTCTACAGATGATTACGATGGAACACTGTCTTTGAGTGTATCTGGAGGTGGGCCTGTAGCAGGGCGGGGGGTATCAATGGTAGCAAATGGAGACGGAGAAGCAGCAAGTCACATGCAAAATGGTTTTACATACGACACATTGGAACAGAGACTTAATCATGTACAGAGAACAATTGATGATCTTGTCAGTAATCCTAAAGAACAATATCTATCATCTTCTACAGCCGAGATATCAAATTCCGCAAGAACAAATTTACGAAAGACCTGGAGTTGCAGAGAGAATCCCATGAATGGCTCTTCTTCATGGTTTGAGAAGCTAGAACAAAGTGAGACCACCCCACCTAACGGATTAGAGAAACAATTTGGTGGAAGACCAGAAGGTTTCCACAGAAAGTTTCCTGCACTAAATTATGAAGCTGATATTGGAAAATTGTCAAGAAATGGTTCTAGATCATCTTTTGAATCTGGATCCACGGATGGCATAAGATCACAGAGTATCCAAGCATCTGTAGATGAAGATATCCCCAGCATTAATACCTTCGTTGCAGGTTTGAAGGAGATGGCCCAGAAAGCATATGGAAGGCATCTTGTGGACGCTGAGGTGAGAATGCTTTATTCTACTTTCCCCTCGACGTCCTTTCTATGAAATATGAATTGGGTTACTTTTGGTCTCGTAACGGCTCTCAGCTGCACCTTTGACATGATTTATTTTCTGCATGTTAGGCTCAAGAGACAGAGTCCATGGCTGATAAATTAGAAAAGAGTGTGAAAGATATAGGATTGGATCCCATGCACGGAGTGGAGAACTCTCATGATTGGCCCTTGGAATTCGAGAAGCAGCAAAAAGCAATATTCGAGCTCTGGCATACATGCAATGTTTCAGTAGTCCACAGAACTTATTTTTTCCTGCTCTTTCGAGGTGACCCGACAGATTCCATTTACATGGAAGTAGAGCTCAGGCGCTTATCTTTCCTCAAGGAAACATTTTCTCAAGGAAGTCAAGTTGTGAGAAGCAACCGGCCACTCACTCTGTCTTCAAGGTTTGCTCTCTCTCCCAATTTATGAATACTATGTACCCAGGTTTTTTCTTGTATCTTTTAGACAATAATACTCATGACCTTGAAATGAACCCACATGCAGCTATCCATGATCAGCCTAATGGGGTAATATAAGAAGCTAAGAAAGAAAATATTTTGTTCATCTGAAATCTGTAGAAATGACACAAAGTTTTCATTTCCGGCGAGGGATTCCAGTTGTTCGCTTCACCTAGACTCTTAAGAGATTTTCACATGCTTAATACTTCAATGCAACATGTTGCATGCCAATTCCTGTCTTGAAACTCAGCTTTGAATAATGAATGCCCTGCATCATTTTTTGCGACTCACAAAAGACCTGAGACTTACGTTATCTATTTACCTGGCAAACAGCATCAAGGCCCTTCACAGTGAGAGACGCATGCTGAGCAAGCTGATGAGGAAAAGGCTGTCTGAAGAAGAAAGGAAGAAGCTGTACCAAAGGTGGGGAATTGGGGTCAACTCAAAGCGAAGGAGGCAACAGTTAACTAGTCGTTTATGGAGCAATCCGAAGGACATTGATCACATCAGAGAGAGTGCTAGTGTAGTTGCAAAGCTGGTGAGATTTGTAGAACAGGGACAAGCTTTCAAGGAGATGTTTGGTCTTAGCTTCACTCCCCCAAGCTCGAGGCGCAAGTCCCTGGCTTGGTCTAACAGCAGGTCCTCACTTATGTAGGCCGGAGGCATATGTTAAATTGTTAATACATGCAACCACGAGAAACGTGACTCGCCACGCAGATTCTTTTCATGGGTGAAGTAGGAACAGATTTTTTTGATTCTCATAGTTGTACAAACTGTAATGTATTTGAACCAAATCGGTTTTTCTTCCGTTTTTGGTTTACTTTAGAATATTCGTGTTTTGTTGAATAGTATTTTTCATACAAAGAATTTTTAATTTAATTATTGTTTTTAAAATTGGATACGAGTATTTTAAATGTTAAATTGATATGAAATCATTCAATATAAAATCAGTATAATTATTATATTCATAAAATATATTAAATAAATAATTTATTTTTTAAAATTAAAATACTTTATAAAAGTATAACATAGAAATAAAATACATTATTGAATTAACTTAAAAATTCTAAATAATAATAAAAGTATAATTACTTACAATAAAATTTAATTAATAAAATATTATTCTTCATCCTCGTTATAAGTAGCATCAGCAAGGTTATTGAATCTGTGATGTTTTAAATAATTTTGTTTTTTTTGTATGAATACATTCAAAAATACTCATTACATTTGTAATCTGATGCAAATATCATTTGATAGAATGATTTAATAACAAATTTTCTTACCAAACAATCTCCAACACATTTATTTTTTAAATCATGAGATAATACAATACTTTTTTGGTCATAAGTTCTCTTTTTATAGATGATCTAACAAAACTTATTTTCAATAATTTACAGGGCTGTTCCTATCGTTTTATAGGCCCTGGGCGAAATAAAAAAAGGGCCCTAATAAATTGACAATGTATTTAATTTTACATATTTGTATGAAATATAAATGACTCAATCTATAAGTGTACATAATCAACTAAATATTAAATTATCATAATACTAACAAATACACTAACAAATATACAAAGGATCATAATTTATGAAAAACAATTTCTCTGTTCATTTCTAGATGCAAAATCAGTAATAATATTATCAAGATCAATATTATCCAACATTTGTTAGACAACATAATATAAACTAATATATCGCAAAGATATATAAATGATATTATATCTGTGATAGAGGAAAAAATAAATAGCAAAATTTAATATCTAATATTAAAAATAAAAAACAAAGAGCAAAAATACATTAAAAAAATCAAAAACTTTATCTTTAAATTATACTTAAAATTTAAAAGACAAAATCGTAAAATTTTTTGTTGCTAATTTTTGTCGGAATACTTTAAATAATGACAATAAAAAAATTAGTAAATAAAAGTATACTTAAATATCCTAAACTTCGAATGCACGATTTCGACTTTAATTTAATTGCAACCGTTCATCGCACTCTTTAAGTACTGAAGATGTGAAGTGAGGGAGACAAATTTTACATAATTAAGTGTTAATTATTATTATTCAATATAATGTTGACAAATGGCTTAAATAAGAAATAGCAGTCAGAAGTAGGATGCGGAAATAGATAGAGAGTGAAGGTTTAAAAAGGAGCCCCTCGTAATCGTGGGCCCTGGGCAGGTCGGCACTGGATGGATACCACCCAGGCTGCTCATAATTTTGCTTGCCAAGATGTGCAAAACCCCACATTTGCACCAAAGCCCACTAATCAACAACCACTAACATTCTTAATCAGTTCACCAGCTGTTGTCGGCCTGAATTATCCTTGGAAGATGATTTTAACTTTCACCTTTCTCTTAAGGAATCTAAAGGTGACGTTGTTAAATAAAATCAAAATGTATATGCCTTTAGAGACTATATTAACAGCCTCCACTTAAATGATCTCCATTTTATTGACAAGCACTTTATTTTATCTTCAACTACTATTATTGCTAATAATAACAATACAACTATTTTGAGATTAACATTTACAAAAATAATTTAAAAAAAAGAAAAAAATCAAAATCTTGAATCGAAAATTATGATCCATAATGAAAAATATCAATTGAGCCTATTAAAACCAATCGGCAAGCTTTTTCGGTTTTCTTGATTTTATTACACTTCAATTCTTTAATTTATAACTTTGTTGTTTAATTTTCCTCAAAATTTGGATTTTTTTAATGTTAAAGTCCTTAAGCTAATATAGATTTCACACATGAAATTTTTAATTCGTCTTATGTTTAAAGCTGATTTAGGTATGATGTAAATAGCTGTAGGCTCGTTTAAATAGCTTGGTAAGTCCCTGATAAGTCATGTAAAGGACAACATTAATTAGTGGAAAAGTCCATTTGAAGATCAAAGCAACCAAAATTTGACCTGAAGCGTCAGTCCTAAACAAGAGTATAACTATATAAACTAAAATCATGGTACCACTAGCAATAAGCTTAAAATAAAAGTATTATAGTTGGCAAAGGAATGGAAGGGTAAAAATTTTAGTTGGGAGGACAACAATAAAAGATCTGAAGGCTTGCTATAATGTATTATCTTGATAAAAAGTAACGAATTGAAAGTGAAGTAAAAGATTAGATTGAAATGACATTTGCATGTATAACGTTTTTATATCTTTTTTGTGAGTCGGGATTCTCTGTCTAATATTATGGTGTCTTATTCTATCTTATGAATCTCAGCCATTTATTTACGTGGGTCTCGTATATATAAACACGGAACTCCCATAAATAAATGACTGAGATTCATGAGACAGAATAAGAAATCATAATATTAGACAGAGGATCCCGTCCCCAAAATGGGTCCGGTATAAATAAATATGGGATCCACATATATAAATGAATAGCTGAGATTCATAAAATAGAATAAGAAACTATAATATCTTTTCTTTAACGTAACAATCTTGCTCTGGCCAAGATCTGCCACAGAGTGACATGTTACTGCATCTGCAGCTAGAAGTTAAAGTGTATTTTACTAAACTGTAAAATGAAGTGTGGCCGATACCACAATTAGGATTCTTCTCAAAATGTACTGATTAACCGAGGCTCCCAAATACAATGTGGCTAAATTAAAATAGACCTCGGATCATTTGGAGTAGTCGGCAACGAGCATCATATGTCCTGCTATCCTTTACCTTTAAGAAAACGTTCTGGGAAATTAAGAATGGGTTCCTTAAACTCTGTGATCATTCTTTTCCTGTGTCCACTCGCTGCTATTCTTCAAACCGTTCATGGAACAGACCTCCCAGCCAGGCACACTTGTTCTAACACTAAGCATAAGTCTAACGACAGCTTTGTCCCAAACAGGGACAAACTCATCGCCTGGTTACCCTCCGCCGTGTCTGTTAGAGGTTTTGCCGGAAAGTCATGGGGTCAAGATTCAGACCAAGTACACGGGATTGGTATTTGTACAGCTAATGTCACAACTCAGAATTGCAGAGCTTGCCTTGAGAAGGCAAGCATTAAGATCCGCAAGCTTTGTCCTAGGCAGGAAACGGCAGTGATCTGGTTTGATGATTGTATGCTGAAGTACTCAAGCAACAAGTTTTTCGGCAGCATAGACAATCGCAACAAGTTCCACCAATGCAACAAACTAAGCGTAAGTAAACATCGGTATCAATACACAGGGACCAGGTTCTCCATGCTGGAACTCGATATCTACTATGCAGCTTTCAAGAGTCCCAATCTGTACGCAACTAAAATCATACAGATTGGTCACCGCAATGTGAGGTACACTATGTATACGTACTCACAGTGCACCAGAGATCTCTCTCCATTTCGTTGCTACTTGTGTCTTCGATTAGTTAGTGGCAGGGTCCGAAGTTCCTGTTTCCGGAGACTCGGAGGGCAGGCTTATTCAGGGAGTTGTGGCGTTAGATATGAGCTATACCCTTTTATAAACTCTTAATGGGAATTAGCAACAATCAATAATATTTTAAATACATGGAGCTGGAAATAAATGTCTAAACTCCGCTATCTAAACACAAAAATGAACTATATGTTGGCAATGTAAAGACTTCTCTTCATCTTTGATCCAAATTTTAACTAGTTTGTATGTTTTTGGGTTACTATCTCCCTTTACTTGTTTATGTCCTCAAGTTCTCGAATCTGATACATATATTCAACATAGAGGGAGGTCCATATGTTTATTGATTGAGAAATGATAGTTTGATTTCCCCAATTGTTGCCGATTCCTAAAATTTTACTATCTCTCTAGCCTCTTCACATCGTCTTTTTAAACACATATGACTTAAATTGTTGGAAAATCTGGACCGGATCTGATCCGACCGCGGCGGAATAATCACGAAACTCTTCCGTAATTTTTGATTTCCCAAAAACCAAGATCTATTTAATTCTATAAAATGATTAACACGAAGCAAAATAAAGCGGAAATTTAATTCGTACCGTATTCTGAAGCTTGATCTTTATCTTGATACATCCCTCGAACCGTTTCCGAAATCGATCCGTCTCAACCACCGTAGCCGCACAAGCGTCCGACCTCTAACGGTATCCACAGAATAGGTTGAGAGAACTCTGTAATTTTTACAGAGAGGGTTAAGCATGAAGTGCTAGCTACATAGAGCTTAAGCCTATTTATAATAAGCTCAGGACGTTTAGTAATTTAATTAAAATTAAATATTAATTTCAATTAAACTTTAATTAGAATTACAAATAACTCTAATTAAATAC
>JAOTBA010000205.1:33920177-33953890 GCA_025629845.1 Erythroxylum squamatum
GAAGCCTTTTTCAATATTTTTTTATTTCAAAAAGACATTTTCAATAACGTAAAAATAAATATTAAATTTTAATATATAAAATAAAATATATACTTCGACTTTCTTGTGTTAAAACTTTGGCTTGTAAACACAAAGTACTTTACATTTTTTTTAAGATTAGGTTCGAAATTTTTGGAATAAATGCTGGCCTATTTCCACACCTGATATATCATATAACCCATTTAGTGTGTTGATGGAACATGTTCTCCTTTTATTCTAGTGTGTGCTTCCGGAGAAGCACGCACCCTTATCTTGTCCTCCTCAGCCACCACCAAATCCTAATCCAAACCAAACACATCCTCCTGGCTTATCACTCACTGTTGATTTGTCCAAATATGAGAATCACCAACATCGCCATAAAAAACGACACCCAATGATTACTCGACCCTAAACGAACAACCTAAAACCACGTGCTTTACATACTTCAAATCAAATAATAGTTGAGCCTGTCAATTACAAAGAAGCAGCCAAGCATAAAGAGTGGGGACTTGCAAAGCAGGAAGAATTTGATGCTCTAATTCGTAACAACACTTGGAAACTTGTACCGACACACCCATCTCTCAATGTGGTCGGATGCAAGTGGGTTTATCGGATAAAACATAATTCAGATGGTTCTGTTGAACGCTATAAATCATGCTTTGTGGCCAAAGGATTTCATCAACGCCTGAGCATTGATAACAACGATACTTTTAGTACAGTAATTAAGCTGGCTACCATTCGATTGTTGTTATCTCTAGCTATTACAAAAGGATGGATTGTTCAGCAGCTGGATGTTTCCAACGCATTCCTTCATGGAACTCTATATGAAGATGTTTATATGACTTAGCTACCAGGATTTAAGAATCCCTCTTTTCCAGATCATTTTTGCAAGCTGACAAAATCGATATACGGCTTGGAACAAGCTCCTAGACAATGGTTCAAATGCCTCACTACTACTCTCAATTCCTTGGGCTTCATGCATAGTAAGACTGATGCTTCCCTTTTCATTTATAAATCATATGGTGTTTAGTTGTATTGTTTGATTTATATAGATGGCATCTTATTATTAGGTCGGAAGCCAAACACATTCAACACCTATAAACAAAATTTGCTATAGAAGATCTTGGCAGACTTCATTGCTTTCTTGGAGTTGAGGTCACTTGGTCAAAGAATACTGTTCACCTGTCCCAGCAAAAGTACATTCGTGAATTACTAGTCAAGTCCCATATAGAAGATGCAAATTTGGTCTCTACACCCATTTGTCCAAAAACAAAATTTTCTCTTTATGGTGAAGCTTTTTTCAATCCCACTTTGTATGGACAGATAGTTGGCAGTCTTCAATATCTTTGCACCACTCGTCCAAATATCTGCTTTGCAATGAACAAAGTTGCACAGCTTATGCATGCTCCATCCATAGATCATTGGGTTGCTGTTAAGAGAATATTACATTATTTATAAGGCACAAGTTCTCATGGATTATTACTTCGTAAGTCCAAGGATAATGATATCTCTGCTCATAGTGATGCTGATTGGGGTGGTGACATAAATGATAAACATTCTACTACAGGATTTGCTATATTTTTAGGCCATAATTTGATCTTATGGGATTCCAAGAAGCAACGCACTGTTTCTAAGTCTTTCATAGAAGCTGAATATCAGGAATTGGCTTAAATAGTTCAAGAATTGCATTGACTGGGTTCATTGATGCGTGAACTTGGTCTCTCTGTTTCCATACCAACACTTTGGTGTGATAATCTCAGTGCGACTTACTTGACAACCACTCCCATTTTTCATTCACGCTCTAAACATCTAGAGATTGACTCCCATTTTGTACGCGAAAAAGTCAGCACCAATAATCTTTCTGTTCGGTTTATCTCGACTCACGATCAGCTGGCTGATTGTCTTACCAAGCCTATGTCGAAATCAAGATTTCAGACATTATGTACCAAGTTGATTGTTCTTCCAAGGTCAATTCAACTTGAGGGAGGGTGATAAGGATAAATATTAGTTGTTACGATATACTAGTTGATAGGATAAGCTAGAGCTGTTATTAAGATAAGCTTCAATTGTTACCATATGTACTATATATACCTGTACTCTCTCATAAATAAAGTGTGGGTTTTTCTCTATTCATTTAACGCTAATAAATTTATTGATCTTTTATGACGATTAAGCAGTCAATGTTATAATTTCAACTTGACAAAATATGAAAAATGTGCAATATAAACCTAAAAATAAAAGTGCCAACTTCAGAAAAGCTACGTGATGTATTTGGAACCATAGGATTCAAAGAAACTAATTCCTTGATCGAGAACAAACATAAGTACTATTTAAGAAGCCTGACATAAAAATTGCCAAGGATGGCTCACTGACCGAAGTGAAGAAATTGCATAATATTTAGGGATCAGAAAAATAAATCAGTATGATGTTCTCTCTATTGCTTTTCTGAGGCGTTAGTACTCCTTTGTCTTTTCCCTTTCACAAAAAAAAAGATCAATATTGTAGCTCACTACACCATCTAGTTCCAATAGCCCCACAGACTGAAGTTTTTAAAATTGATTAAACAAAATGTGGTAAGACACATAACTCAAAGCTTGCAAGGATAATCTCACAACAAAGCCAATAATGGGAAGATGACCATTTTGAGTGTTATATTCTTCCATTAAAAGAATTCTAAAATAAGTATCCAAATATATGCATAACTATCATAACATTTGTCAGTAACTAAACAAATCACAAAGCCCTCGTCACTCTCAGCATCAAGTTATTACAAAATCAAAACTAGCCTTTAAATAGTAGAAATCTCGCTAAGAAGCGAGGTCTAGAAAGATCTAATGGTACGTACCTTTATCATTAATTAACAAAGAGACTATTTTCAAAACTTTCCTTTAACTCACCTAAAATTTTCGTAATTAATTAATAAAATTTCTACAACCTAGGATTAGAATATGACCATTAATACTTTTAACAATGTCATTTGATAAGGTATATCAACGACTAGATGAATATATATATAATTTATTAAATATAACTCACCATCAACTATTGTCTTTAATTTTACTAACATAGATCATTGTATAAATTAAACCTTTGTTTATATTAAATAAAACATAAATTATAATATATAGAATATTTAATAATTTATAGTTATAGATAAAAATAAATAGATAGTCATTAGATTTTTCTATTTATAAAAATTCATATGTATACTAATGTGAATGGTCCAATTAAGAGTGATAAAAAAACTTAGTTGGGCCTTAAGCACCTTAAATCGAGCCTAAATATCCAAGCCCAATTTTGAACTGAAGCCTTGACCCATTAATTTTGGGTAACGTCATACTCAAAATTTTGTCACATTCTATGTGACGTTCCAAGTAAGTAATAGCTAATACAAAAATGCAAAGAGTTAGGTATTGTTATGTTATGGAAGCTTGATGTTCTGCCAAAGGTTCAGGATTTTATGTGGCGTTTGGGTCGCAACGTGCTTCCTACTAGGGATAATTTGACAAAGCGTGGGATTAATGTTCTCTTGTAATGTTTGTTCTGCCATAATGAGGAAAATGTGGATCATGTGTTTGTCAAGTGTTGTGTTACCCAAGACGTTTGGAGGCTAGCCGGATTTAATTTCACTAATGTGAATTTGTCTTTTCAGGATATATTTTTGCAAATCTTCTCTTCCTTAGGCAAGCGGAGGACCGAATTTGGTGCTACGGTGGCATGGAAATTTTGGGCCGCAAGAAATGCATTACTATGGTCCAATATCAGGCCAAATTCCTTACATATTACACAGTCAACTTGCCTTATGCTGGAGGAATTCAAGAATGTTTCTTCAACATTGCAGGCAGCAGCGACAAGAGTTCATACTGGTGTGGCTCTAGTTTGTTTGGCACAAGTGCACCACCAAGCATCTTGGCTTGCATATGTTGATGGTGTTATTTTTGAAGCTATGGATTTTGTGGGTTTTGGTTTGGCTATAGAAGATGCAGAAGGCAACTTTTCTTTGGCTATTTCTGGCTATGAGGAAGGTGGTAATCAAGCGGCAGCTACGGAGGCCCTTGCTTTGAGGTATGGTTTACATTATGCTTTTGATTCTTTACTTGATCCTGGTTGTGTTTTTACCGATTGTCAGTCATTATATTTAGCTATTAATTCATCGTGTGAGAATAATTATGATTTTGGTTTGATTGTGTCTGATTGTAAGGCCATTCTTGTTTCTAGGCCGGATATTAAGGTTTTTTGGATTAGGCGTCAAGAGAATAGGTGTGCCCACCTGCTAGCGCGTGACTCTACTCGCCATGGCAGGTTTCATTTATTGGTTGATATGCCTGATGTGTTATTTGAGATTTATTCTCGTCGTTTTTAATAATATTATCTTTTCTTAAAAAAAAGGTATTGTTTAGATTGACTTTTATTTTTCTATTTTAATTTTTATTATAATTTAAAAAAACCTATAATAATAAAATTTTAAATAAAAATATAAACAAATTAATTTTATGATTAATTGAGAAAATAATTTTATTTTAATCTCTTCCAAAATATTTATTAGTAAATATTAATATATTTATTAAAAATATTAATTACATTTACAATTTTTTTTAAATTAATATTTATTTATTAATATAATTGTAATTTATTTTAAAGTTTATATATTTTGATGACATTTTATTTTAAAATGTATGTTATTAAATATTTTATTTTAAAAACAATTTTATAGTTTTAAAATTAAAATAATTAATTACATCAACCATATTTTTATTAGTAATTAATATTAATAATTAAATAGTATATATTTACTTGATGGTAATTCAAATTATGAACTTTTTTATAATTTTCATAAGTCACAAAATTAGACCAATAAAAACAAAATATAAAATAAAAACCAAACAAATTTTGTATAGAAAGACTGCTAAATTTCCAAATTATATCTACGCAAAATTGAGGTTTCCAACATTCAATTAATATTTTCATATATTTCTTATTTACATTATAAAATTAAATCGATTTGAACGTATAAGATAAATAATTTGGCCCCAATGCCTTACTGAAAATAAATAATTGTCTCTTTTTATATTTGTTGGCCAATAAAATCATAGAATCCAATTTGGCTATTAAAAAGTTTTGATTTCCAAATGAAAAAGAAAAAGAAAAAAAGATGTAGCCCTAGCAATGTCAGCACACTCTATATATGTTATAAAGGGCATTACTCCAAACAAGTGGTTGCTTTTTGCAAGCATCGAACGAACACAGGTGTCCCAGGCCCAGGCTTTAGTTTTATCACCTAAGACAGGGTGAAGTATCACCGCCAACTGACAGAATGTGGAAGAAGCTAGCCATTTTCTGCTCTGTCATAAGCATTGGATTTATGCTTCGGTGCAAATGTAAAGCCATCTGGAACCTTGCCAAGTAGCATTTCCGAGATTCGTATCTGCAAAAACATAGAACATGTGAGAATAACTATCATACTCAACTTAAGAGTGGTGTTCAAGGCAATGACGTACCCAGTCAGCAGCAGAATCGGAAGCCATAAGCGTTTCAAGATCATCACGACCATAATATGAGGGTGGGCGCCAGTTTAGCCGTTGAGGGATGACATCCAAAATACCAACAGGTACATATCTACATGTGTAGCTAAGCCATTCTAACAAGAAATGCCTAGTTGTCTCCACTCCTGCAGTGTGTAAAAAAGGATTACAATCGTTCGTTTAATGCCCCAACTCGTTTTATCATCACTGATTGATCGCCTACACAATCTTCTTCCTAGACGATAACAGATTTGTCTAACATGCATGTTCAAATTCACTTGTACACCTGAATTATGCAAGGGTTCTTGTGCAATCTCTCAATGAAAGGAAATGGTCTACAAAATATTGTTAAATGCATGCTACAAACACTCGAGTCCAAAGAGTACAGAAACCATATTATTGCAATCATTTCCCATCCAAAGAACACACAAATGGACAAAAAAACGCATTCATCCTTGATACAGAAAGTTTCAAAGTTAAAACACGTAATTAATATATATTCATCAATGAGGCAAAAACAGCTAATTAATCTATAATTCATCAATAATGTATACCTTTAGTGTCAGAACCCCAGTGTTCAAGGCCAAAACGCACATAATCTTTCAATATATCAAATCTTTCTCCAGATCTGATGTCCCAGTGTCTCTGTTCTTTGATTTCAGTCAATATCCAAGGCTGTAAAACAAATATCATCATTGGGGGCCAAAAACCAACATTCAGAAAAAGAAAGGGCGCAGCAAAGACATTTTCTCCAGACTTGAAACTCAAATGGTAATGAAAGGAAATTCAAAATTCCAATTGCTAACCTTAATTAATGCTCCTCTTGCTATCATGTTTGAAGAGAGCTCAGGGCAGTCAGATATATGCTTGTTCCAGTCTGTATAAGAAAAGATATCCCCATTTCCCAGTACTTGCAAAGATTCGGGAGCCAATCTAGCACATTGGTATATGTATTCCCAATCAGCAAGCCTGCTATACCGCTGCTGGCGTGATCGACCATGTATTGTCACAGCATTTGCTCCCCAATTGTGAATATCCGCAATCAGTGAGTCAATACGGTTTTTCCCTTCAAAATAGCCTGTCCGCACCTAGACAACAAGCGCAGGCTGTATAATGCACTTAAATGTTGCTTAGGAAGAATAATTTAGAAGCATGGAAAAAGAGAGGATCACAAAAAGGAAAACACTTCAAAATGACAAAGGAAGAGCATTGAAAGGATGATAGCAAAACAGGATAATAACGAAGGAAAAACGTAAGTCTGCACCTTTTATGAGGTTAATATCCAATACTGGAAAATGACATACAGCAGTTTCTTTTTTATTAATTATTACCTTGATAGTTATAGGTGTCTCCACTGTCCCAGAAGCAGCTTCTACAATGTTTTTCATTCGTATTGGCTTTGTAAGAAGAGATGACCCAGCACCTTTGCTGCAAACAATATCAATAGGACATCCCATATTTATATCAATGAAGTCCAGAGTACATTCCTGATCTATTAGTTCAACTGTACGAGCCACAGTATCTGGATGTGCCCCACATATTTGAACACCAAACAAGTCCTCACACGAATGACGTCTTAAAAGAGCCCATTCTGATGCTTGTCCCTACAGTCACAACAATTTTTTATTCAAATTTGTCAAACTGAAATCAAATTATGCACCATTAAATATAAAGAACATTGAAGCTTGGCCCAAGTACTTGAAGAAAAAGGCTAAATTAGAGATTTGGCAAAGGGATTTATGGAGTGCCTGTACCACAGGACGTAGGCATGCAAAATGAAATCGCTCATTTGGTAGATTCTATGTCAAAAGAGAAGTAGCATCTGTGATCAGCAAGCAAGCATCAATGCATGCATTCATAGATGATACTCATATACTAGAATCAGAACAAATACCAAGATATATGTCATGAAGAGGACATAAAGCCTTGTTGACAGGACTTAGCCATTTAGATCAGTTAAAATCGTTAACAAGCAGAAAGTAGACCTGCAAGAGATTTGTGCACATCGCCATTTCACCACAAGTCACATCAGCTCCTAATAGTTTGCAAACCCTTCGGAAAGGAAGATTTCCTACAGTTGTTAAAGGTGCGAGATACAGCTTTCCACTAAAGTCAATGAGTTTTCTCTCACGTAGGTGGGCTTTTAAACTTCTATCTGTTTCTGTTAGTAAACCCTCAGTTGTTGGAACAGGGTCAGTTTGTAGGCAGCTATTCTCCACGTGTTTCTGCAGGGTACTCCTAGCTGTTGCAAATAGCATTTCAGGTAAATCACACAATTATAAAATAATACATAAAAGTTCCCAAAAGGCTCTCATTCAGTCATTCGTAAACAATAAGCATAACTACCTTCTTCAGCAGAGCAACATTCTTCTTCAATGACAGATCTTGCCTTCTTCTGGGGTCTAAGTTCTTCTTTTGGTACTGTTCCATCTTCATTATCATTAACTGAATCTTCTGCAATGTAATCTGATTGGTTTGTTGGCTCTTCAGCCAATTCACCACAACCATTCTCATTAGTGGTATGAGAACTATATACAAGAGTTGGGTCAACTTCCTCCTCAACCGGCTTTTTCATCTTTGATTTCCCGAGTCCCTACAAAAGAAAAGCAAGAATAATGGAGACAAAACAAATAAGAATTAAGGAGAACCACATTAAACAACCGCAGCAACAACAAAGATTAAAGTGAACTTAGGATTCAGGCATTCAATTACCATAAGATTAAGACCCAAAGCCTTAAGTTTGGCATCTGCCTTAGGAAACTTCATCTTGTTCTTCCACAAAAGTTTCTGAATATCCTTATTCAATCCGTTGATTTCAGAATTAACCTTTTCCACTTTCACACCATTACCCACAACACCATTTTCTTTATGGGCACCATAAAATCTACATGTCAAGCCATAAGGACACCGCCCTTCACCGGTCGTGAACGGACATTCTCCATCAAGGTCAGCCGGCTTCTACACTAAGTAACACAAATCAGCCACCAATTCAAAGAGAAGAAAACATTTTTCAGCAACTGAACTAAAGTAACAGCAATGGATCACCGCACCTGAGCTTGAAATGCTTCAATGTCATGACTAAACCGACACCTATCGTTATAAGGACATGCACTAACATCTCCACTCTTCGCTATCTCAGGACAGAGATGAAGTGCAGATTTTCTTTCCTGTAACATCACAAAATTCAACCTCCAACCAACTCAATCACTTCAAATAAAAATCTTAAACCCCAGTCGACTAAATTGAGTATAACTTTCCGGAGCAAACGAACCTGACGTCTTTCGCGTTTGAGCTGTCGTTTGGACTTCTTCTCCTTAGCCACTACGCCGTCCTTAGTCGATTTTACGTCCGTATTATCGGTAACAGTAGCGTCGGTCTGGGGGACGCGGGTCGGTGGAGGACGGAGGAACTCCTGCTTTATCGGAGCTATGGCTTTGGCCACCATCTCCTCCGGCGTTGGGTGAGTAACCTTGCAGTTCGATGATGGTGGAGACAGTGGTTGCGTCGGTTCCTCCATCGTGGGAACTGATTCGACCGGTGGCGTCTTGGTCATTGAGGATGAGTTGACTCAGTTCGTGCTTCTGCGCTTTTGGGTGGACATGAAAAGTTTTATTAGCAGTTACTACAAAGTGATGCTATCGTGTAGGGTTTTCGCCACGACCGAAGACAGCCTTTGAATAGAAACGATGCTCCTCCCTGCCCTTTAAGTCTCATGCCTTTATCTATATCCGTACGTGGGTTAGTTGGCTTAACCAAGCATCAATTTAAATTTTTTAAATCCTTACATTCTAATTCAATTCTCTTCGATTAGGATGACAATCTTAGTCCACTATGTAGTTGAATATTATCTCAAAGTCAAAAATTTTAGCTTTTCAAAGTCAAAAATTGTAGCTTACTTTCGGTGATTATTGAGTAAAAAATAATAACTTGTTTTTCAGTGAATTTTGGTGCAGCTGGCTTCCGCCTTCATCTATTGAATTTTCTATAAAAGAGAAGCAACATCAACAAAAGAGAAAAGAGTTAGAGGAGAGAAGAGAGCAAAAGTTGTTTAGTGTAAGATAATAGAAAAATTCCTAGAAGTGAGAAAGAGCATAAATTTTGAGAGAGAGACAAAAATTATATATATAAAAATTTTTGTTTTCTCTTTTCTAGTAGGAGTGGGTGAGTTTGAGTTAATTTGGGTCTTACGAGAAATTAAGTGATAAACACCATTGTATGCTCTCATTGATTATAGTGAAATATTCAATCATCTCCAAATTGGATGTAGACATTGCCGAACCAGTATAAAAATCTTGTTGTTCTTCTTGTTGTTTTATTTTTCACTCTAAAATTTATTAACGTTTCCGAACAACATACATGCCTTAAAAAGGAAGGTATAAAACGAAGTTATTTTGTTAAATTCTCTTTAAAAAAGCATAGACGGATCGGGCGTGACTTGTCAAGATACAGGCTGGGCGATCGATAGGCAACCATCACCCCGATCCATTATCATCCCTAAAATTAAACTAATTCAACCAATTAATTACAATAATTTTAAATATTAAACTCACCACAAAAATATAAAAATTGTTGTAATTAAATGAAATATAATTGTATTATATATATATATATATATTAGTACTGATTTTATATCTTAATATATAAAATCACATCAAATTTAAATAAAATGCTAAATTATTTCTAAATAAAAATAACTATAAAAATAGATAACATTTGCATAGTAAACATTTATTTAAAAATTAATTAAGAGTTCTTCCATGAGATCATCTTTAAAAGAAGAATATTAACTAAGTTACAGTTCTTCTTCATCTTTAAAGAATCTTTTATCACAGAATAAATAATTAAAATATAAATATATATTTACTTAAATAGTTTTTGTATCATTTAAGCTCTTTTTGTAATATTTACATGATTGAGAAACTGTTGGGTTATTTACACATACAGGATTAATTTTTTTATTTTATAATTCAGAATCGACAATAAATTTTTTAGAAGTAAATTTTAAATTCAAACTTTTTTTTTCCCCTAACCCAAACATTTTTCTCTTTCCATAACAATGGTCAACCAACCAAAAGCCCCAGAGGCTTGATATCATTGCCTGAAATTCAATGGGAGGCTAAAACCAGAAGCAGCAGACATTGTAACCATGCTTCTTACCGGAATAAACAGAAGAACATTATCAATTCATGCTTCTTACCGGAATAAACAGAAGAACATTATCAATTCAAACTCCTAAAGGTCTTCTTAAACACGAGGTCTAATAAATTGTTCGGATCATGTATTAGATTATCTACCATTATAAATATGATTTAGCTATATATATATGTTTATGCCTACATTATATCACCTTAAAGGAAGTTCCAAGCCAGGAACGACTTGCACCACATCTCAAAGGACTTCTAACGTTGTTGGACGCTTGAAAATTAATGAATGAATCTTGGAAAACGATAAATATAATTTGACCTCAACGATAGCTCTATCATCTCTTACAGGCTATTTATTTGACTCTGATTTCGGGCGTGTGCTGCCATGGTGCTGTTGAGGCTGTGACTGCTGCTGTTGTTGCAATTGATGCATGCTCTGTTGCTGCTGCAGTTGATGCATATTGAGTTGAGAGGATGGCGGTTGCTGCAGCTGGAACATCTGGGGGTTAACTGAAGCCTGCTGAACCATACCCTTAGTTGGGTCAGAATCCCCACCGAGCTCTGCAGTAGCAAGCTTCAATCGCCTAACCTCTGCCGTTAACGCCTCATTTAGGGCTGTCAAAATTCAACAACAATCACACATGAAGTGGCCAAGTAGGCTACATGTTGAAAGATCGAAAAAAGAATTGGCAGGACAAACAAACAAGTTTAATTCCCCATTTCATCATTTCCTCCAATCAATTCTCCGCAAACAGATAAAAAATGTGAACTACAAAAGAAATCTAGTGAACCTGATTATGCCATTTTCCAGCATGGACTGTTTCAATGTTATATCATTATCATCATGCCATTACATTGTTATGTAGAAACTCTAGGAAACAAAACCTACAGGTGCATGACTAAGGCACAGTACATCATTAATGATAAGTACCGAGTAAATTGTCAAGGTTGTGTCAGTCTATGAGAGAGAGAAAGAGAGACGAGGATGTCAAGAGATGTACAAACAGTTAATATGAAAATAAAAAGCATACAATAATCCACCCTATATTAAGATAATTGAGTAAGAAGCAATCAAAATGAATTAACAGATTACAGAAGTATAAAATCTGAGCCTATAAACTCCTAAAGCAACAGATATTCGAGTTATTGCAAGAATCATGGCCGTAGTTAGGGAAAAAGGCTTCAAATCAAGTAAGTCACCCAGGAGAAGTGAATGACACTCGCGATTAGCCTGAATATTCAACTTTCTAGATCATTTTAGCACAACTAATTGTCCTATGGAGCATACAATGACAAACAAAATAATGACTCACACATATGGTAAACAGAGACAAAAATATTTTGAAGGGAAGACAAGTCCAAATGAATCCAGGACTTAGTCTTGACACAAAAAAGGAAAATGACATAAAAAGTAGGTGTGGATTATCTAAATGGAAGGGATCGGACACATACCATCTCGGAGCTGAGCCTGCTGCTCCAAGGCCTGGAGCCGAAATTTCAATTCATTATTCTGATTTGTAAGACCAACAGAATCCCTCTATGCATAACATAATGGAAAGCACCAATATAAGTTAGAAAAGCAGAGAAGGCAACATTTATCAAAAAGAACTTCAGCAACCCAAGTTGGCACCTGTAAAAGAGTAAGTTGTGCAGATAATGTCGTGGCTTCTGTCTGCAGGGTCTGAACTTTGTGCTCCAATTCTGAAATGTATCTCATTTTCCTTTCTTTGGATCGTGCAGCTGATTGACGATTTGCCAAAATTCTAAAACAAGCAACCGATGAGGAAAGCAGAATGTAGATGCATGGCCCTATAAGAATCATTGGACTAACTGTCCTAATCACTAGGGAAAGGGAACTATACCTTTTAGCACGTTTTGGGTCAGTTGAAGCAATCTCAGCAAGTTTCTCATTTGCCATAATTTTCTTCAGTTCAGGGCCAGTAAAGTCTCCATTTCCAAAATCTAAGCTAAAGGTATTCCCATCAATGGAATTGCTGGGTGACAGTTGCCCAGGACGAGTACTTGGGGAAGGCGGAAGCCTTGGAGACTCATCACCAAAATTGAGTTTGTCCATGAAACTATCCATGGAAACACTTCTATAGTGCCTAGTGGTTGGAGCTATATCTCCACCAGCAGTCCTTTTGATCCCTTCCCTCTTCTCCATTGAAGAATACAATCCACCTCTTGGCAGGCTACTTCCACTTTCATTGACACTGCTTTCAGCTTCATTATCACTGCTACCACCTCCATTTGTCTTTGTTCCACTAGCTCTACTATCCAAATCCTCGCGATTCTCGTTACCATTCTTGTCATCTGTTCCGGATGAATTCAACACATCCATATTATCCAAATTCATAAATGAGGAAATAAAGTCATCCACAACTTCTCCTTCAGATTTCCTCTCGCCCATCCCCTCAGCACCACTATCAACACCTTTATCTAATTCCTTCTTCACCAGTTGAGACGGTTTAGGCACCCCAGAAGTCTCTCTAACAGATGCCGACCGCTCCAAGCTACTACCAGGACTCCTCAAAGGAATAAGAGGTGGCGAAGATTGCATCACATAAGTAAACCCAAAAGGAATATCACTATTAGATCTTCTATGTGCTTTGCGAGGAGGTAAACCCTCACCGACCTTCATATTGTTGCCTCTACCAAAAGGTGAAGGTGGCAACACCGAATGAGAACTTGCGTCTCTATCCTCCATAGACACATCCATTGACATGGACTCTGAAGCAGTAGTTGAGGAAGAGTCCCTGAAAGTTGCAGGACTTAAAGGTGGCAACGAGTCAAGAGAGAAAAACGTCGATGGTTGTGACAAAGATCGCGAGTGAGTCGGTCCCGGGCCAAAATTCTGCGAACCCATTTGCTGATTTACTGGCCTAGACACCGGGATCTGAGAATACGGAGAAATGGGTGGGATCTGATTGGGGTGTGACGGTGGTATCCCTGCTCTCTTTCCGTTGTCAGCACCAAAATTATGAGCAAAATGTCTAGCTCCCATTTGGTTTTGATTCAACTGTGGAATATCAAGTTGACTCATCAATGAAAATGGCTGCTTTGGAATGCCAGATGATGACTGCGTTGTACCAAATGAAGATTGAAGCCTTTGCATAACTTCGCCACTAGCTTCTTTAGTATCACCCATTCTGCAAACTCTCACACTACAAAGCCCCAATTCAACTTAACCCAGCCCGTCTTTCACCAGAATCCAATCAACAAATCACATAAAACACACCAAGACTCTTCAACTAGCAAACAAACCAAAACTCAAAACAATCAAGAGGAGCATAAAAAACAAAACTTTTCAAGAAAAAAGATCAGATAATGAATTAAAGGAAGCATCTTTCGCCATTGAAAAAAGCAAAGAAAACTAAAAATTACATTTTATACTTGTATCCACTACCTTGTTTAACTAGACCCTAGTATCAAACAAATGGGCGTCCAAGACACTAAGATGCTTCAATTCCTCCACGCCACAATTTAACTTTATCTGCGACGGAAATGACAAGGTGAACAGGACCAACCATCAAGAGCAAAACACCCTCATACTTTCCTTTCACTAAACAAGAACTGAACCTAAGTCTTACCGTAACATCTTGAACTATCTACAACTACGTGTTGCTCTTAGTCTATGTTGTGTTTTTCTTTTCCTATATTTTCTCCACATGTTTCTATTTCAATGAGGACGAGGGCTAAGACACGGACATCATGAGGGAGTTGGAGGACGCGTCAATTGAATAAGAAATGTCATTTGAATTTGAACTGAATTTGCATTTCATTCCGACCGCATTTTCATTAGACGTTAGTTCCCGCAACTTGTTTAGCCCCAAAGTCTCTGCTTCCAAAAATGTTGGGTCTCGTTTTTTAATTGATTTTCTTTTTCTCTTAGCTCTTAGAAAAAATTATTTATGAGGATAAAATATTAAAATGTTACATAATTGACGGCTTTTATTCCCTTACCCCCTTTTCGCCCACGCGCTATCTTTTTCCGTGATTGTCAATCTTCTTACTTGCTTTGTTTTTCACCCTTTTGACTTCGATCCTTGATCTTGCCATGTACGCCAACCTTCTTTCTTTCTTTCTCTTTTTTAACTTTACTGACTTTAAATGAGAAGGACTACATTTTTCTTTCAAATGTGTTGGTTAAAGATTGGACTAGCATATTATGTTATATATACGAATTATTTATATGGACTAACTTATTCCTAATCATTATGCTCATCCCAAATGTTGCATCCATGTTTGAAACTTAAGAAAAACACCTCGCAGACTAAGGGGGCGGTTGGTTAAACGGATATGGTAATATGAATATTGTTATTATCATTGTGATGGTTGGTTAAGAGGAAGGAATGATTACCATTATTATTGATAGTGGTTGATTTGTAAAAAATATTGTAATTAATTAATTACAATATTTTAATTAAAGATTAATTATATTTTAATTAGTTATTAATAATAATATTTTAATTAATTATAATGTAATTAAATAAATAATAATAATAATAATTAATAACAATATTTTAATTAATGAATAATTATATTTTATTTAGTTATATTTTAATTAATAACAATATTTTAATTAATTAATTACAATATTTTAATTAATGAATGAATTATATTTTAATTAATTATAGTGTAATTAATTAATTATAATATAATTAATTTATTATATTATATTTTTTAGTTAATCATATTTTAATTAATAAGTATTAAAAATATTTAAAAATAGAGTCATCGCTAAGGAATGAATTTCATTCCTCTATTAAATGGAGGGTACGGAGGATTTCCCAAAAGTAAGATATTAAATTATTACCCCTATAATGATAATCAACAACCCACCACTCACTTTTCATTCTATACCCATTAACCCATTTCCAAACTCATCAACCAAGCATCCCCTTAATACAAAGCCAAAACTACATTTGACCTACTTATGCACAATGCAAATTTAGTGTTGAACATTGCATTGTTATTGTCTCTTAACTCCTAATCTGTAACTAAATTGTCGTAGGCGTCGCATCCACTACACAAGAAGCCACTAGTATTGGAGCTCACGGTGTCTCCATGTTTCAAGTACGTAACAGGCAGTTGCCTTGGACCATAAAAATTTAAGATTTTGATGAGTCATGAGTGCATGGTATGTTTCGGTTGGCCGTACAGATTCAATAATGTTTAGTCGCCAGGTTAATTTGTGAAAAACAATGCCAACCGAAAGGGTGGCAAAGCAACAAGCCATGTGTGGACGATGAAAACAAAATCAGCCATGTTCATTTCTATCGTCAAAAATGGCACCAAACTCTGTGAAAAATGGACAAAAACAGGTGCAGTAGCACTATCAGATAGTCAAATTGGTCGATTTAGCATCATTTGCATGCACCAGAGTCTCGGAATATGAATTGCAACACTTTGTCCCTAGTTGTTGCCATCTACCTACTAATACTCCACATGGTAATGCGTTGCTTGCAAAGAACATGTTTCCATAACAGGGATTGAACAAAACATGGTCTGTTGATCATGTTGTTGTGTTTTTAGCTTTTGTTTAGTAGGTTTCATCGGTTAGGCTGGTGGCCCGGAGCTTTAAAATTTGGCACCCGCACCTGTTTCAGAAATGTACCCTTTTCAGTGAATGAGTCCAGTGGACGAGGTTTCCCTCAGTTTTGTGGTCCCATTACTTGCATGGTTAAAGTTGGTCCCAAGTTGTATGCATGCGCTCTACTCTAGTGACATCCCCTTAGGTCACATAAACATTCATTACATGTGGATAAAGGGTGTAATCAAACATTTGTTCATCTATTAAAACTAATCAAAGTTGAGTATAATTAGTGGGCTGAATGATGTTCCACCAACCTCATTACTGAGTTTAAAAAGGTTGAGTTCGACAGCAATTGGATAAGAAATTAGTATGTTCCTTGAATGTGACTGTGTCTTCAGGCGGCTAGCCAAGGAGAAGATGCTTGTATTCAACATGTCATGTCATGCCTCCATATGTGGGCTGCCGGGAGAAAAGGAACAAACATGAAGAGAAAAATGAGTGTAGTAGCATGGGTTCATGCATTTCAAAACTTCATGGTTTTATGAATGTCATCCCAACTAAAAACCGAATATTTCACCAAACATTACGACAATTCAATTACCTTCAATTAAAGTAAAGGAAATTACCATTTGCCGTCCCACACCTAAGTTTGAAGATTTTTACAACAAACAAACTTGGCACGAATTATACATTTTAGTTTGGTTTGGTATACCTAATGGATCAATTGTAATGCTACAAGCTATCCTTATGTAACTTTTAACTTTTTACCACAGTCCTAATTCTTGTCAACGATGAATTCGTGATGAACTTTCTAAAGTCACCACGTGAATTCTATCTGCTTTTTTCACCGTAAAACAAAATTATATAATGGTTAAAAAATTTTAGATTCAAGTCACAGAAAAAATTAATCCCTTTTTCAGTATTTTTTGAAGTTAAGTTTTACTACAATTATTTAAAATACGTTTAGATAACATACTTTTTCGAATAAGTACGGCGTCAACTATTCCTCAAGCCCGCTAATTAGTCAATCATAAACATATTTTAGTTAATAGTCGTATAATAAATATACCAAATTATTGCTGCAAATCTCAAGATATTATTACAGCAAGAGATGAATAAAAATCTAAGGTTATGATCCAAAATTCTACGACTAGGATTACTGAAGTATTAGCTCCCTTGTTTTCATTTCCTCGTGTCAATGTCGGGCTCAGCAAAATGCTTTCGCCATTGTTATTCTTTCTTATTTCTACGCATTTCACCGCTTCACCCAAAATTTCCTCCGCGCTTACCATACTTCAGTTCGGCTGTTTCCACCTCCGTCGAGGAGTAATAAATATTCTGAGAGAGAATAGGCCAGTGGGCAGGGGGCCGACTCACCGAACTGCTGACTAAGGTAGTGGATCACACGACCGACACATGTCAGAAAACTGACGATACGCTTTTCCGTTAACACGTAGAATCTTATCTTGGTCTCACTTCTTAATTTTCATGGACCCCGCAAAGTTAGGACTTAGGAGCGACATTTATAACTACACCGAAAACGGCTTCGTTTGGCTTTCACTTTACGTGTCCATTAAGAAATTGTGGATCATGTAAGAATTGGAGGTGTTGAAACTTTAACGCAATAACTGAGAAACATGAGGGTTTTAATCAAAGTTCCGTTGCCTTGTATTGTAATTAATGAAGGACCTAAAACATGCGTTGCCTCCTGTAAGTTAGTTGGTGTACAATTTGCAGGGCAATGGATTAGCATTGTCTGCATAACATTGGCTGATTAGAGAACCAAATTGGCGCATGGGCCAAGATCGATGGAACATTGCCTGACCTGATTAGGCCTTTTAGCTTACTGGGGTGAAAACATATCACTTGTTCTGTGTCATCAATGTCTGCACTTTGGGGCCATCCATTGATTATCCACTTCCAGGCATACCACAGTTCTACTAGTTCATGAGAAATTAGATTTATGTTGATGTGAAACAAAAACATAATCTATAAACAAAGATCAATAAGAATGCAAAAATATTACATATTTCTTTTGGGTTAATTACAAAAAAAAATCTTAAACTTTGATCAATTTTGTAATTATAGTTTGAACTTTAAAAAACGATGATTAAATACTCAAACTATTTTTTTTTTCAATTCTAATCCACTGTTATTATCTCCATTAACTTTGTTGACGTGACTTGTTATGTATTTTAAAAACTTTAATTATTAATATACTTCAACTAAAATTAACCCACTTAATAAAAATTAATAGAACGGCGTTGTTTAATTACAAAACTAAAATGACATCGTTTTAAAAAAATAAAATTCCTAAATCACGTTACGCTGTTTTATCCTTCAGTCTGACGTTTCAAGCCACTTTTTGCATTATTTTTAACTTGTTCTCCCGACGTTCCAAGCCACTCTCGCATGAACAAGCCTATTGTTTAATCCCTCAATCCTTCATTTTCAGTTTGTTCTCCCAACTCCCTCAGTCTTTTATTTTTAATTTATTCTCCTAATACCCTAAGCTACTCTCGCATTGCAGCGCGCCAATAAGCTCTTCATTTTTTTGAAACGGCGTCGCTTTAGTTTTTGTGATTAAGCCACGTCATTTCATTAGTCTTCATTATACGGGTTGATTTTAACTAACTGTATTAATAATAAGAATTTTTGGAACACGTGACAAGTTACGTCAACAAAGTTAAATAAGACACTAATGGCAAGCTAGAATTGAAAACAATTGAAATTTAATTACTACTTTAAAAAGTTTCGGTTATAATTGCAAAATTGATGACCAACAGTTGAGAATTTTTTTGTAATAACCCTATTTCTTTTATATAACCTAATTAATACTAAGAGTTCCTCTTACACGGCTGCGTACTCGGCATCTTTTTCCAAAACATTCTAAAATTATACTTGTGTATATGAATCATACAACATTAGGCTTAATCTGATCGGGAGCAAGCAATAATCCCACAGATTTTCTAGGTGTAAGTGTTACATTTACCAACTTCATTTTTGGATTTAGGTTGCTAATACAGTCATACTAGTACAAGAAAGGAAACACTTGACGATTTGAGGACAAGGCTTTTCAAGTATAGACCGAGGACTCTGGTATTACTCTCTTGAAAGCCTTCGTTTGATTTGATACACAATGCCAAAAGAAATGACAATTACAAAATGCAAAACAAAGGTTTCAATGTCTCCATTACAGCCATATAAATCCAGTTCTCAGTGTAACTAGAAAACCAAATGTGATGAAACTTTATATATAACTAAGCAAAACCTTAAAATACTCATAATCAAACACTGAATGTACGTTTAAGGTTGGTATGATCATTAGAATCGCATGGCAACCTCGTAGAAAGTGATCGTATGAATGATGGCTTTTTGTGGGTAACATCTCTTTCTGAACCTGCTGCGGTTGTGCATGGACTGGAGTCAGACAGGCTATCACGAGCTTGGTAAATGCCTTCAAGTGCTTGCAGCGCATGAATCTCCAGATTAAATGAAAATGACGATGAAGACGACGGCCACGATGATGCCTGAACATTATCTTTCTTCTTGCTCAGAAACGTCGCAAAGATGAGACACACAATCCAGGCGATAATTGGGAAGGCAATTACAGTTGGAGCATAAAAGGCAATCCATTGGTATCCGGGGTGATATCGACTGTATAGAAACCATTCCGTGATCAAGGCAGTGCCTAAGAAGAAGGTGGCGGTGCTGCTGATGATGAACAGAATAAAGATTCTTGGGTTGGGTAGATGAAAGAAAGCTCTGATATTGTCAGCCAAGAGAGACGGAGTTTTTACTTGGTTCATCTTGATTATAGTATTCTCTTAGAGAAAGTAGGAACAATGAAGGGATAAGATGAAGAAAATGAGATTTAGGTAAGGCATTTGAAATTTGAAAAAGACATGGAGATAGATTTGTTGGAAGACTTAGGATGAAGTGAATATGCAGATCCTATATTAATCTACAGCTGAGAGGCCGCTCCCTAAAATGGTAAATTGCTGATCTAAAGCCCACTTTTATTAAATGAAAACAAAGTGACCAAAGCGGGTCGTACATAAACTTTACCATTCATTTTCTTCGGGCGAAGCGAGCTAGTCAACCAAAAGAACATTAAAAAGCTAACAATAGACAGAAAACAATGCGGACCAGTGCAGATATGGTAGTCGTAGGACCGAAGATTGACATTGCATGGTAGCTAAACCAAATCCCCTGGATTGGAGATATAGGTATATTTCAATAGATTACAAAACCCCCGAAAAATGGGACCTCGTACGGAAACAGATTCAACAGCTTTGACTCTAACTAAAGGAACCCACGTCAAAAAGCTCCATGATTTCCTGCACTGCGGTTTCGACACAGGACCTAAATATGAGAAAGTTTGAGCTCAACAAGGGACACAACTACTTGATGGTGATATAGCGATTAGTCCCGTGTCTAGCCCAGTAGTCCTTCAGATCAACAGGGAGTGATAGATCATGGCCTTCTGCTGCCAGCCGATTAAGCAATTTTGAAAAAACACTGCCACTCATCTTCCTGCCCCCTACTCGGGCATGCCGTTTATTTGGCATCTGTGGGAGTGGGTATGATGACAAGGTGGTAGTGCAACAAGAAGACTGCCAACCACCATTTCCCCACTTGTAGCAATGTCGGGCAGTTCCAGTGCATGAGCAAACAGGCACTGGCATGGTGGACTCATCAAAATGAACCAAGTTCAAGCCCACTTCCTGACTATCCCATTCTACCTTAATCTTTCTCCCATCAGCAGATCCTTGCCTATTCAAGCCCTCGCCCACTTTACTCCCTCTACTTGGTGATTTGGTTGCCTTGAAGGAAGCTGCTTTACTCTCCTTTGATCGCTTTGTTTGGCGTGACTTGCCAGTTTCACAATTAACTGTAGTTAAAGGATAAGCATCGATGACGTGCATTTCTCCTGTGTTCATAGCTTCTACCTTGATGTTTGAACAGTATGCAATGTCAGGAGTCCGTTTAGATCCACGTCGATTTCCACCAGACAAAGGAAAATTCATTGCATGTTCTCGGTATTGAATTGCTGCTAGAGCATTGTCTCGCTCCATCAAGGCTTTGTCTCGCTCTTCAACGGCTTTTTCTCGTTGCTGGAATGCCTCATCTCGAGCAGCCAAGGCCTCCCTTTTCTCAGATAGGGCTAAATTCCGTTCTTCAATGGCAGCATCCCTCTCAGCAAGGATGGACATTATCTTCTTATTCATCACTAACGCATTAGTTTGTTCCTTCATTTGATGCTGGGGCACCATATTCCACTGAGAATCATGTGTATCTAGCTTAGATCCTACTATTGCATTATGCACCATAGAAAAATCTATAAGGGTCTAGAGAGCACTTCTTACCAAAGAGTGTGCCGCCTTGTAATAGTCCATCTTATATCTACCATTCTGATGTTGCCCGCTATCATCCATCTTGTACTTGCTATAACCACAGAACCAAGAACCTGGTTCATGCCACTACTTAAATTGATGTTTCAAATCTTAAGACAGTAATTAAATTTTCCCAAAAATAATATATCTTCTCATTTAGAAAAACAGAAAAGAGAAAAGAATCAGTCACATTTTAATTCTTCTGCAAAATTCAAAAGGTCTCCAGCAATCTAGAGACGTAATAAAATGGCCCTATAAAAGAAATCCAGGAACGAATTACCATAAAATCTAAAGTTAAAAGCTAATATTTATGAAATAAAGACCCATCAACCAAACAGAATAAGATAACAAAAATACAATAAGACACTAAAATTTCAACAATAAATGAGAAGCAAGGTTCAACTGAAGGTCTAAGAGAAACTACAAGAACATGAAGAGAAGGAAACCAAAAGGTGCGCAGGATGATCCTAAAAGTTTAGGCTGTAAAGTCATAAGCACATTCAATATATGTTTGTGCAGAGCCGAGGAAAAGTTGGATCCATATAAAAATAAAATTATTGCCAGTATTAACATTTCAGTTCTGCCTAGGCTTTTCAACCATGTTAAAAAACCAAAATACAAAGGTTTGGTATAGAAGTTGAGTGCTCCTTTAAGGCAGGCTTCTGCTGTCAGGAGTAACAACTACATAACAAAATGGTTACACATACAATTGCAATCACAAACCAGGCAATCATATTGACTTAAGTGACTCCACCACTTATGCCAACTGTGAGCTTTATATCACTAACTTGATAATAGTCACTGGACAGACAAATTTCCATCTAGTGAATGCTGCTAATTTGCAATGATTAACAAATAAAGTAACCAAGAACCAAATAACAGACATCAGGCCACCATCAAAACCAACATCTTGGCAATTGAAATCAACATCGAATATCTAATTTAACAGCAAATTGTTTTTTATAAATTGCACTGACAAATACATCACCTCAATTCCCCTACTCACTAATATCAGTAACTCTTTACGAAACCATTGAAGTGCATAGTTCATCTAATCATTTTGCAACATCATGTATCTCATAAACACTAAAGACACCTAACCAGATTACTCTTAGCTAACTTAACATGTTTCCCAAATCCCAATTACACCCTTTATTTAATACCAAATCATAAAGTGAGCACAGGTACCTATTAGACCTGATTTTACTGAATAACAAAGAAATGTGATAATAAAGAGAAAAAAAAGGATGAATAGACCAAAGAAAAAGTTTTAGAAGCGAATTAACTCACTCTTTAACTTAAAGCTACAAAAGAAGCAAACAAGTAATCAAAGGTAGAAGATAACAATTTAGAATTGCATAATGAAGTAGGCTCAACAAAAATCGAAGTCAAGATAAGGAAACACTGAGCATGTAAAACCTAAAATGGCTTTAAATAGAAAATACCCACATACGGAAACCACGGGATCGAGGAGATAGAACTCACTGGGTGGTTTTATAACCGAAGCGAGATGAACAAAAACGTAGAATCAGTTTTCTTGCTACAACATTTGGAAAGAGCAAAAGGAGTGAAGAGAAGATAATGATAAGTGCGTTTTCAAATGATATACGATACGATGCCGTACTCGCCAAACGCGTCGTTTTATAAATCGTCCTCATAGTAACTCGGTGACGTTTTGCTCCACATCACTCGGTTGATGTTTGGTTTTAAATATAAGCTTGAAATTTAGTCACCCCCTCGTTTAAAATGGATTGACCAAATCTCCTTCCTCTTTAGTTATTTTCTTTTAATTGCTGATCTTCCCGTATTAATTCTTATTTTCTTTTAAATTCTTAATTCACTCTTTGACTTTTCAATTAGAGAGATTTGACTTTTCAGTGCAAAACAAACAAGGTTATATTTATGTTTCTTTTTACTATTTATTACTCTATTGCTTATATTAAAAATGAACTAAAGGGTGATTGCCAAAACAATGACTAGTTATGACAAGTCCTAAATCAGGATTAGCACAAATAATAAAATAGAGTTTTACTCAGTACAAAACTAATTACAAATTTTAGTTGGAATAAGTTTGCCTATTATTTCATTGGAAGGAGTTTAAATACAAAAAAGAAAAATAACAACTCTTCCTAATCCTTAGATTATATGATTAAGAATTAGGACTTTAACAATTAATTATAACAAAGTAGCAATATTATTGAATTTAAATAAAAAAATTCTAGAACTATTTATAAGTAAACCTCTAAAGTGGTTTCAATTGCCTAATTTAAGACCAATTCTTGAATATCAAATATTCTCCGAAGTCCATACACTTTAACATGTATAATTTATGACAAAGTACTTCAAATTTTTATGTGGCACTCTGAAAGACCTTTTAAGATTATCATTATACTTTTCTTTTAGTGAAACCTTCAAATTTTTACGTGACACTTTGAAAGCCCTTTTGAGATTGTCATTATACTTTCCCTTGAGTGGAACCTTGTCATCTATCTTACATTCTTAAGAATTTTTTGAAGTAGCATCCTCTTCTAAAGGTCTCTTTCATTTAACTAAACTTTCTTCTATAAATTTACAGCTCTTTTTTTTCAATGTGTGTCTAGTATAACTTTTATCTCTAAGGTCAAGTCACCATCTTTGGAAGTTGGTGGAAATTCAAAATTAGAAACATTATTGTAAACCTCTTATTTCTTAAGCATTGACATATGAACCAGTGGATGTAAATACAAGAACCAGTAAAAGCTTGAGATTATATGCCCCTTTTTTAACTCTTTCCTTAACTTAATATGGTCCATAAATCAACTTGTAATATTTTGGTAGGCTTGTTTAAACACTGATTGCTAATAATTAGAAATAACTTAAAGAGACCATATCTCCTACTTAAAACTTAATATGCCTTCTTTTTAAATATACTCTTTATTTCATTTGATTATTGGCAACATGCAAATTATTTTTTAGTTATTTTAGTAAAGCATCCTGGGTAGCCAATATTTGATCCACTTTTACAAGTACTTTCTTAATAATGTGGAATTATTGGTGATGGTTGACATAAAGAGCTTGAAAGGGATTCATATAGATGGATGGATGCTAGGTGGTGTTATACAAAAATAAAAAAGTTTAGCTCAAGATAGTAAAGGATGTCATTATCAAGGTAGATAATAAATATAGCTCCAAAGATATTATTCCATACAACAATTTACCATATTCAATCGACAATCCATTTGAGGATGATATACCAAGCTTATTTTTGACTGTATCCTATATAATTTAAAAAATTTTGGCTAAAAATGGCTAATGAAAAACGACTCTCAATCACTTATGATAGACCAAGGCATTCTACTTAGTTTAGAAACCCCCTCAATAAATTTCTCAGTTATTACTTTTATTATATAAGGATGAGACAAGGCTAAGAAATGTTTTGATTTGCTTAGTCCATCGATGACAACCAGGATAGCATGTTAACCATTTAAAGGTGGAAGATCCTTGATAAAGTTTATGGTGACAAGGTGCCAGTTTTAACTTATTGGCATATTTGATAAGAAGGAAGTGTAATAAAATTGTTGAACCAATCTTTTATAGGTAACTCCTGAAATAGATGTTGACTGACATTAGAATGGGGGGAAACTACTACATAATTTTTATAGTAAACCAAGTCATTACTTAATAAGTAAGGAAAGTCTAATTTTTCTTATGCTTGATTGCATATTCTCAACATGTATGGGATAGTTTTTAGGTTTGGACGTGACGGTATTGTATGTGTAAGCTCGAGAAATAAGGATAACATCAAAGGTATCTACCCACTACCTACAATAAAGTATCAGTTGTATTATTCTCTTTGCCTGATATTGTTATGCATTATCTAATAAGTACTTGAGACTTCGATGGTCAATTTTGATGTAGAATTTCAGCCCAGTAAGTAAGGTCTCTAAGTTTGGACGAGTTAAATTATTATTAACATCTTTTTAGCATTTAGTGGTGCCCAATTCCTCCTCATAAATGCAATAAGTCACCCATGTTAAGTGAGAACTATCCTTGATGTAAATCTACCTAAGAATATACCCTAGAAAGTTTGAATCAAACCCAAGAAAGCTAAAAACAGATGTATAAAAATTCGACTCATTCGTTATAAAGAACCAGGAACTAAATCCATTAAGTGATTGACCCGCAAAGAAGATTTTTTTTACTAAGTTTGAAGTTCAATAAAGAATAAGTAAAAGAAGCTCTGATGACTCTCAAATAACAAATATCTCAAAGTTACTCTAACTTAGAAGAAACATATCTTAAATACTAAATAATAAAAAACTAGGGTTAAATTGGTTGGTACTTTATTGTGTTTGAGGTTATGTTAACATTTAAGTCTTTCAATCTTAGTTTAAATTAAGCTAACCAATGTTCGTCTTTTGATTTGACTTGATTCCATATGTGTAGCCACTTCTTTCATAGCATCATTAAATGCATGTGGAAGCATTTTCTTCCTTGTTCATATAATTGGTCCATTTGACAAGCTCAAATTGTAAAAGACAAATTAATTCCTATAATTCCATCCTTTGAAAAGATGCATCCTTGAATCATCGCGTAAATCAAAAGGAGTTAAATAAAAAACAATAGAAATAGTCTCATATTATATTTACTTAGAAGATCTAAATTATAAGCATTATCATTAATTTGTTCAACAACTTAAAATGAACCATCTCCTCCTAATTACAACTTAAATCTTCTTCAATTTACGAAAATCTTCTTTCTCATATGTACCCACACTCAATCACCTGATTCAAATGTAATTCTCTTTTTCCCTTTGTTAGCTTTAGATGCATATTCTTCATCTTTTCTGTAAGTTATTATTACACCCATGAAGGGTATAATAGTACTTAGACTCTTGAGATAACTACCAAAGGTAGTTATATGAAGACAAAATATGAATGCAACGTTTTGATAAGAAAAGCACGGTGTGTGTATTGGTTGCTTCAGTTTTTTTCTCAAGTTTTTACGCAAAAGCAAAGAACAACTCTGTAGTAAATTGGAAACAGAAAGTTCTATAACCGGTGGAATCATAACACGAATTCAAGTATGTAATTTTTGTTTTATCCGCATATGAATGATCCTATTTTACATGATCTTTGTGGTTATGTTTTGTTCAATTAATTTCTAACATAAATAAAAAGGGTTTACACTAAATGATCTTGATCGGGTAAAGAAAGGGCTTGATTAAGTTTTGATAGATTTGGATTAATTTGACTAAGCTAAATAGTTTGACTTGGGCTTTTGACCGTATGGAATTTTTTAGGTTAGGCTAAACTTATAGATTTGATCTATGCCTTTAGTTTTTATATATATAAGCTTCAAAATTAGGGTTTAATAAAATGGGATTTTCTAGTTTTTGTTTGGGTTGATGAATATGAATTTGATCATCTTTAGCTGACTTAAAGATTTGAGTACGTATAGAATTATGGCTTTTATTTTATTAATTTGCTCATATTTATTAAGACTTTCATTTCATCCATACATTTATGAGACAAACATTTGAAAGCAAAAAAAAAAAGATCAAAATTTTGATTTGAAGGTTTGTTTTGGGGATGGTGAGTAATTAGGCACTTAAGTATAAAGTCTAATTGTTGAAAAGCATCATTTGGTGGCATAAATATAAAAAACTAATTATTAAATAGGTTGTTGGCCCATGTGTTGAAATATAAAAGCGAATCACTAAATGGGATGCTAGGCTGTATTTCAGTTAACAAAGGAAATAGGTCAAAAGCAAAAATGTACATTCGCTCAAATAGATGCATGGTTGAATGAGGTAACAAAATCCTCCAAGTAATGCGTGAGTGATTTTAAAACGTTGTAAAATCATGCCAAAATAGTAGGTGGAGAGGAAATTAAAAAATCTAAAAACATTAAGATAGATACAAAACAAAGATCTAGCACTTGACAATATGGCTTAAGGTTTAATTATACTAGTACCTAAAAATATACGACAACAAGAATTTAAAAAAAAGATCTATGATACTAGAATTTCTAGTTTGACATAACGGCCTTAAAACACATAAAAGGAAAGAAGGTTTATTACAACTTACGACACAATCAAGAAATAAAAAATAAAATAAAATATCATGAAGAAATTAATCTTAAAAGAAAAGGGCAAAAATAGCATGCTATATAACTATGACATTTAATCATCCAAAAACAACATCAACATTAGTCTCCTTAATTCTCATTGCATCTTGGATTGTGGAACACTTACTCAAAATAAAGGATAAAATTTGTATGGAATACTATTGCAAGATAGGTAATGGTAAGAACGCCTTCTTTTGGTTTGACAATTAGTCCTCATGTAGCCCTCTAGATGGAGTGGATAAGCTGACTTCATTGGAATCACT
Organism: Erythroxylum squamatum; assembly: GCA_025629845.1. Classification (NCBI taxonomy): domain Eukaryota; kingdom Viridiplantae; phylum Streptophyta; class Magnoliopsida; order Malpighiales; family Erythroxylaceae; genus Erythroxylum; species Erythroxylum squamatum. The sequence goes on from JAOTBA010000205.1 coordinate 33,948,165, forward strand.
TTTCCATACCTATACAATACTTAACTAGGCCCTAGCTGTTGAGCAATCATCTTTAATCTACTGCTAGCATCCAATCTGGCTAAATTTCTATATAACTTCAATCTGAACTCAGAAGCAGAGGATAACATTTGCTATAAGGGCACTTCTTCGAGTAAGTTTTCAGATGCATCATATGGAACCAAATTCAAGACTTCATGCCCTAGAGCCATTTTTTTTAGACTAGTATGGAAACATGGACTCTAGCATGCTTCCTTTACACTCCAGTTGGTAGTTAGAAGAAGACTAAGTACCTTGGATAGATTGGCTAAGTTCCTATCCATTCCTAACTGGTGCACACTTTATAAGTAAGTGTAACAATCCCTTAATCATTTATTTTTTGTATGTATACATCGAGTAAGGCACAAGAATGAAGGGAACAAATGGATCTTTAATATTGCTCTGAGTCATCTAGTTACCAGCATATAGGATGAACTCAAGAAAAGGATCTTTATAAGCCAAGCCATACAGCAACAGGTCTTTCAAAAAAAGCTAATCTACAACACTATAGCATATATACTCTTATATAAGGATAAACACACATGGAGCTAATTTCTAATTTCTAATTAAAACATGTTCTAAACTCTTCACTTAATATTATTTCACTTTGATTACTTATATGTAACATTCTGGTGCTATGTAACATTCTGGTATTATAGGCAAATCCATTTATTAGCTTTTTAGTTTTGAGCAATAAGTACTTCATAAATTACTTCCCCGAGGTTTTAAGTCATAAACATGCCTAAAAAACATTAAAGAATAAAATAGAAACATGGCTACTAAATGTTGGAAAGAATTTTAGACAACCACAAATCACAAATATAAACTCACAAGTAAACCCATTAATAAACAAAATTAATAACTGGACACCTATCAAGTCCAATAAACCAAAATAGAAAGAAAATCAATGATAAGGGACTTTGATAACAAAACTTATTTAACCTTTTATATTTATTATAGAATGCATACAACTCATAAAAATTGTTAACATTTACACTAAAATAATAAAAGAAATTGAACATAAAGGAAAATGGTATGAGATTTGTAGGGAGTTTGTCATTATGTATAAAAAACAAAATGGAGAAGCTATCTGTCAAGAAATGTAAAGATTAGAGGCTACAATTCGTAAAAAAATGTAGGGTGAGAGAATGTGATCATTGGATCCAAGAAAGAGCAGAAAGGAAGATCAAGATGTGCTTGGTTTAGCACAAGAAAATGCTTTGTTTCTATAATTTTCAATTTGTAAATCCTTATTTTAATAACAATAGAATATCATAACCAAAGATTGGTTTTATATAATGAAAAATAATAATATGAGCAAATTTAGTTGCCAATATATCTTTGAAATTTATTTTCTTATTAAAAATTTTATTACTAATTACTATCATTTATTTTCTTTAATATGGTCACATATTTATAAAATTTTAAAATTTGTAATATGATTGTTTGTGTCAACCATAACTTAAAAAAAAGGAAAAATACAGAAAACTAGGATTTTTACCTTATAAGCTAAAACATCAAAGTAATTAAACCATCTCAGTCTAAAAAACGAGCTTAGGCTCAAAAGGTTGATAAAAGGGAAGTCTCCTATTAAGGAGAAGACTCAACCTAACACTCTTAGAGCACAAGTTTCCTTTTTACATCGACCCCTTCCATTTGATCCATACATCTGGTATGTAGTACCTCCTGCACTTCTCTGTTTCCATTGCCATTAGTACCTTAATTTTCACTAACTTATCAATTCACATGTACATCAACCTATTAGTTTCCTCCATTATTTGTCTATTAAATTCCTCATATATAGACCTAATTTGATCCATAGTATCTTCATAATTGATGCTTCTAATATATACATCATATGCTAAAAATGGGGCATCATACATTATGATTCCCTCGACATCAGTATTCTCGAATATAGACTCAACACTTATATTCTGGATTATAGAGTCAACATTAGTGTATAGACCTTTTTTCTATGACCAATGACCCAAAAAATGATGAAGAAAGTTGATAAGGGGATTATAAAGGACATGATGACTGACTGACTTAATGTAGATATGAGAAGATAATGTAGATAAATAGAAGTACTAAATTTCCTAACAATTTTGCACCTCGAGAGTTTTTCTTAATGCTAAACATTTTAAGTGGCTCTTAAGTTTAAAATGTTGGAATTTGAGAAGTAGGATGGGAATTTAGATTTAAGGGTCATTTTAGGATATTCTACAGTAAGCTTGTGGAAAATATTAATAAGGAAGACTTGATCCAGTATTTTCTAGAGAGCCTTACTAAACTATCATTGTAGTAGTTCCTAAATTTGGAATAATCATTTGTGAAACACTAAATGGAATTGTTGAATTTATTCTTAATCCATTATAGTTTCACCCAATACACTAAGGTAACTCATGAAGACCTCCAGTGGTACAAAATTAACTAAAAGCCTAAAAGACTAATCAAGAAGGTGGTGTGCAAAGGCCATAGAAGCAAAATGGGTGTTATCTACTTCTTAAGTTTTCTCTATTACTAATTTATTACCCATAATTAAGGCAAATGAACCCGTTGTTAGTAAGCAATATAATGGTAAATAAAGATCAATTCTTTGAGTAAGTGGTGTGGATTAGAAAACCTAGAACAACCAACTATTCTAAACTAAATTAATAAAATATAGTACATGTTGGTGGATTTTGATTAATGAAAAATTATATAAAAAAAACTTAAATTGGCAAAAAATACAATCAATAACAAAGTAAATTATCAAAAAGAGAATTAAATCTTACATTAATGTTTTGACAAGTTCTTCCCCTGGTATTATTTTTATTTCATGATTCGATAAGCCTAAATTGGATATATTAATCTGGACTAGCAGGATCTCCTAGAAATTGAAACTGAACTCTCTCAAATTATAACCATTTACTCTCTAGTTGGTTACCTCATATTTCTACCAAACTAACACCAAATTGAATACACAAAAAGATCACATAGGTCTCTCTCTAGCATCTTATTTAACCCCTATTTTCTAAGTTACGGTCCATTTATAAACAAGTTCTTTTGAGGCATCCATAAGTGATTTACATTAGATTTATTTGCTAGAATAACTAAATCATATATTAAGATCAATCAAAAGTAATTCATAGAAATATATCCATTTTATAAATTAAACAGAATCAATCTATACAAAAATAAATATTAAGAATTTTCTTTTCTAAATGTAGAAAATCATTTATCCATAAATCATAGTCAAAACAATGAAAATAATATACAAAAATAAGAAAATCATGGTAGAAACATATACTAGATGAAATCATGATATTACACATAACTTGTTCCATTGAGATCATATTTCTATCTTTAATATTTAATGAAATAGTCTTAGAATTAGCATCTCGAGCATATTGGAACCTCCCAACGACTAACCTCAACCTTTAGAGAGAAAAAGATGTGTATAATGTGCAAAGTCTTTAAAAGTCTTCCAAAAATAGGGTTTTCGCACTTTACATACATTTTAATGCCCTTAGGCATGATCTAACCCATGATCATGGACCAGGCTGTGAATCCTTCTATTTCCTATGGGGGAGAGACACAGTCTTTGATTTGCCCATGCCCTCATATTGTGTATGGTTTTGTTTCTTTAGTGACTAGCATATAGTCTATAGTACGATTGTGGCTCATATTATTTTGCTTTATAGACTTTTTTCATTGCCACATGATCTCTCCTTAGGCTGTGTTATAGGTTATATCTCTTCCTATAACTAAACTATATAGAGCACTACAGTAGTTGGCAAGTAAGTATATGCCAGAACAAGTTCTTTCAAGAATTATAATTTTCTCCATGTTTTTGCTTGAAATAACCTTTATTTCTTAATAAATCTCATCCTAAGGTCAAGTAGGTACAATTACCTAAAAAATGTCAAAATTAAGTAAAACAGTAATTTGAAAAAAATCAAAATACTTAATACATAAGAAAATATATGTATCTTCTTGCAATTGAATTATATAGGGCACTAGATCGCACATGAGCATAGGCTAAACCATGTTCTTCCAAAAATTGTGATTTTCTCCATGTTTTTGCTTAAAATAGCCTCCATTTCTTAATAAATCTCATCCTAAAGTCAAGTATGCATAATTACCTGAAAATATATCAAAATTAAGTATACACAATTACCTAAAAATATATCAAAAACTAACTAAATCATGATAATTTGACATAAAAGTCAAGTTAATACTTAAGAAAATATGTGCATATTTCTCACACATTAAATCTAATTAATAAAATATTTGTATATTTCATGCACAGTAAATATTCTCATAGTTAAGCTTCAACTTGTCCTTATGCAAATCAATTTCAATTACTATTAACTTAAATATGCAAATAATTATATAAATTTTGATAAATAAATCAGAATAATCAATAATATCCATCATCAGCTTATCTACATTATTCATAAACTAATTAGGCATTTAGACACATATACTAGATCATAAATTAATTATATTCAACTCAATTCATTTTCAAACATCAACATAATCAACATAAATCAACCTAATATATAAACATAAATGAGAATGAAACGTTGACTTCCAAACATTTTAAAAATAAAATGTTTTTTAATTATAAAAGAGCATTAGAGGCTTGTTTAAAAAGTCATATGTCCTTTTAATGTAAAATTAAACACCTTGTCATAAATACTCATGGTTATTCATTTAGGTCGCTAATTCAAATGACTACGAGTTTCACTCTTAACTTAACTGTTTTACTTTGATCAAAGTCAGTAGAGTGAATTTATTTATGCTTACTTTATTAATAAAATTTACTACTATATTATTTTTGGAATACTAAAATGCTCTAAAAATAGTGATAAGACTATTATACCATATTGGTCGAAAATGATATGGTAACCTTTAATGCCATACCATTATTAGCCTAGTTGGCACAAGTCGAGACTGGCTAGTATTTATAATACCAGTTTATATTGCACAAACTTATAAAATCATAATTTGTCAAGACTAGACTGTAAAAACACAAAAATTAATTTGTATACAATGAAAAACTATACCATTTGTTTGTGTTATAAAAAAAATTTAAAAGGTGGAGTAATCACTAGATTGAAGGAGCATTCAACTAGAATCAAAGGTGATGTAGAACCTCGTAAGCAAGTGAGTCATGACATTAAATGACAAAAAAAAACTTTGTTAGAAGAGTATTAATATGAGAAATATAGAAGGCAAAATTGGCACTACAAAATTGGTAGTGAAAGTTCCTTTTGTGGTTAGGATGATAATGAGGATGTTGAAAGTGATATCCCTACCCAACAAGAAGGGAATATTACACTTGATGTGAGGAAAACAAAAAGGCAGGTGTCTAACTTTTTTACACCACAAACAACTCTTGAAGCTTAACCTTAAATCTGTGGAGTTTTATAATCTAAAGAAGCGACTTCTAATGTGGGCATGACAATGGCTAGATGGTGGTATAATTCATATAAAACATTCAATGCTGCCCAATCTTATTATTACGAACCATAGGTACATGTTATTACCTCTTATGGTCTAGGATATAAAGCTCCTTCAATTAATGACTGCAAATGTAACATCCCACCCCCTACTGGAAGGGTAAAATAGTAAATTTGGCATAGGATGAGATGGATCGGACTGACTTAGGACTGTTCATGCATAATAGGATTGGTACACAGTAC
>JAOTBA010000205.1:33953990-33964812 GCA_025629845.1 Erythroxylum squamatum
TATTCTCACACTTTTTCTCTTTATTTCTCAATTTCCAACTTCCATTTCAATTACTCATTCACTTTAAACTTTCATAAACTACACAGATCTACTCAAATATCAAAGTCAGCAAAACTAATAAAAATCTTTTCTCAAGGCACAATTTCATCTATAACAAAATTTATATACAAAACACTCATTTAATTTCATTTCATATCTCTAAATTGCCACTTAAGGATCGGGGTCCAACATTAAGGGCTCAAAATTATTAAGAAAATCAACAAAGAGAAAGGTATAAGTGGCTTATAACAAGTTTGATATGCAAGAAAAGAAAAGTCCAGGCTCAAATTAGATCTTTAAGGTTAAAATTTAAAGTAAGCTTTTGTATATCAAAAATAGTTATACTTAAGTGCCCCTATCATTTCCATACATAAATTCACCAAAAATGTGGTTTCAAAAAAAATATATAAAAAGTAAGTTCTAGTATAAACAAGCGATGTTTGATAACACTAAACAAAGAAAAATGTACGAGCACAAATATAATGAATTACTCTTAGGTACAAAAGCTCATATGGGTATCAAAATGCATTAAGTCTTGCACATTTTTATTCAATAAAAACAATGAGATACTTTAATTAATTTATAGAAAAGCATTAATCATGCTCGTATCTCTCATGCATTAAAACTCAAACAAAAAATATATCCTAACTTAGAGACTATCCCTAAATAACAATCATAAAATTTAAGGTTATCACGTGGAATAATCAACATATATGGATCATAGTATTTAAGAGTCTACACATAAATCATAGATTTCACCAAAGAAAAATAAAGACCTATTCTAAAATGGTGTATAAATTAACTCTCCCTCAAACCTAAATCATACATTTTCCCTAATGTATGCATAAAAATCTCACATTCAAAAAAATTAATTAATATAAAATAAGTGAAAAATTAGAATACTCCCATTGGCTGTGAGCATTTGAAACTAAATGTATTACGGTGTAGTTGAACTTAAAGGTGTCAACCCCATAAATTGAAGCAAAGCGTCCATATGCTTCTCTATTTTAGAAATTTGATGCTCTAATCTCTCCAACCAAATTTGATGCTTGTGTCAGATCGGTGCTAATGGAAGAAATAGAGGTTGTTTAACATTTAAACCCTTATGTTGGAGTGATGGTGAACTTTCTTAAGGGGAATCATGCTACATAAAATGAAATTGCCTCTTTTATTTCTTGATCAATTTCATCCTGCTCAAAAAAACATTGTATAAAGGTTTGATCTCACAAGTTATATACATATTAGTGTCAACAATATTGAGTAAGTTAAGATTAATAGCCAAGTGAGTAATTAAAGAACCAAAACAAAAAAATTTGTTAGATGATAAAACAATGTTATATTGTATAGCTAACCAAACACCCAAATTAACATAAAGCTTGTGTACCATACTTAAAATAAAGAATAATTTAACTTTTGTGCATATACAAGTTCTAGCCTTTTTGAACAATCAAAAGCAAGCAAATATTGCAAAAAAACCTATTCAAGTTCTTTAAGAAAAAATCCTTTAAATTAACTTGGATAATACACAAGCTTGCCAAAGGACATTGATTTCCAAGCTTCTAAAGGATTAAAATCACTATAGTCCATAATAGATTTGTTATATTGGGTAGAATTAGCATATTCATCAGTTATAAACCTTCAGGTCAAATTGAACTCAGTGATACTTTGTTTAAATTCTTTACCTATTAATCTACTTTGCACAACATTAGGACTATTTAGAGTGAAATTATCAAGTTTATTAAATTTAAAAGTTGAATAAAACTCTCTAATCAATTCAATAAATACTGGACATCTAATTTTCACAAATTTTCTCCAAATTATATCATCAAACAAAACATCAAAATTTTTCTTAATATTCCACTCCTCTAAAGAAAAGTAATGCACATACATACGTGAATTAATTTGTCAGGTTTTAGTAGTAGCATACCTCTATTTCTCTTTTTAGAATTGAAGATAAGATGTCCAGTAAGATTAGACTTAGATGGTGGTAAAATAGACATTCCCTTAGTTATCTGAGCACGCTTTTAATTAGCGCTACTGGTTGGTAAAATGTTTGAAAGGTTTTTATCAATTGGATTCGCTATAATTTTAGTATTTGCCACTGTTCTATTAATACCCTTTGTTCTCCTCATTGTTATGATGGTTATGAATAAAGAAATCAATAATTAGAGCAACCAACTAAAAACTAAATCATTTTCATTTAAAGTGATAACAACATGCAAAGAATCACTAAGAAAAATGAAGGTAAATAATTTTAATAAAGAAAATAAATAAAAAATGAAAACAACTAAAATAGTAATAGATAATTTGACAAAGAATTAAACCTAATTCCACAAGAGAAAATGAAAAACAAAGAATGAATAAAATGAAAAGAAAATTTGATAAAGAGGTGGAAAGAAATCACCAGTAATAGTTGATCGGAGCAGCACAATCAATAATAAAATGAACGACAACAAAAAAAAAATTAAACAAAAGAATGAGGAAGAGAAGGTCAGTAAAGAATCAACAACGAAAAGAAACCAAGCGAAGAAGAGAACCAATCAAGGAAGGAGAAGAGTAGATGGGAGAGAACAAATGACAGTAGATAGACAGAGAAGTAGTGGTGAGAAAAAAGATGTGGAAGATTGAAGAATTAGGGCTAGTGACTGCTTAGAGTCAATGTAAAGAAGAGAACAAAAGTTTAAGGATATTTCAATTAAAAGTAAATATGAAAAGTCCTAATAAAAATTGCTAATATTTTATTTGTTACGTTTTTATTTAAAAACTTATCTCATTAGTCTCTTGAGACAAATTGGTCTACTAACATCTATAAGGTATGATCTCACCTTATTCACTTCGTTAATCTAGAACTTAAGGGATTTAATACTAGAAACTTAAATTGTATAAGGCATAGTCTCACCTTATTTATTTCAACATTCTAAAGTTTAAATGAATGTTATCCTAAACTTGAGTTATATAAGGCATGATCTCACTTTATAACTCTAACATTATGGAACTTAAGGTCAATTATCATAAAACTGGGTTACATAAGGTCGATGTCGCCTTATAAACTTTAGTAGTCTGCCCAAATGATCAAATTTCTTATTTAAACTAATAAACAACTACACAAAAGAAAGAAAATGAAACCTATAAATAACTAAAACAAAATAAAAAAAAATTATCAGATTTGTGTTGCCTCCTAAAGAGCATAATTGTTTAATATCGTTATACTTAATGGAGTTTTTTTCTCCTCAATCTTCTAAATATTGGAAAAGTTCCAAATTAATATTCATCAAACTAGAAACCTCCATATCCTCAAAAAATGTTTTCAATTTGTGTCCATTCACCTTTAAGATCTTTTCAGTATCCAAACTCTTTATTTTCATTGCACTATAAGGAAATATATTAGTGACAATAAAAGAACCAATTCATCGAGAACGTAACTTACCTAATATGAGCTTTAATCGAGAATGTATAATAACACCTTCTTTCTAACGTCAAATTGCTTCTTTAAAATCATATTATCATGAAACATTTTGATTCTCTCTTTATAAATTCTCGAATTCTCATATGTGTCCAACCTTAGTTCCTCTAATTCTTGCATAATTGGATCAACAATATCGATATTATGAATAAAGTGAAAATTATTGTGATATTTCATTGATTTAAAAATGTTAAATTTTACTATCTCTCTATTAAACTCAACAAAAGTACCCTTATCAACATCAATTTTTGTTTTAGTTGTCTTTATGAATGACCTTTCCAATAAAATTGAACCTGGATGTTCTACATTATCTCTATTCATTTTCAATATAAAAATCTATTGAAAGTACTAAACCAATTATATGAACCAAAACATCCCTATAACATAAATATAACACACATAAGAATGATCAGTTATCTAAATAATTACATAAATTTCTTGCTAAGAATTCAGGTTTAATGTTTAGTAAATTGAGTATGGCATGACATTAATATATGCACCTAATTCTAGTATGACACACTCAATATCCTTATTACCAATGACAAAAAGAAGCGTAGACAAACCTGAATCTTTACATTTTTTGGTAATTTCATGTTTATCACAACTGATATATGCAAAATTATTCTCTTTTTATCCTTACTATCTTTTATTTTTTCATAGTTCTTTCAAGAAATTTGCATATTTTATAATTTTTTTGATGCCTCCTAATAGTGGTATATTAATTTCCACTTTTTTTTAAGGTCTCTAAGATATCTCTTTCTTATTCCTCTTCTTTTGATTTAGCAAACCTATAAGAGAAAGAAGGTACATATGCATTAGATATTGTATAGGCAAAGAAAAATTTACCTTTATTACATCTTATGTTGGAATTTCATCTTTCTTCTCTCCTTCTTCATACCTATCTACCTCCATCAGTAAAAAAGAGCAAGATTGAATTTTCTTCCCATTTCTTGATGTTATTGTACTCGCATTCACCTTAGGATTCCCCATTATTTATGAAAGTCATTTTCCTGATGCACTTCTAATTTACTAATAGGTGTAGCTAATTGGTCTATTTGATTTCCTAAATTTTGAAAGCTTACTCTTTTTTTTCTATTAAAATTGCTAAGAATTATTAGTAAGGGCCTTAACAATTTCATCCAAAGACATACCTAAATTTGAAAGTTGGGATTGAGCATGTATTGGTGCTTAAGGTTATCTACTAAAATTTTTAGGTTGGTGTTTTTATTGCCCTCCTTGATTTCCATGGCTAAAATTTAGAAGATCTCATCTATCCAAAACTATAATAATTTAAATAAGGGTCATATTTTAATTAAGGTTGATTAGTAAGTCCCCCTATTATATTGGCTTATTAAATTGATTCTTGTTGTAATATAGAACGCATATTTGTTGGCTATGTAGAGATTGAGTTTATTCCACACACTTACATTGATTGTAATTGACATGTAACCATTTGATGAACCAGAGTAGTTAAATCTAAAATTTTATCCTTAAAGTTAACAATACTTACCTCATTCACTTACTTGACAACTTTGTCCATTTTGTCCTGATTTGTTGAAAATTTTCAATCATATTTGACATCAATTGCATGGCTGCTTATAGTATATTGTTTACCAAAGATCTTCCGCTAGCTACATCTACCATACTCCTATCTATTGGTGGTAATCCTTCATAAAAGTACTAAATCAAAAGTTGCTCAGGAATCTGATGGCATGAGCAGCTAGCACATAATTCTTTAAACCTCTCCTAACATTCGTATGATGTTTCTTCAGTGAATTGTCTTATCCCACATATCTCCTTTTTGATATTGGTAGCTAGTGATATAGGAAAGAACTTCTCCAAAAATAAACTTTTTATTTCATTCCAAATTGTCATTAAGCCAGAGGGAAGGTAATAAAGTCAATCCTTTGCCTTAACCTGTAAGGAGAACAGAAAGGATCTAAGATTAATTTGCTCTTACATCAATCCTTGTGGATTCATTCTAGAGCAATCAACATAGAATTCTTTCAAGTGTTTAAGTATATCTTCACCTGTAAGACCACGAAAGATAGGAAGTAAGTAAATCAAACCAGATTTTAATTCGATATCTACTTTAACATCTCAAAATCTTATGCATAAAGGCTACTAATTAAAATTTGGTGCAACTAACTCCCTCAACGTTATACTATTAGGATTTTCCATCTTTTCTTCAACTTCTTAAAAAATAGAGCCTCCATTAATAGTTAAATATATATATAATTTCATCTTTGGAGATGAATGAAATTTTCCTTGCTTAGTCTCTTTCCTTAAACGATATGTTGTTTTCTCAATGTCTAGATTATATTTCAAGTCACCTATTTAAGAAGAACGATTCATACAAAAAAAGAGATTAGTAGTAAACTATAAAACAAAGTAAAGAAGATAAAAAAAAGCTAAAATAGTTCCCCAGCAATGGCAGCAAAATTCTAGACATGTTATTGAAACTCTCAAAATTAATTTATGATTCACTAAACTATTGTAATAATTGTAGAACTAGGTCGAGTCCCAAGAGAACTAAATATTATTTTCTTAAATTTGAATTAAAAAAGAGCTTTATAATTAATTAAGTAATAAATTACAATTAATAAGAAGTAAAAAATGAATCAACCTAATATACAATTGAGAAATTTAATTTTACCTGACTCTAATTCAAAGGAAGGATTTCATCCAATTATAACTTTGATCATTAGTTTAAAAAGAATACATTTTTACAACTCAAAGATTTAGTTTGAAACCTACTAGGATAATTATAATAAGTCTCAAATTTCCTAAATTAGTTAATTCAAGCCTAACATTCAAATAAAAACTTACCATTAATTGATTATGTATGGTAGAATTTTATATCAATTAAACGATAATAATAAGCTTAATAAAAAAGACTAAGTCATAAATTAAATAATTGAGATAGCTATAACTATTTAATTTAGTTTTTTTATTTCTCATAAGTTATATTTCCAAGTACATAAATGACTTGCTATTTGTATCATTCATTCATGAAAATTATGAATTAATGAACTTATGGATAGCAGTAGAACAATCAACAATGAATTAATTTATCATATCAATCAATATGAATTACTTATGAAATAAAAGAACAAGAAGTAAGAATAGTTGAATTAAAATAAAATTCAAGTTTATAACAATAACAAATTTATCATATCAATGAATATGAATTATTGTGTTTCGAAGTCTTTTACCCCTAAAATGCTTTCACAATAACTAATTTTACAGGATTGAAATCCCTTTGCTGACCGATAACTCTTAATTCCTCTTAGGCCCATGGCCGTGGCCTAGTGTGATAAATAAATCCGGGTCGATCGTAAGTTTGACCCACGTGTCAATTATAAAAATGCCTCAAGCATAACTGATTACCTCCTCCTAGTTCCTGTCCACGCGCCTCAGAACGCAAGATAAACAGAGCGGTAGAAGAAGAGGACGAGATCCGAAACGTCACCGTCCCCTACCCAAAGATCCACTCCTCTAACATGTCTTCTGGTTTCAGCGGCGATGAAACAGCACCGTTCTTCGGCTTCCTCGGCGCCGCCGCGGCGCTCGTCTTCTCCTGTAACCACCACAAACTTTTTCTCAATAATCTCTCAGATTTATCGTTATAATTTATGTGTTCTAAATGAACTTGAGCTTTTGATGCGTTTTTATGCAATGTAAAACAAGAAGATTTAACCTCACCACGTTTCCGATTTCTTGATCTATCTGATCTCGGTCATGATTGAAGATCTTGAGTTTTATGTAAATGCGATTCCTTGGTTGGATCTCTTGGTTATACCGTGGTTTCTGGTGCCTTGTTCCTTGGATTCGCTGAGAACTTTTTCGGATAGTATCCCTGTTAGTGGAATGAGTGTTAAGGATTAATTACCTTCTTCACTATCGAAGATTACAAATTTTTGTGGACTAGCAAATTGAATTATGGGTGATTTCGAACTATGAAAATGGAGGTAATACTCAGTTTAATGTAGCTTTTTGGCATAGTGATATAAAGAATCGAGAAATGATTGATAAATGGAGCAGTCGATAAATTATTTATTCAATTTTAAGCTTTCTAGACCGAGAAACCTACTGTATGTTTGGCAGAACTGTTTAGTTAAATCGAAGTTTTGGTTTCAATGGAATTACCAAAACTGGTGTTTCTTAAAATAATATCTCTAGTCTTACCATCATTTTGAATACTTAAGATTCTTACCATGTATGTGTAGGTATGGGAGCTGCATATGGAACTGCTAAGAGCGGTGTTGGTGTGGCATCAATGGGTGTGATGAGGCCTGAGCTTGTGATGAAGTCGATAGTGCCAGTTGTTATGGCTGGTGTGTTGGGTATATACGGATTGATAATTGCTGTTATTATTAGTACTGGGATTAACCCCAAGGCAAAGTCATATTACCTTTTTGATGGTTATGCACATCTCTCATCGGGTCTTGCTTGTGGCCTTGCTGGTCTTTCTGCTGGAATGGCAATCGGTATTGTTGGAGATGCAGGCGTTAGGTAAAAGTGCTGAACTTTGCGTATATACATGTATGAAATGTGGGATCCTCTTTCTGTGATCATTTCCTTTTTCATGATACTTATTGCTTGTCCTTTCTCTGTCAACCTCTATTTGGCTGTGAATTAAAAGACCTATGAGATGTCCCATTGTCCTAGATAATTCTTTTTCATTTTGCATGCCCATGTAGAGTTCTACAAGTGCAGTTGCTTTTGGGGTCAATTGGGTGTTGATTAGAAGATATTATTGTTGGTAACTTTGGCCATTGTGTCAATGACATGGCATAGGTGTTCTTTGGAATGAAAATCCCATGGTCGACTAGTTTGGTTAAAGTTCCCTTAAATGACGGACATGCTTCAAACTTATGATATTCACGGGGACTTTGTAGGGATATTGTAAAGGTTGCATTTAAAACCAATGTTTTATGCCCTCATATGTATCAGTAGATTTGCTATGTCATAGGGGTTGGTGAACAATGTTTAAAAATTGCGAATGAATTGAACCCAGTGTAATCAGAAATTAGTAATTGGTGTATCCAATTCCAAGGTCTATCTAAAGGAAAGAAAGAAATAAATAGACCCACTAATTCCTTCGTCATTATCTGCAACCCTGAGATCAATGCTGAAGATGCCCACTTAGGGTAGAATGAAGAGCAATCATGCCTACTTGTTTTGGAATCTTGACATTGATCGCTGGGATCTTCAACTTGGCTTTGAAAGTGATAGGATTGATTGATCTGGGCAACTTTATTTCCCTCTGCTTCTGTACTTATAGATGTTTTTTATGTTTTGTTCCTACTTTCCTGTGTATGTTGGTGTGTGTATATGTATGTACATATGTGTGTATGTATGTGAGAGAAAGAGAGGTGAGGCTAACAAGCCATGTGCTGTTGCAAGCATGTATGAGAGGAAAGCGTAAGATCATTGAAGCAGTAGATTTTGTGAATTGCTGAAAAAGTCCCTTCTTTTGTTTTTTTTTCAAATTTTGTGATTAACCAATCTTTTATTAAAACTTATGTCATCCTGCTATTATGCTGACCCAGTATTTTATCCATGACAGAGCAAATGCTCAACAGCCAAAACTTTTTGTTGGAATGATCCTTATCCTCATTTTCGCTGAAGCTTTGGCCCTGTATGGTCTTATTGTTGGCATCATCTTGTCTTCTCGAGCTGGCCAGTCAAGGGCAGACTAAAAGGGAAGATTAGTATTGGTGTCTCTTTCCATGGAAGATTTATTGTCGTCCACAGGTTGCTGATTGTTGGCCGGCGCTTTCAGTGTTCTCAGACATTCTTGTAGTGGAAGTTCCTGCGCTGCTAGGCACTAGATGGTTGATTTCTGCTATTTTGTGAAGTGGGATTGAGTTTTATCTGTCAAATAAAAGCTTGTCAAGCTCTCTATGTATGTTTTTATCTATTAGTGTAGTTCGTAGAACTTTTTATCTGTTGTAGAAACTTTGGATTCTTGAAACAAGTGATTGCATAAATTCTTATTGAACTTTCTCACCTTCGCAAGCATACGATGGTTTTGCCGTTTGGATCATACAATTCCACTTTCTCTGCATACGCCCATGAATATGAACTTTTACTTATGGGCCTTGAGGTCTGGAAGGAGAAAAGGTTTGGATTCATCACCCCACCAAAATTTCAATAGCCAACATACTGATAAAACGCGAACATAGGATGCTATATTCAAACAAAAGACCGTTCTGCAAATTAGAGGCAGAGGCCATTGTATTGCATGTGTCATTCCATGCTTTTTTGGTGTTGTGTCAAATTGTCGTTGATTTAGAAATATTTTGAACTTGTTTTCTTGTTGATCGGTTGAAACGTCTAAAAGGCCATTTCTTTTTGCACGGGGAAAATAGTGTGTCTGATATGCAAGGGTTTAAAAACCGGACCGGACCGGCAGGTCTGACCGGAAATAGTTTGAACCGGCCATGTGTCCGGTTCGGTTTTAGTTAATAACCCTTGAATGTAAAAACCGGTTGGTTTATCAGAGAACCGGCTGGTTTTCTGACGAACCGGTTATTTGATAACCGGATTACAATCGCGTCTTCTCTCCTCTCTGCTCCCTTCTCACAGTTCTCAGAATGCCTCCATCGCTGCTTCTCTTTTCTCTCTTCTCTCTTCTCAGATGCCTCTATCGCACCAAAATCAGCTCTCTTTTTTCCATCTTCTCCAGATTTGGTGACTCCCGAGTGAGATCTAGTGTTGGCTTGTGCATTCAACTTCTGGGTTTTCTGTTACGGGTTTTCTAGCGTTCCACGATTTCCAGATTCTAGGTAAGTTTTGATGATGAAGATTTGTTTGTGTTTTTGTGTCGATTGGTAGGATTTTTCATTGATGTTTGTCTAATGCATTTTTTGTGAGTTTCTTGGTTTTGAACATTTTTGACAATGGGGGTAGATCCAGGGCCAAGCTCCAATGCGGCCACAAATTTTCATCTGGGTTTTTTGTTTTGCCTGTCCTTTTCTTTCGGCTTTTCCATATGGTGACTTCCAGAGACGTTCAAGAGATCGTCTCCAAGCTCTCCTCTGATAAAGCCAGGCCTCGTGAAGTAACTTTACTCTTTTTCTGTCTATTCGATAATTAAATTCTTGCTTTTCTTTTCTGGCTAGTAGTTTTAGTTGACAAAAAGGGGATTTTTAGAATGATTGACTTGTTGTCTTTATAGCTAATGAGGCAGTGAGAGACTGTGGTTTGACTAGAAATCAAAGTTGGAGTCTTGGACTTCTCGGTGGTGTTGATCTTAAAGTAGTGATGATTTGCTTGTGAATTTTCCACGCTCAAGATGTTCAATACGTTGAT
>JAOTBA010000205.1:33984137-33997605 GCA_025629845.1 Erythroxylum squamatum
AAGTTTTACTTCTTATTTATTATATACCGGTTTTATAGCGGTTCACTATCGGTTGAACCTCTAAACCTTAAACCTTTTCATCGACCGGTTCAATATCCGATCCGGTTTTTAAAACATTGAAAAAAAGTCTAAGCCAAACAAATTCTTACAATGCAGTTGAAACAAATCCAAAAGTAGATTTTCTCTTATTTAAATTTCCTTCTTAATAGGCACCTGTATAACGCAACCCAATTTTTGACTATCTCGAGGATTTCTTTAGTCTATAAATTGATTTTAACAAACAACACAATTTTTATTCTCGACTTGTCTCAATGAAACTTAAAAGTTGTTCCATATATATTTCTTCTGCTAATTTCTATTAAGAAGAAAAAGCAGTTTTTACATTCATTTTATAAAATTTAAGATCCAAGCTAGCTATTACATCCAAAATTAATTATATCAAACCTCATAGCCGGTGAAAATATATCTTCACAATTAATTTCTTTAAGTTGTGTATATCTTTTAGCCATAAGCTTCCTTTGTATCATTTGGTACTGCAATTAATTTTGGCTTTATTTTAAGAACTTATTTGTTCCTAATAAGTATTTGTTCCTAATAAGTTTTTTCTTATTAAAGAGATTAACCAAGTTGCGAACTCAATTAGAGCTCAAAGAACTTATTTAGTAGGACTATTATTCACCCTCTTCTTATAGTATAAGCATGTGAATTTCTCTTTTCTTTCAAAATGAAATTGGAGAATTGATCCATGATCACTTATATGTAAATGAGATTCACGAGATACAAATTCATTAATATCTTCATTACTTTACTCAAATCAAATACAATATGTAAACTTTTAAAAATTGCAATGCAAATTAATTTTGAGTTAATTCCTTATTTTCTAGATTGCTCGTATATCTCAAAGGTCTTCTTAGAAGTTTGAAGATGTTCGTCTTCAAATACAAGATCCCCGTAGCATCTTTCGTCATCTTGCTACTCTTGTTATAATTTACATGTATTTTTATATACTCCCAATTCTAAAAAAGAAAACAAATGACATGTATTTTTTGTTCCCCGTGTGACTCATGAAAAAAATATTTTAACACATTTATTATGTTGCCTTAAATGTTTTAGCATTGAATGGGATCATATCTTTTCTTATACATGTTAAAGTTGATGTGCAACCCTACGAGGTATAAAATTCTGATCAATTCTCTTTTTCTGTTTTCACATAAAAATATCACTAACCATCCATATGATTTTAGATTATTTGATTCCAAATTTTAGAACATGTTTAATGGTTCACCTTCTTATTGTGACAATGTTAAAAGTAAGGCCGTATACTTACATTTTCGAAAGTTAAACGATCCTCAAAGATATAGTTCTTGAATTATATTATTAACATAAATAACATGCTGTGTTAGATCTTTCCCTCGTAACAATTGCACGTAGAATAACTACCTTAACTTGATAATGACATATCATAATTATGAGGTAGTAAGTAGAAGAATACATCTTCTTTGTAAGGAACATTTTTGTCGAAAACATATTTTCAAAAATGAAATTCCTATTAATTACTTATACAATTCAGAAATCGTACATCAAATAAATAAATTATTTGAATCACACAATACTAAGCTAATGCTCATAAATATAAATATATGAGATTCTAGTCATTTACTTACTTATATTAACTTTATTATTAAATTAATCAAATTAATTGTTATTTAACTGTTCTTTAATTTTAATTAGAAATTGATTTTAAATAGTAATCTTAATTTATTTAAAAATAATCAGTATAATTTTAGAATTGATTTATAATTTAAGACCATTTTAATTTTACTTTACTTATGGGTATTGGTTGGGACTGTAGAATTTGGCGGATCAGTAGATCGGTCGCTTCCTCTATTTGTTTCTGGGTGAGGGAGGTTGGTTGTGGTGCAGGAGGGTTATGAGGATGTGAATTGGTCTCAGCGTCATCCTCCAGGGCCACGCTCTGCGCTTCTTGCTCTCGGTTTTGTGATTGTTGCGGTTGATCATTCGGATGTGAATATTGTATTTGGTTGTTCGGATTTTGAGGTGGTAGTTCATCTGTACTAGGGTTCCGGATGATGAAAGGTGATCGAGTCTGAGAATCATGATGCGCCGGTGGAAAGATAGCGGGTAGCCGCAAACCTATCCGTTGCAGCGCAAGTGCCGCGATGGCGGCAATATCAGGGTTGGCTGCCACCGCCTGACTGATTTGTGTGATTCTGGACGTGGTGCCCTGACGCCGGGCCTCACGGTGGGCGCCAAATGGTTCAGCCAGATTTCGTTGAGGCTGGATGTTGTCGTTTGGATCCATGATCTGTGCGACTCTGGCTATGGAATACCTGCAAAACGAATAAAGGCGCGCTGGGGGTTGATTCCCGGCAGGCCCCTCCGACGCTCAAATCAGTCTTTTTGTGAGGGTTTTAGTAGTTTTCTGAAGAGAAAAGTAGGGTTCTGGAGTCGTACCTGTATCATGGCGAGATAATAAGTTTATATAGTAAATACCTGTAGGAATTAGGTCAACGTTGAAGAATGGGCCGATCGACCCGTGCGTCTTTCTAGGTTCAGGCTTGAGCCTAGCACGACCTACCCAACCAGTCTCATTTCATTAACTATCATACGTACATGATGTTTTCTGTCTTCTTTTGTCATGCATTCCTTATAGACTTGAATTCGGTCGCTAGCTAAACATCTGACTTCGAGTCTTCCGACGGAGTAATTGAAAAGGTCAATGTTACCATGCCAGTCAACATAGACTCATCTTGCAACAACGTTTCACAAAAAACTATTGACTCAATTTAATAGAACTTCGGATTTTAAATCGAATTTTAATCCAACATATTACCAAACTCATTTGTAACTTGACAATTGAGTAATCTTATGTTAAAGAGGAAGCTTCATGGTAAAAATATCGTTAGGTTAGTTATGTATTTGACCTTCATGCATCTTCTGATGTTTGCTTGTTGTTAAAGAATATTTGATTAGGATTAGAATAAACTGAATCTAATTTTTAATAATACATATTAATAATATTGTAACATGTATATGATCTTTACGTACCAAATGGAGTGTTAAAAAAGTTTTTTAAGTTGCAGGGTGATAAATTCATATGCATTAAATTCAATAGTATGATAATTACAAATGCAAATAACACGATATTATTTTAAAATATTCTTTCTATTAATTAAAGATAAGACTGCGTACTATTAGATTTTTCCAAATCTCACATTTTAACAAAATTTTTACTGAACATTATTCTTATTGTTGTTATAGCAAATAATACTCAAACCCAAAATCTTCAATTTTAGGGTTGAGAAGTGCTTGGAATTTCATCATGCTTTTTAAGCTATATATTTTTAATTTTTTAGTTTAATTTAATTTAATAATTGTTATTATTAAAATTTAATTAATTTGTTAATTAAATTGTCATTTCTATAAACTAATAATTTTTATATGTTAAAATAAACTAATTAATTTTTATTTAATAATTTTTAATTAAATTTTAAATTTTTACATATAAACTTCTTTAATCATTTTTCTAGTATTTCAATTTTATTCAATCTTCAATCGATTTTATGACAGTCTAATATCAGTCAAACCTTTTAAACTTTAAAATTTTAATCTTACTAGTTTCATTTTAAGTCTAATTTTAAAAATATTATTTTTTTATTCGTAAAAAAAAGAAAGAAAAAAGATATATATGTACGTCCCTAAATAGTTTTTATGATAATAAAAATTTACTTTGTTTCCCTTTTTTTCTTTAATTTCTTTGTGTAACAAAATAACATGTCATAATCTAAATGGAAACCTAATTTTTCAAATCAAATTAAGTTTATTAGTTTTAAAGAATATAAAGAAAGTTATAATATATGCAATTTTTTTTATATTTTTTTAAAAAATTATTTTCGTGATTTGATGTATTATTTCAATAACAAAATTAAATTTAAGTTCCATAGTAATGGGGAAAGCCATTGCTAATAGGTTTAATATATTGAATAAAAGTTATTACAACTTAAGTCAAATTTTAATGGGAATTGGAAAAGCATCCGAGTTAGATTGAAGCACTTCACCAATATAACCTTCGAACCAAACTAATCTCTGCTCGACAAAGGGCAATGGCGACTCTAGACTCCGACATCCCTATGGTTCCCGCCGGCGAGGCCTCCAGCAGCGCCGGCCCCTCCTCCTCCTCCACCAAGAAGCCCAAGCGTTTCGAGATCAAGAAGTGGAGCGCCGTCGCTCTCTGGGCTTGGGGTAACCTCTTCTGGCTTCTAACCCTAATTATCTTTTTTGTTAAGTTTCTTTCTTTTATGCTCGTATGCGTACATCTGAAGCTGGCTGTGCGTGTGGAGTCCGAATTTTCGTTTGAATTGACTGGTGATGGATGTTGTTGCGTGATTGGTGTTTGCAGATATTGTTGTAGATAACTGTGCAATTTGCAGAAACCACATCATGGATCTATGTGAGTTCTAGTTATTATCTTTTGCTTTTGTTAGCTTTTTTATCTGATTACGAGATTATATGTTTGTTACTATTGTTTGATTTTGCGTGAATGCTCGGTGATTAGGCATAGAGTGCCAAGCTAACCAGGCTAGCGCCACCAGCGAGGAATGCACCGTTGCTTGGGGTATGTCAATAAATTTTATAATTTTCCATATTTCTCTTTTCTGTGTTTGATACTTTGCTGCCTCTTGTTTAGATAAAGTTCTGTGAAGATAAGTGCTTTAACTTGCTTTAGAACTGCAAATTGATAGTCAGTGGTTAAATAGAGGATGCTGGATTTGGGACTTTAGACTATTCTCGCTGTTAGTGGTTAATTTGTTTCCATGGTGTAAGCAAAAACTCTTGTAGTTTAGGACCACAGGTACCCCTTTTTTAAAGTCGAGAAAGATTATATCTTTCAAGTATGTAATTGGAATCCAGTTTACTTTGGAATGGCTTGTCAAGCCGAGAAATATTTTGCAGACATATTGTTTCTTATGTTTTAATCTGAGAATGTTACCCCGTTCTGATGTATATGGGCTCTTAAATGTCGGGAATCCTGTCTCAATCTAAAATTATGAAGATAGATTTTGGCGGAAAGTCAAAAATTGCATACACCACCAAAGTGATTGACTGCCATGTTATTTCCTGCTCAATTCCCTGTTACTGCGTTATATTAATATAGGATGTTATGGAACATGCTCCACTAAAGTTTTAGGGACTAGTGGAACGTTGAGTTGTAGGAAGAATGTGGGAAATAATTTTTTTCCTTGAATTAATGTAAGTGATTAAAAATCATTCAATGTCTGCCAGAAGGTCTTTAAGCTTTGTGATTGGCGACTTTATAAGCAAGTTGTTTTATCGCAAATGTTATCCTTTTTTTTTTTGTCATTTTTGTGAGCTTGGCTTCATATTTTGTGAGATCATAATAGTAGATTGCTTTTGTTCAGTTTCTTTCCCTTATGTTGGAATATCTGGAAGAAGATTCTTACTACTGAATGAACTCCTAGGTTTAGCTGTTCTCTTAATAGTTGAGTACTCCAAAGGCATTCATACTACTAATGTTGAAGATGCTTGGATATTCTTTTATGATTGTGCTAGTTGGATGCCCGGAAGGGGTTGAGGTGGTCTACTTTCTATAGTTTGGATTTTTGTTTCTACAAAATTTAGTATAATCATTTATGCTCTGTTAATCAAGTCGATCCATTTGGTGCTAATAGTATCACTTTTCTGCTCAAATAGGTACTATGCTACTTTATCAAAGCATAAAGCATTCAGTGACTGTTCTGTGCTGTCTGTACTTGTTTAAAAGATTAGCTTGACTCACTATAGGACCCTTGAGTAGTAAGCTTGTCTGGTTATAGTTCCTAAAGTTTATACAAGCTTGTTTATATTTTTACAGGGGTTTGCAATCACGCTTTCCACTTTCACTGCATTAGCCGATGGCTCAAGACTCGTCAAGTTTGTCCTTTAGGTATGGTTCTTGCTAACTGCTGTTTATCGTCACTATCTACGCTTTATATTAGTCGTCTCCCGGTTTCTTGATATGGCTGTTGCATTGTGCATACAGATAATAGTGAATGGGAGTTCCAGAAATACGGCCATTAGAACACTCTGCCTGTTGAATGATCAGAGTTCAGACTTCTGTATTTCCTTAGTTTCCAATGATATTAAGATCAAATCCTCT
This sequence comes from Erythroxylum squamatum, assembly GCA_025629845.1. NCBI lineage: Eukaryota > Viridiplantae > Streptophyta > Magnoliopsida > Malpighiales > Erythroxylaceae > Erythroxylum > Erythroxylum squamatum. The sequence goes on from JAOTBA010000205.1 coordinate 33,990,316, forward strand.
CTAATATGACTTTTCTTATCCATGAAAGCTTTGTGCTTTATCTTGAGATATGTTGTGTCGGTTTATTTAAGATCCAGAATTTGATGATTATGTCATTTTCTTGTTTCCTGCGAGCTTTTGTTATATAATTCAGATCTTTACAAGGATTACCTGTTGGTAGTTTTACCCGCCTTTTGTTATATAAAGCACTTAACCCATTGCTGATTATAGATATGATTATAACAAGATTAGTGAGTTGATCGATTTAAAAGAGAAAATAATTTAATATTCCCACAAATATGTATAAAAAATAGTAAAAAGTCCCCTAAAGGTTAACATAATACGTAGTACAGTACTAATAAGCATCACTACACTACGTACACTAATCTCCTACAGCACTTGCGTTTTTTAACTCGCAGCACCATTGAAGTATCCTCATTCTGTCGATGAAAATCGTAATTAATGTGATTAATCCAAATGAAAGAAAACTTAATATCTTATCTTAACCTAACTTTTTAGATTGAAAAAAAGCTCAATAAAGCCTAAAATATTGGAGGACATCTTAATTCCTGAAATTATTTTAAAAATGAAATTGACATAATCGAATAAAGTTGGAAATAGACAGAAATTGGAAAAAAAAAAGGAAATCGTCGCCTGAGAGATTCGAACTCTCGCGGGGAAACCCCATGTACTTAGCAGGCACACGCCTTAACCACTCGGCCAAAGCGACTATATTGTCGATACACGTTCTACCTGTATCTACTGAACTCTATTGAACAGTTATGGAGTACTTTTGACATTCTGGTCTTGTTATGGTTAGACGACAGTAAGTTGCCACAAAACTAAGACAAGAGGTTACCATGAAATTCCTATCAACAGAAACAAAATTTATTGCTGGAAAAGTACATCGTCATATCAGCGTTACATTTTGATTACCAACTTGGTTGCATAAGAAGCTGCAATAGACGTTTACAACATAACTTGATAATGATCCTGTGCTTGACATAGAGGGTTTGTCCAATCTGCAGACTACATGGAATCCATGGATGATGAACTTTGACTCCAGTTAACAGCAATGGGACTCCTTACCTTGTGAATTCCATCGCTCCACTCAATCCATCCAAATGCTTGTGAGCTACTTCTTGACGAACCCAAGCTCAGACTCGAGAACGTAATGTCATAGGACAATGTCTGATTCTCTGCACTAAATGCAAGCTTACTTGGTGAGACATTGATGTCCACATTTGCAGGAGCATTCACTGTAACCTCATAAATGGCATCAGGATCACTCCCCACGTTCTTTACCACCCTACTATAGCTAACCACAACATTGTTATTCTCGAAAACAACAGAGAACGATGGATAGTTGAGATTGCCAGGAGTTCCCAGTTTACCATCACATACGTCCAAACTAGGAGCCCCTTTAAGGAAAACTGAAATTCGCTTAGAATCATACCCAATAGAGCAAAGGAATGTGACGTAATCAGTAGATTGAATGTCATACACTAGTCCTGGATCCAGAGCTCTGTTAGGATTCACGTGGCCAGCTCCACGAACAAAGGGGGTTGATTCTTGTGCACTAGCAAGATCCTTAATGGCCTGCCCTGAGTTATCTAAATCATAAGCAGTAGTGACCAGAGCAGATTTTATAGCAGCTGGAGACCAACTGGGATATGCATTTCTGAGCAAAGCAGCGATTCCACTAACATGAGGACAAGACATTGATGTACCTGAAATTATGTTAAACTGAACTCTTCTAGGATCAATGTCCAAATCTGTTGGTCCAATAGAACCAGTCCAACCAGCTAAGATGTTTACACCAGGAGCAATGACATCAGGCTTCAAAATCTCTGGTGTCAAATGATTTGGACCGCGACTCGAGAAGGCTGCAACTTTAGGAGCAGGAGGTGAACTTCCAATTACTGTTCCCCGGAACGCAATCGTTGCAGTAGGAAACGGACCCAATTTGATATACTCTTTGATCTTATTTGCAGCTGTTTCGCCAACCATAGTTGCAGGCAGGAGATGCGAATCAGCAATGAGCTCCTCACCACTATCTTCTGTGTTGGTCAATATCATTCCAAGTCCACCTGCAAGCTTCACTGCACTTCCTTTGGCCACTCTAGCATTACCTCCACGATCACAGACCACAATCTTCCCTTGAACTTTTGATGGCTGTAGAAGTCCAGCATAGCAATATCTGCTGCCACAATCACCGCCATAGACCAAAGGAAGCTTAATATCAGGAAGTGGATCACCAGAATACAGAGAAACCCCGCCAAAAGTTATACCATTTCCAAGAAGCACATCAGCTGGGAACTCCCTATCAATGGTGGAAGCCCCAACGGTGACAATCCAAGGAGCAATATTGACTGCAGTATAAGGATCAGGCCCTGAATTCCCAGCAGAACAGGACACCAAGATACCATGTTGCACAGCACCAAATGCTCCAATTGCAATCGAGTCCCGATCATACGGAGGAGCATAACCATTAGCACCAACAGACAAAGAAATCACATGAACCCCATCAGCAATAGCTTCATCCATAGCAGCAAGAATGTCAGAATCAAAACAACCAAGACTCCAGCAAATCTTATAAGCAGCAACTCGTGCCATAGGCGCCATCCCACGAGCCTCCCCTGGTGCATACTGAAATAAGCTCGCATTTTTAACAACAGAACCAGTGGCTGTTGAAGCTGTATGAGTCCCGTGACCCTCAGTATCTCTTGGAGATTTGGATTCACCATCCAATTCCTCAATTTCTTTCCCTCTGAAAGACTCATACCCCTTGTAGAAAGCTCTAGCACCTATGAGTTTTTTGTTGCAAGCTGAAGCAGGAAAGTCTTGACCTGTCTCACAGACACCTTTCCAGGTTTTTGGGACATCAGATAAACCGTTGTCTGAAAAGCTAGGATGCCCAGGCCATATCCCTGTGTCAAGAACTCCAACGATCACACCATCACCATAACGAGCATTCTGCCAAAGGCCAGAATTATCAGAGAGGCCTAAAAAGGTCGGAGTGTGCGTGGTATGGAGTTGGCGGATTTGATCAGGGACAACAGAAAGAATACCGGGAAGTTCTCTAAGCCTGGTGGCCTGGGCTTCGGTTAGGCGAGCGGAGAAGCCAGCGGTGGAACGTTGGTAGGTGTAGAGGAGCTTGGTGGGGTGAGGAGAGGGAGGGAGGGATTGGATGATGGAGGTGTACCAGTCATGGTGTGTGGAGAAAAGAGAGGGCTTGCGTGATCTAGATACATGTATTATGAAAGTTTCTAAACCATCCGACGACGACGACGACGACGACGACGATATCAAGAAAAATGAAACTAGACAAATGAGGAGAAGGTGGTGGCCGTGGGGGTTGTGATGGTGGAGAAGGGAAGAGGTTGAAGAAATGGCCATTGAGTGGTTATGTTTATCTGCTATGTTCCTGAGCAACTGGAAGGACAAAGTTCATCAAAAGTATCTGTAATCAGATGGAAGAGAAAAGATAGAATCTTGGACAATACAGATCCACGTCAACAACTAATAAATAATTTCTCTGTGTTCTCCTTTTGATAATTAACTTTGTCTCTACACATATAAAGCACCAGACCTGTTATTAAGGTAAGATTGCTTAATTTCTAACAAAGTTCAATCTAATACGATTAAGCTTTAATATCAAAAGATAACCTCTTTCCTTTCTTGTTGTTTTGTCCTTGTGTGTTTTGAGAAGCTTCGTGCAAAGATAGGATTTTTAATCTGGTGGGGTCCCATGACAGGCTCCGTGATGGTAGGTAGGTACCACTACCACCAGTGAATGGAAAGCTGTTCTCGATATTTTTGGGGTTTCTTGACCAAAAGCATGGGGTGCAGGTGTGGGGTAGCATGAGTGGTATTTCTTAATTATGGGGAAGATATGGCTTTTATTATCTTAGCAGATGACAACTTACTGTGGCTGCTGTCTAGTGAGAGTTGGACTTGTTAGCTAAATGTGTTATCGTTTGGACCTTTTGTAGTTCACACGTCCATTTTCACAGGTCCATTTGATATATGTCATCTTTTTCCCGTTGAATACTGCTTCTTCACAGGTACAAGACTAACCATGGTGGTTTAGATTTATGGACATAATGTTTTTTCACGCCAGGGAAGTAGACTCCAGCAAGCAAAAGTAAAGATCAAAAGGGAACTTAATATGAGTTCTTTTCTCTGGCAAAATCCATGCCTTTACCTGATCAGATCAGTAACAGTATTATAGCAAATCTCTAGCTATTAGTCATTGTCAGGTTTTGTGCTCAACATGAGGGTGCATAAGCTCCTGCTATAAGTATCTATTCTCTTAAACAGCTTTCCCGGCAAATCTGACTCTGCAAGTAAAAACAACCCTTTCTAGTGAAGCTCATAGTTGACGCTGACGTGAAATTACTTCGAATGAAACGTATATTGGAAAATGGTGGCAGGTTCAGGAATTAGCAGCTATCGAAAGCGCTGCAGAATGATCTCAGTACATGCTGCTCTAACCTGACAGAAGAATTGGTTCATTTCAGGCCAAGTGGATTTCAGAACACAATCCTGGTCCTGTAAGTCTCCTTGGCATTTTATAAGGTGTAATAACCATCTAAAAATGAATACCCGGAAGTTCTCTAAGCCCGGTGGCCAGGGATTCGGTGAGACGAACGGAGAAGCCAGCGGTAGAACGTTGGTAGGTGTAGAGAAGCTTGGTGGGGTGAGGAGAGGGAGGGAGGGATCGGATGTTGGAGGTCAGTCATGGTGTGGTGTGTGGAGAAAAGAGAGGGCTTGCGTGATCTAGATACATGTATTATAAAAGTTTCTAAACCATCCGACGACGACGAAGATATCAAGAAAAATAAAACTAGACAGAAGAGGAGGAGGTGGTGGCCGTGCGGGTTGTGATGGTGGAGAAGGGAAGAGGTTGAAGAAATGGCCATTGAGTGGTTATGTTTATCTGCTATGTTCCTGAGAAACTGGAAGGACAAAGTTCATCAAAAGTATCTTTAATCAGATAGAAGAGAAAAGATAGAATCTTGGACAATACAGATCCGCGTCAACCACTAATAAATAATCTCTCTGTTTTCCTTTGGATAATTAACTTTGTCTATACACATATAATGCACCAGACCTGTTATTAAGGTTAGATTGCTTAATTTCTGGCAAAGTTCACTCATAATACGATTAAGGTTTAATATCAAAAGATAACCTCTTTCCTTTCTGGTTGTTTTGTCTTTGTGTATTTTGGGAAGCTTCGCGCAAAGATAGGATTTTTTTAATCTGGTGGAGTCTCAGAGAGTAACAATAAAAGTTGAAGTAGACATCATACTACAAGGGACGGATCCTCTGTTTAATATTAAGATGTACTGTACAGTTCCACCCACTTCCATGTCCCAAGTGTTGTCCACTATATCTTGGAAGAAGGGATGGTGGAGTCATATATTGAAAAATTTGAAAGGTTTTTCCCGCGAGCTTCCTGTTTACTGAATTCCACTATGACTGGACAATGATCCGAGTCCACCCTCATAGGTAAGAAGTTAGCCGAACAGTGCATACCCTTTGCTTCCCATGCTTAGTTGACAACGACTCTGTCCAATTTTGCCCATAACTAGTTTTTCTGCCAGGTGAAAGTCTCTCCTCTAAATGGGGCATCTTCCAATCCGAGAGTCACACGAAATTCTTGTAGATCTTTCGACAGGTATGTGGATGGAGGTCGGCATCCAATTCTTTCACTAGCCATACATACACAATTGAAATCCCCCATTAGCAACCATGGCATCATTCAATCCGTAGCTAGCCTAATCAATCGCTGCCATAATTCCCTTCGTTGTGTCACACTATACAGCCCATATACATATGTCACCAGAAAGTTCCTTTTAGTGGTTCAGCATAATACCCTACAATGGATAAATTGTTCACCCTTCTCCAATACCTGACAGGAATAAAATAAGGAATGCCAAGCAATAGCAATTCGACCCTTTAAGATAGAACCAAAAATATGGTTATAATCCCATCGTGAAAATCTATTATTAATCATACTACCCAAACCATCTGTAGTTAGTTTGGTTTCCAAAAGGCAAGCAAATTTGCAGTTGTGTTGTCGGACGAGAGTGACAAGTTTTGTTGCGAGGCCGTTTTTAAGTCTCGGACATTCCAACATAACATCTTCATTTGCGCAGGTGGGAGGGCCCCTCCCCACCTCTGTTTCTATTTGCATCTGCAGTGTATTTCTCATTCACCTCCTTACTCCCCTTCGGTTGATCTTGCCCCTTATCACCTTCATTCAGTCTTCTATTGGTAATGATCACTACCTTACCTTTGCTGCTGTTTTAAGAACTCTGTACCTGCTGCTAGTCACTACCATTTGCTGTTTTTACCTCCCTCCGGGGTTGGATGTCATTCGGTCCCCTAGCTTCATTTACTGTCTCTCTGGTTAGAGTAGATTCTTTATTCCTTTCTGTTTGGATTCGCAGTCCACTATCCCTATCTTGGTTTGTGTCTTGGTTTATTCCCATGCGGCTTCTCGGTTTGTCAGGTTTCTCAGCATCCATACCCTGATTAGCCTGAGTCCGTAAACCACCATCCTCATTAACATCTCCTTTATCCGATGGGTTGCTAACCTTCATGCCCCCCTCTTTAGTAACCTCCTTCAGTACCTTTTTATGTGCTCTTCTCGTAGTCTTACACTCGAAAGGATTATGCCCAAACTGTTTATAATAGCAACAATAACTAGGGAATGTTTCATAAATCACCATTTGAGTATATCTACTTCCCCCCGACATTTTAACATCAAAATTTCCTAGACACATCCACCTCAACCAATATTCGAGCATAACCAATTCTGGATTTCTTGCCTGTTATCTTATTTGTGCATATAGGTTTACCAACTCGGGAGCCAAGTTTGGAGAGGCCTTTTTCAGTCCACAGTTCTAGTGGGACGTTCGGAAATTGCAACCACAGTGGGACTTCTATGAAGTCTTGGTAGTCGAAAGCAAATTCTTGTGACAATTTTTCCAGCAACAACGTTTTCCCAAACAAAATATAGGGGCTCCCTGCCAGAACAATGGTTCGATATTCATCTACTTAAAATTGGAACACAATTCAGCCCTGATCATGAGGCAGTAACTTGCAAGGCACTCCCCATTTAGCAATTAGGCCTTCAAGGGCTTTCATCCCTGGGAACCTTCCAGTGAAACAGCCAACAAGGTAGTACCCCCATTCCTGCTCAAGTGGCATGATGTGTAACACTCCATGTTAGGGGTTAGAAAATTTAGGAATTTACAGTACATCATATGCTTTGCATAATTGAGTATTCGCTAATATATG
>JAOTBA010000205.1:33999012-34032626 GCA_025629845.1 Erythroxylum squamatum
AATAAATTTATTTAACTAAAAGTAATATATCTTTAAGTTTTATCTAAAATGTAATTATTATCAGTGATAAAAATACAACTATATTAATATTAACAACCAAACAGGTTTTTGTTTGTATTTGAAAGAAAAACAGAAACAAAAAAACTGAAAACGGAAACCGAAAACTACAACAGAAAAACAGAAGTAGAACCAAACGGCCCCTTATTTATGTGGTTAATGGAAGTTTTCTTTATTTAAAAAAAATACACTTAAAAAAAATAAACTGGAAATTGTTGACGCGGATTTGAAAATTGACATTTACTTTCAAAGCCCTCCGCTTACAAAGTCAAATGGTCAATGATAGCGACAAGGAGTTTACGGGTAAAAGAAGAATGATGCGTTTGTGCTTGTGGACTAAACATAAGTCTGCACATGTCTGGCTAGGCGTCTCGTTTGGGCGGTAGACCAGTCCTGCATGTGTTGGCAATATCCAAGGAAGACGCGAAAAAAGGGCAAAGGAGTCATCGGGCGCCACTAAATACGCAAGCTCTGGCGTGGCGTAACTTTCTGTCCAACACCAGGTAAGCCTTGCCCAGCCATCAACTAACAATCAATTGTCATGCATTATGTCTTTTCTTCCTTACGAAAATTGGGTTGATTTTTTTATTACAATGCTCTTGAAATTCACATCATAAAGAGGCTAGCTTTTTTTTTACGGTTCCATTTTGGTGTGCAGAAGAAACATCCACGTCCTTCAACTTTTGTGCACAACACAAATCTTTCCTCTTTTGCTAGTAAAAAAAGATTAAGTGTGCTTAGCCTTTACTAAAACTACTTGATAAGCATCTTGTACTTTTATAAATTTATTTTTGTTAATTAAAAACATAAAAATAGACATTTTAATAAATTCTCATTTACATTTTAAAATTTATAATAATTTAATAAATTAAGAATGGAGAGTTAAAGTCGTAATAGGCTAATGCCACCAACTCAATTCAATCCATTCACCCATGCCACTTGGCGTTTGTTTTGTTGCCACATGTCTTGTTTGTTGTCCTTCTTCTCCAATTACGAGTAGACTGCGCGTTAGAAGATTTTGAGGCTCGCGTAAAGAGATGATTGGATATTCTTCTGCGGAAAGGATAGGTAAGGTTTTTGATTTGCTTACCGAAAGAACCAAGACAACCCCACTCACCAACGACTTGTCGTTTTTCTCGCGATATTTTCAGTTTCATCACTCTTAATACGGTTCTCCTTGGGTGTACTTCTAGTTGTATCTCCAATCCTCTTTGTTTGCGCAAAATACAGGATCTAAGCTCCTCTAAATTACCTGTATTTCAAATACATTTATGAAATTCTGTTATGATGTAGTGTAGCACTTTCAAAATTATTCATCAAAAAGATGATCTATCATTAAAATTTAGCATATGTTTGATTGGATTTATATCAGTAAAATTTTTGTCAATATAACTTTTTTTTTGTGTAGAACGTTTTTTAGAAGAACTTTTCTAAGAAATCAGTTGACTGTTTGATTGTCAATTTAAAAAAAACTTTTTAAAAAGAGCTTCGTACAGTAGACTGTTTAGTAACACAAAAATAAAAAGTATTTTTAATTTTTTATATATTTTATTTTGTAATAAAAATTATTTATGTGTATAAATATTATTTAAAGTATATTAAACAATATATAAATCACAATATATTAATTATTATATAATTTTAAACCATATGAAACATAATTAAAATATATTTAACCAAATCTTTTATATAAATTATAACATAAATAAACTAATATCGAAAATAAATATTAAAACATATAAAAAGTCAAATAATATTATATAAATCCTAAAATAAATATCTAAGTTGAGTAAATAATTAAATACATAATAAACGAGAAGATGAGTTTGTGAGTATTGTGAAAATTATATGTAAAACTTATGGGCAAAGGGACAAAAATAGACTCATTAATTGATCTAAAAAGAGCTTTTTAAGAAGCTTCAAATTTGAACTTTTTAAAAAGTTATATTTTGACTATAAAAAAAGTTATATCCATTAAAGAAGTGCTTTTTTATTTTATAAAAAAACTTTTGTAGTGAAAAAAAGTATTTATTTACCTCTCAAAAGTTTACGCAAACAAACACTTACTTTACTATAAGATTAAGAAATAAATAAAAAATCAAATTAAAACACGTGCTTTTTTCAATAGAAAAATCCACAAGGATTAGGCAAATTATCATTCATAAGTAAAAAGAATGAAAAAGGCTTAGGAGTTGAAGTCTATCGTTCACATCTAATTGGGTTTCCTTTTGTAAATAAGAATTTTATTACCCTCCGACCGACGAATTGACACAACGTAATTTTTCCTTATTTTCAAAGGATTTGACAAGGCCAAGGAATGGACCAACCAGCACCAATGGTCGCCGAAAAGAAATTACGATAGAAGTACCATTTTGCCCTTTATCGAATTCAACCTCGTGAAATCAATGCACTGGGGTCCAGTGACAGCCAAAGACCCATAATCTGGATTCACTTCTATTTTTAGTTTCGGTTTTTTTTAAAACGAAAATTTGTTTTCGTTGAAATTTACAAAAATAATTAAAAACAAAAATATGTTGAAATATTTAATAAAAATCTGAAAATAAAAATATATTTAGTTATTATTATTATTATTAATTTTATTTATTTATTTATTATTATTATTATTAAATTTTAATAAATTATTCTTATTATTATTAATTTTTAATAAGTTATTCTTATGATTATTAATTTATGATTATGATTATGATTATGATTATTATTATTAATTTTTAATAAGTTATTCTTATTATTATTAATTTTTAATAAGTTGTTATTATTATTATTATTAAGTTATTCTTATTCTTATTCTTATTATTATTATTATTAATTTTTAATAAGTTATTATTATTATTATTATTATTTATTATTGTTATAAAATTTTTTACTTACTATTTTTAATATTTTTAATATTATTAAATTTATTATACCAAATTAATTACCTTAGTATTATTATTAATTATTATTATAAATTTTTAACTTTTATTATTATTATTATTATTATTCGAGATAGAAAGTAGAGATATATTGGTTTTTTGTCAAAGAAAATATGTTGTCAAAATTCAGAGAAACGATGTTTTCTGATTTCTGTAAAATTATTGTAGTTTTTTTATTTTCAGAAATAAAAAATCGCAATAGAATAAGCTAAACACGTTTTATTTATCTATTTTTTAATAAAAATAACAATAAAAAAAAGAAACAAACAGTCAGTTATTTAACTTATTATGATAAAAATATTACGCCTTATCTAAAATTTCCCAAACTTGGTCAACAAATGCTGTTCAAGAAAATGCCATTCGAGTGAACACCTGTCTAGAAGGAGCTGGATCGGAATGTGGGGCAAAAAACATGCAAGTAACCAACACTTACTGGCGTGGCGCCATCAGGATCGTTGATGAAAATCAACAAAATAAAGAAACTTCCAGCCACTTTCCTCAAGGAGTCAGGCATTGCAATTTTCGCGATACGAATACGACATTTTCAATCTGAAGACGAGAGAGAGAAGAAAGAAACAACTGCCCAAACTGTGGGTCCCATGGTCCCCTTGTCCACGCGGCAACTTGACACTGATTGACCGTTTGTGATGGAAAAATCTCAGACCTCAATAAACCAATAAATTCTCTCTCTCCCCCAAAAGAAAATTCCTTCTCTCTTATAAAACCTACTATATAGTTATGTGTGAGTATATAGTTAGGTAGATTGCAGACCAACAGTTGATTTAAATGAAAAGCATAAATATTTAATCCTTTTCTTCTAATTATAAGAATCCTAATTTGTTATAAGAATCCTAATATGGATAAGTAGGAGACAGGTAGGAGTGGCCTGCTTAGTTTCAACTCTTCACTTAAGGCTTTTTTTTGTAGAAAGTTTTGTATTCGAGTTACAAAAAAAATAGGAGGGAAAATTTTCATGTTGATGATCCTCTAGCTCTTTGGACATGCTCCTTGGTCGAATCAATTACAGACGTTTCGCTTCCAGCACTAGCGTGAGAGTTAGAACTATTAGAGAACTCGAGACTGCTGAGAAATTGATGTTATGCAGGGAGACCATATGATAACTCCTTGTACATAGAAATGGACAGGCTATATAAAATTTTGAGGGATCTTAAGATTCTAAATTTATCTCCTCTGTGACTCTTGAGTGAAATTTTAAGGGCTTAGATTAGTCTAGCAAAAAGTTGGGATATCTAATGTATATATAAAAAAAATTCCTAATTTGATTTTGTACGCGAGAAGAGAAATTGAAAGATATTTACATTCAAATGCCTTGAAAATGAAATGGCCCCCACAAAACCCAACAAGCCTCCTCAAAACTCCTATATAAATTAGCATCGCCACTCATACAATTCTTGCCACTTCAAACCCTAGCTGCTTCTTTTTCCCTTATTTTCCGGGAAAGAGAGTTACTTTCCGGGAAGTTTTCATCTCTTTCTTTCCCTTTCCCTTCCCCTTATTAGATCTGCATGGTGTGTGGCTCATTCGGCGCGTGACGAGCACAAGTTCGTTTCCATAGTTTCGAATTTCGCTGGGTTGTTTTGAGTTTGGAGACTATCTTCTTCTGAGCGGGGATTAGAGAGAGTGGTGGGTTAGTGAGAGAAGGAGGGGTTGGTTTCGGTCTGGAGAGTTCTTCTTTTGCTTCTTTTGGGGGGGTAGCCGGGGCCTGTGGCCTCGGCGGGTTTTAAAGCCCCCACTTTTCAACATATCCACCATTCTGACCCGTTTAATTTTACCTTTTTAACCCTCACCGGAACGAGGATATGCCTGCCCTGGCTTGCTGCGTAGATGCTGCCGCCGCCCTGGCGCCTCCCGGCTACGCCTCCCTCGCTGGGGAAGGCTCCCTCCTTCCGGCTCCGACGACCTCCGCCGTCACTGCCTTCACCACTGCTGCCGAAAATCCTTCCCATTGGTCGCCGTCTCTCTCCACCTCGCTATACAAGATCGATGGTTGGGGTGCTCCGTACTTCTCCGTTAACTGCTCGGGCAACGTTACCGTCCGTCCTCACGGCAGCCACACTCTGGTTCATCAAGAGATCGATCTGTTGAAGGTCGTGAAGAAGGCTTCGGATCCGAAGTTTGCTGGCGGGTTGGGGTTGCAGTTACCTCTTATTGTTCGCTTTCCCGATATACTCAAAAACAGGCTCGAGTGTCTCCAAACGGCGTTTGATTTCGCCGTACAATCGCAAGGTTACGAGACTCATTACCAAGGGGTATATCCCGTGAAGTGTAACCAGGACCGTTACGTGGTGGAGGACATTGTGAGATTTGGATCTTCTTTCCGGTTCGGGCTCGAAGCCGGGTCGAAACCGGAACTGCTCCTGGCAATGAGTTGCTTGTGCAGGGGAAGCCCGGAAGCTCTGCTGGTCTGCAATGGGTTCAAGGATTCGGAGTACATTTCTCTCGCATTGCTCGCGAGGAAGCTTGCTTTGAACACTGTTATTGTGCTTGAACAAGAGGAAGAGCTCGATTTGGTTCTTGGTTTGGCGAATAAGATGAGCATCAGGCCTGTGATTGGGGTTCGGGCCAAGCTGAGAACCAAGCATTCGGGTCATTTCGGTTCGACCTCAGGCGAGAAAGGGAAGTTCGGGTTGACCACGACCCAGATTTTGCGTGTGGTCAAGAAACTTGAACAATCATCGATGCTTGATTGCTTGCAGCTTCTGCATTTTCATATTGGATCTCAGATCCCCACCACCGCGTTGCTCGCAGACGGTGTTGGTGAGGCTGCGCAGATCTATTGTGAATTGGTCCGTCTTGGAGCGAATATGCAAGTGTTTGATGTAGGTGGTGGTTTGGGGATTGATTATGATGGGTCACGATCTGGAGACTCGGATCTTTCCGTTGCTTACGGGTTGGAGGAGTATGCTCTTGCTGTTGTTCAAGCTGTGAAGTTTGTTTGTGATCGGAAGAATGTGAAGCATCCAGTTCTTTGTAGCGAAAGTGGTCGAGCTGTTGTTTCTCATCACTCGATTCTGATATTTGAGGCTGTATCTGCCAGTTTATCGAGTGCTGGGGCAGTAACTCCATTTGGGTTGCAGTATCTTGTTGATGGGCTGTCTGAGGATGCCCATTCCGATTGCCGGAATTTGACATCTGCAGCTATGAGAGGTGAGTATGACACTTGCTTCCTCTACGCTGATCAACTGAAGCAAAGATGTGTTGAGAAGTTCAAAGAAGGGAGTATTGGGATGGAACAATTGGCTGCGGTTGATGCTTTGTGTGAGTTTGTTTCCAACGCTATTGGAGCAGCGGAGTCTGTTAGGACATACCATGTGAATCTCTCGGTGTTTACTTCGATTCCGGATTTCTGGGGGATTGGACAGTTGTTTCCAATTGTGCCCATCCATCGACTTGATCAGAGGCCTGGAGTAAGAGGGATTTTGTCAGATTTAACCTGCGACAGTGATGGGAAGATTGATAAGTTCATAGGTGGTGAGTCAAGCTTGCCACTTCACGAGATTGAAGGCGGTGGTGCTGGTAATGGCGGGCGGTACTACTTGGGGATGTTTCTGGGCGGGGCTTACGAGGAGGCTCTTGGTGGAGTTCACAATTTGTTCGGTGGCCCGAGCGTTGTGAGGGTGTCGCAAAGTGATGGACCCCATAGCTTTGCGGTGACCTCTGCTGTTCCGGGACCGTCGTGTAGTGATGTCCTCCGGATAATGCAGCACGAGCCCGAGCTCATGTTCGAGACCCTGAAGCACCGTGCCGAAGAAATTTGTCCTCAGGAGATTGAGAGCGATGATGATAACATTTGCAGCGGTGGAGGCAGAGGCTTGGGCAATGCGGCTTTAGCTAGCAGTCTTGCACAGTCTTTCCACAACATGCCATATCTGGTTGCTTCTTGCTCATTGTCTGCTTTGAATACCGGTGGATGCTACTTTCTCAATGAGGACGAGTTCAATTCCAACACAGATACGGCCCCTGGCCCTGCTGCTGCTGCTGATGACGAGCAGTGGTCTTATTGTTGTGCTTGAGTTGATATTACCAACTTTAGCTGCTGCTGTTGCTTTGTTTTGTTAAGTAATGCCCTCAGTAGTGTTTATGGTCGTCGGTTTTAACTTTGTTATTACTTACTAGTTCTTCCATCAAAATGCAATTTGCATTCTGTGTTTAAAGAGGAGGAGGATATGTGGACATTCGGGATATTGTAACTCCCCAACCCATCCCATCCATCTTCTGTATTAGTTGTTCTTTTTAGCAGCAGACCCTTTTCAATGGAATAATTATTTTAGTTCAGTGGCTTCTTGTTCTTCTTCGTCTATAGAGATTATATTATTTATATATTCAATGAGTTGCATATGCATGTTTACTGCAACATTTTCTACGAATTGGTGAGTTCTTTGGTCGCTCCAGATGTTGCGTTTAATAGTTGGTTTAATACACACCCAATCACATGGTAATCTAGCTTTGTCTAGTTGTGTTATCTTACCTTCTTTTTTTTTTTAATGGGGGAAACCGAAAAGAGCTTACACTACAATACTAGTTATCTTACCTTTTTTTTTATTTTATAACGTGTTATCTTACCTTTTCAAGTTGGGCTAACAGATGTTGATTGATGCTTCGTATCAAAACTAGTAGTCATATCAAGAATTTTGGAGAGCAACCATATTTTTGGAGTTTAGATCTTCAGTCTAATTTTATGGTGTCTTATTCTATTTAATGAATCTTAACCATTTATTTATGTGGACTTCGCATGGGTCTCGTAAAAATAAACGTGAGATCCGCATAAATGAATGGTTGAGATTCATTGGATAGAATAAGACACTATAAAATTGAACAAAAGATCTTGTCTTTACCGGTCTCTGACACTCGCTAACAAGAACAGTGTTGGAGTTTTTGGGCTAGATCAAGTTTTCTTAACGTCCGAGGGATATGATATGGCTGGTGTAGGAATGAACAACAGTGTTGCCTTGGAATATGCCAATAGCATAATAGGGTTATCTAACGCTAATTGGTGTAGGAATGAAGAACAGTGATGCCTTGGAATATGCCAATAGAATAATAGGGTTATCTAACACTAATCTGTTGTTGAAGGACTTGTAATTTGTTGAATTTCCTTTTTCACAAGCTTAAAACCAGAAGTTTTTTCAGATGAAATTATAAAAGCTTTTGACTTTTCACAATTACTGGACATCTTAGTGCCTAACATTTAAGTTTGATGACATTCCAATGCATTGCCTAACCATTTTGTTTGAATATATATAAATTAAGCACCAGGGCATGGATTGGATTGGACCCAAAAAAAAGAAAAGGAAATTAATATCTATTACATATCATGAGAAAGAAAAAGGGTCAAACTTGTTTAGTAAGTCCATTTTTAATCTGGGCTATCCTATTAGGCATCAGGCCCAAGTAGGGCCTGAATAACACGCAAAGCTTTTTATTTACCCTTTCTAATATTCCCACGGCGCCTTCAATTCTTTTTCGTATTTCCATTTCCTATTCCCCTTGTTCTTCTTCTCCTTCTACGATTCTATTCCCTAACAATCACTCGCTTCACCTTCCCCACCTTCCGTCCTTCTCCATTTCTAACCAGGCAGGTACTTCAATTCCTTCTTTGTATATGTTCCCTTAGACCCTATTTAATCTTCAATTTCCTAGTGTTTTAGCTGTTGCTTGCGCTTTAATCCACAACCAATCCACCGTAAGCGCTACTTGAATCCCGGGTTTTTCAACTTTTTGTTCTTATATTGAGCTTAATTTGTGATTCCGCTTAGTCGGTTCTTTGGTTGTTCGTGAGTTTTAACTCTGGGAACCGTAAACATTCGGTTTTGTAGTTTTTTTTTTTGGTCTCGTTAAGAGGTATTTTCCATTTCATGGACTGTTTTTTTTTGTAATGGAGAATTTATTTCCTTAAATTGTGCCTTCTTTTTTGTTGGATAGGGAAGTCTAAAGGGTTGATCTCCTGTTTGACAACTACACTCCAAGATGGTATGTTTAGAGTTTATACATTCTTAGTTATAATGTCTTCCTAATTCTATGGGTTTATTTAATGTGGTTGTTTCTGGGTTGCTTGAGACGCTCTCTGGTCCTTCAATTTGGGTTAAACGTGTGATTCATGCGGCATACTTGTGAGGAAGTACTTGCTAATTGTCTGGGCCAGGCTTCGTCTAATTATTTTAGTTTTTGGAATATATCTGAATTATTTGATCCTTGATTGGAATTGGACAAGATAGCTGCAAATGTACATAGCCTTAGTAAATGTAAATCTTTCCGCTTTGCAACAAGTGTTTCATAAGGATTTCATTGATATATGTTTCCTAGTGTTGGAAGCACAGATGACATTCTGTGTGTCCTTAGTTCTGGTTTTACTGTTTATTTTCTGTATTTCATTAATTGCAGTTTTTTGACCCATACGGCTACCATGGGACCTCATTTGAGCAGACATATCGATGCTACCCTGCATCGTTCATTGAAAAGGTAGTTTTTTTTTATCTTTTTAAGTTCTGTCAATTGAGAAACTATTTTGTTCAAGATCCACGTAGGGCTTGCCAATTTGCTTTTCTGGTTCCAATGCTTTAAATTTAGTGGTTCATTTATTGTTTCTAGTTTTGCGCTAGGATCCACCCTCAACAGTGAGAAAAACACGAAATTGAGAAGTTTAATTGATTAATTTATTTTGGTTGTATAAGGGTTTATGATCTCTTTGATAAGTTTTACGCTGTTTTGTGTTCCGCTATGCTTGCTGCTAAAATATCCATTCAGCACGCTCTCTTTGATACTGATGTTTGTTTTATTTTTCTTTCCCTTTTCCTCCTCTTCTTCAATTTCTTGCAGCCTCAAATTGAAAGTGGTGATAAAAGTAAAGCCTCAGATCTTTTATGTTTTTTTTTATATATAATTTTTATGTTCATATCTTTGTTTTGACCTTATTCATTTTCTTGTTGCAGTCATAATGCCGCCTTCAGCGCTTGATCGCCTTGGTCTGTTGCATTTTGTATTTTATTGGGGAATCTTGTAAAAGTGCTTTAGATTTGAATTATTCTAACAGTGGGATGTAAACTTGCAGCATCTCTGCATATTGATTATCCAATGCTGTTTGAGCTTCAGAATGACGCTGCTGAACGAGTGTCTCATTGTGGTGTCCTGGAATTTATTGCTGAAGAAGGGATGATATACATGCCGTACTGGGTAGTCATGACAATGAAGTTTTCTTTTGTGCCTTTATTTGTTTGCTTGGCTATGTGTAAATCATTTAAGCTTATTGGTAAGTCCTTGATTTGTTGTTTTATAGTTATTTGTTTCCTTTTTTTAGATGATGGAAAACCTGCTTCTACAAGAGGGAGACATAGTACGAGTGAAAAATGTTACTCTTCCAAAGGGAAGATATGTTAAACTGCAACCTCACACAAAGGACTTTTTGGATATCTCAAACCCTAAAGCTATGTAAGTCATGCTGTTATATTTGATTATTTCTGTGACATGTTCGCCACTTCAGCTAGATATTGCCATTACTTTGATTGCATTATTTAGGTGTGATCGCTGTGGATAGAAAGATCAATTTGATTTCACTATCTTAACAAATGAGCTATCCAATCTGCCAGCTGGAGTTATATTGCCTAGGGGATTGATAGAAATAAGTATAGAATTCCAGAAAAGGTAGCGTAACTTTTAGTCTCTCATTAGTCTGTCACTGTCACTCTAACTAATGATTGTGAAAAAGTTTGACAGACGCCACGTCCATGTCAAGGTCACATTTGAATGTTCCTTACTATCCTTATTTACAATAAAAAGGAAATAGACATGTCATGGCACTTGTTGAATGCAGTTGTTTTCTCTTGCAGATTAGAAACAACACTCAGGAATTATTCCTGCTTAACCACTGGGGATAGCATTATGGTTGCATATAACAACAAGAAATATTACATTGATATTATAGAAACCAAGCCATCAAATGCAATAAGTATCATTGAGACAGACTGTGAGGTGGACTTCGCACCTCCCTTGGATTACAAGGAGCCTGAGAGACCTGCTGCTGCGATACCTTCAAACAAGCAACCATCTCAAGGTGAGTTCTCATATATGCTCTTTGCCTGTGATAGTATGGACCTTAAAATCTTTAAGATGTTTCTAACATGGAATTCTTTACATGGGAGCACAGATATTGCATAATTCTTAGTGTAATTCACCGTACTAAACCTTCATAAGCTTTCTTCTTTTTGTTTCTTTTTTCACTCTTTTCTTTTTTTTCTGGTATTGGGGCCGGGGGTAGGAAAAGTAGTGTCTGCAACCAATTCTTTTTGTATAACAGCAGTGAAAAATTGCTTCCTGTCTGAAACAGGAGTAGGAGGGAAGTTTGGAGGGATGCGGATCCAAAATATTGACAGACGAGTCTTTATCCATTTGCTTATTACTTAAGGCATTGACTTTTATTTCGTCGCGCAGCTGAAGAGTTTCCAGATGAGACAGAGCCAAAATTCAGCCCCTTTACAGGAGCAGGAAGACGCTTGGATGGCAAACCTTTGACGTATCAACCTCCACCAGTATCTTCACCAGGGCTTAGGGACAAGCAACCTTCTGTTACCGTTGGTAGTGGGCAACCCTCAGTTGGCTCTACTTCGCAAAGTACAGCACGTCAGTCTCAGGGAAAACTCGTCTTTGGATCTAATGTGAGTCGGGCTCCAAAAGAAACCCAAAAGGTGCCCTTTTCTTCTATCTTCCATCATTATGACCCAAATTGCTGACACTGACGATATGTAGTCGACCGTTTTGTTTGTCTGTTTTTGACTCAAATCAACTGTTTCTTGGATGATGCAGGAAGCTGGAAAAGAAATTAAGCCAGAACCCCCTAAAAAGGAGGAGTCAAAATTCCAAGCCTTCACAGGGAAGAAGTACTCTTTGAGGGGTTGATTGTACCATTTGATAATTGGTGCCATTAACTTTTATTGCCATGTTTATGATGTTCTTTCTGACTTAGCTAAAGAACGAGAGATCTATGTATCATCAATAGACAGAGAAGTGGACTCTGATATGGAAGAGAATAATATACACTGTTAACATCTTATCCCAAGCATTGAAGGTCCTTTTCACTTCATTCTTATAGAGATAGAATGATGACTAGCCAAAATAACTTACCTGATTGTGCTTGAAAATGCCAAAATTCTCACAAGATCATTGAATTATGGTGTTATATGTGGTTGGATTCCTCTAGCTATCGCAATGGCAAGTTGTTTTTCTTTTATACTGCGAAGACGACGTTGGAATGTTAATTCACTGAAGTGTAGATTAAGTTCATCATATGGTCCAGATGAATCCATAAAAACCTGAGAGATTAAGGACAATGAGCTTAACTGAAATTTGTGTGTTATTTTGTTCTAGATTTTGAATTGCAGTCTCCAAGTGTAACTATGTCTATGGTTAAAAATAATACTTCGGAAGAACGAATATAAGGGAAAATAACAACAAATGAATTCAAAATTGAAGTTTCCTTCCGGCCTGGGCCAGCTATTACCTGAAATGTATTAGCGTTTGAAACCTTTACTCGACCCGACCCGGCCCTCTGATAAACAAGATCCATTTATCACTAATGCGATAATACCACGTCCCAAGGTCGCTGCTCCTGTGTACATCGCAGCCTGAAACAACAAAACAGAATATGGCGGCGACGATCATGCAGTGGTGCACCTCGGCGGCGAGACGAGCGATGGTGGCTCCGCGGTCGACTATACTCTCTTCACCACCGTTTTCGACTTCGGTGCCGATACTTTGCGGTAGAGGAGACAAGAGAACGAAGAAAGGGAAGAGATTCAACGGATCGTACGGTAACGCGAGACCTAAGAAAGAAAAGAAGATAGAGCGGATTAAAGATAGAGTTGAAGTCCCTAGGTCCACTCCTTGGCCTCTTCCTTTTAAGCTCATCTAATTAAATTTGTGTACTTCTACTCTTTTGTCTTATAAAGGTGCTTTCTTGGAGAATCTGGATTCTTAGCTTTTGGTTGGAATTGGAGTTACGTGTTTTTTTAATGACGTTTGTGTTAATGGGTTTCAGGCTTTTACTTGCGTTAAGTCGTTTTGGCATGTTAAATATGTGTGCTTTGAATGGTTGCCAGTCTGTGTTGAGTTTGGTGTTTCTCTGGTTTGATTTGACATGGTTTGATTAGCTGCTTAGTTTTTAGATTCTTGTTTTGTGATGAAGCAGCTTAGGAGTTGGTGTTGACTGATAATGTCGGATTGTAGGCCTTGTGAGCATTTAGTCTAGTTTCATAGTTAGGAATCAGGGGAGCAGTTGTCACTAGTTAGCAGAAGTTAAATTGGCATGTTAAGATTGGAGAGCAACGATTTTAGCACCAACATGACCTACTCATCATTGTCCATTTGTGTAGTTGTATATGGTGAAGTAGCAGAGTGCAGCTCTCAAGTAGACAGAATGAATTAGTACTGGACTTTGTGTTTTGTCGTCACAGTGATGAGGAGTGTGTTTTGAGACGGGCTAAGGATCCTGGATTTGCTTTGGATTGTTATTATTACTACACAAAATGGTGCTAGGATGCCCTTATTCATGGAGTACGTGAGCAACATGAATGACTTACAATCACTATAGATCTAATTTAGAGTTCTTGCTGGTTGGAGACGGTAGAAATGTATTTGGTGGGCTAAAATGGCTCCAGGATGCTCTATATGCGTGGAGTATGTAGAAGAGGTTTTAGATTTTATGACGCTTTTCTTTATGTAACAGGTGGTATTAGAGCAACAACATCCACTTCACTTACAACTGCTATAGAGCCAATATAGAGTATCTTGCTTGTTGGATATGCTAGAAATGAGTTCAATAGGTTCCTTTCAACTGGTTTGGAAAATGGTTAAAAATAAATTGCAAAGTATTTGACAAAATAAGTATTAGGACATCGCAGCAGAGCTTTGCAATTCCTTTAATGGAAAAAGATCAGTTCCTTGGATGAAAATATTTATTCAAGTACAAAAGTGGATCTTTTAGTAAAGGAAGCATAGAATGAAGTCAGGAATTCAATACAGAAGATTCGCATCATTACTTTAATCTTCTTTCTGCTGCAATTTGAGTAGTAAGTGCTGTACGAGCTCCACAATTACGGAGAGTCCAATGATTGAATAAATATGATTGTGATCACACCAATTGAAGTTGTTAAATAAGAATACTTGCTGTTTCTTGTTGGTTCAGTTGCAAGCCCAAGTCCTGTGTATATTACCCACCAAAGGATGAACTTGGTAATCTTGCATATGATGATTCGGATGACAACTTTACAGGTTGTTTTCTCTTCCTTCCCTGCTAAATATGATGAAAAGAATGATCCAGATATAAGTTTCAAAAGAATAGAGATGAAAGAAAATTACAGTAGCGTGGCTGATCAAGTTATCCATTCCCCTAGCCTTGCCTACATTTTTCTCAAAGTTGGTTTACAAATAAAGAGTTATAGCAACTGCTCAGATTCGTCCACAAGGCAGATCTGGAAATGTGAATTGTTTTCGTCCACTGATTCTGTAGTTTGATAACTTATGTCATTGTTTTGTTTCCATTCCTTTGTCCCAAAGAAATAACTCTCTCGCGTGCGCGAATCTGTCTGTCTTTCATAATTTCATCATAATTACCTTGTTTACACCAGAAAAGTGTGTGTTTCTTTCTTCCATTAAACAGGATTATCCAGTTTATCTCTTTCTTTCTTTAAAAGATTTCAGAATGTTGAATCTGCCTAGCCATGTTAATAGTCATCAGCGGTTATCCATGTTTCTTATTAAAAAAATGTAAATAAATGCTACCAAGAAGTATGGGATTATGCTCTCCGTCCGCAAAAGTCAAATTGGATCAGTCTATGTAGAATTTTTGGGCATGAAGTTTCGTAATGGTTTATTCCAGCCTAACTCACATATAACTAGTGAACTACTAATCTTTCTAGATACAAACCTTATAGTTAAGCAGATCTAATAGTTTTTGGGAATTGTCAATTATATTAGGGACTTTATACTTCATGTGTCAGAATATGTCAGTCAGTTGTCAAAACTACTGAAAAAAAAGACACCACCATAAGGCCTTGACTAGACAAAGGTAGTAAAGCAATTAAAATAGATCAGTCAATATCTACCTTGACTAAAAATTCCTGACAAAGGAAAAAGGATTTTTGGGGAGCAATATCAATTGAAAAAAATTGAGGATGAGCCTTAGAGCAATTGCTAAAGTAACTGCTTTATGACCAGAAGATCATAGGTTCAAATTATGGAAACAATATCTATGTAAAATACAAAGAGAAAGTTTTGTACAATTGATGACCCTCCTTCGACTATCGCAAAATAAGGAGTCTTATGCACTGGGATTTGTCCTAGTATTAATCAAAGAAATAGAAGGAAAGATGTTTTATTGTGGACATGTTTGGGGACAATTTAAACCTTTAGAAAGGTACTATCACGCAATCTACAAAGAAATTATGACAGTAAACACATTAAAGGTCCTCAAAACATCTTAGTTGATTTCTTCTCTTGGCCTCAAAAGCGCATCAGCCTTATCACTCCTAAAATTATTCCTCTCATCCTTTTGATGACTGAACTACTTAAAAGAACATCCACTACTATTGATGAAATAGCTTCTTTTGCCTAACTAAGCCTCTTCTATTACCTTCACTTCTTTCTCAACCAATCAAGCTTACATTGTTGTCCGTCCCTGTTTAACATTCAGGCAACATATCTTACTATGTTTTTTGTTAATGACCCGCTCTTATAGAATGCATTGTAGTACTAATGGGCACTTTCTGCCCTTTATGCATGTGTTATCTCTCTTCCTTTCTTACAGATCTATGAACATTTATGTGATAGAGAAAATGAAGTTTTCCTTTTATGAACTTTCCTTGAGTAGTACCAACCACTGATGAGATGGATGACTTAACTCTCACAAATGATTGAAAATTTCAGGTTAGGGAAGACCTTATTAGAGAAGCAAACCACTTAATATTTCTTTGTCCTTAACCAACCTTATGGCACATCATATGATGGATCTGTTTAGTATGAAAATCAAGTGTATTTCTAGCATACCTCAGTTCAATGGCCAAGATACGAGAAAAATATCCTTAAAAGCGTTAGGCACTTTTTGAAGGACCTAAATTATTTTTTATAAATATGCACCGCCGGTTGTCTCTACATCTATTGGATTTTACCCAGGAGAATTCATTCCTGAAGGACCTCAAATGCCAAACTTTGACATTCTAGACGGCTCTATGAACTTGGGCATAGACACTGCTAAACCATCTAATGTCCAAACCTCTTCCTTCTAGGATGCCCAAGACCTAGATGATGATATTTCCAACATTAATGAAGAGGGACTAAATAAGTTTTTGAAAAATTAAACACAGAGGAAGTGAGCCCTAGTAAAAGACAGAGAAGAACGAGTGATGATAATGACAACATGAGTGAAGGAGCTTCCTTGCCAAATTTGCAATCATGGCAAGAACCTATTCGACAAGGATGATGATTATGGATTCTCTCATTATTATTATGGATTTTTCTATTTAAAGTTGTTTGTCTTTATGTTTAGATGTCTTTTATTATGTAAAATTGTTCTTATTTTTTTACTATGTGATGGAATATTGTTCTTATCCATTTAGTATGTGATGTGAGGTTGATCTTATCCATTAAAGATATGACGTGACCTTGTTCTTATCCATATATGTTTGTCTTTTGTAATTTCCTTTGCCTATATAAGCAAAATACTTCTTCTATTGTATTCAAGCAAGAGTAAGCAAACATTTACGTTCAATAAATGTTGTATGTTTTCTTATGACTTCTCTCTAAAACTCGCTCCCCTGAAAGATTGAGTCTTTAACATGTTTATTGTCACACAGAGATAAGAGTATGCTTTGCATTTACCTTTGTATAAAGATCTTGTACCTTAGAAAGTATCAAACCTATGATCCTGTTTGAGTTTTTAAGTTATACGGAGACGATTGATCAGCTTAGATCCCTCAGAGACAAGCCTTAAAAGTTGGTGCTTGTTGAGAGATGAAGAGCTTGTGTCTTGACTAGCATACATTTATTGTTGATAAAAGTGAACAAGAAAAGACCTAGATAATCATGAGTAAAGTTTCCACCTCATCAATAAATCCAGTTCATTTCCCTTCAGCTCTTTCTTTAGGACAATTTCCTTCTAACTTTAAGAAAACTCTCCAATAAAATAGAAAACTTCATAGAAATTACTCATCTACCTGAAGACACAAAAATCTGTGATACTCAGCTACCTTTATCACTTGGGAACCCCAAGACAAAGGTTACAAGAATATCATGAAACTACTGGTGATACAATAGAGCAAACCTCTATTAGAGCTCAAATAGAAAAAGATGACCGTAACTAAAACCCTAGGTATGCTACCTAAGACACAAGTCCTTAGTCTCTCAACAGGTGTCAACTCTCAAGGCATGCCATTTAGGGATCTAAGTTTACCAACCATCCTCATGTAACTTAAAACTGAAACAAGATTATAGGTCTGATAATTTCTAAGAATATGACCCTTGTACAAAGGCAAGACAGAGCATACTCGTATTTCTGCATGACATAAGTAAAACTATTGAAGACTCAATCTTTTTAGGGAGAGAGTTTTTAGAGAGAAGCTATATGAAAGCACACAACTTTTATTGAATGGAAATGTTGCTTAATCTTGGTTGAATATAATAGAAAAGGTCTTTTGCTTATATAGGCAAAGAAGATTACAAAAGAAAAACATCTCTAGATAAGAATAGGGTCATATCACATCTTAAATGGATAAGAACAACTTCACATCATACACTAAATGGATAAGAACAACATTACATCTCACAGTAAATAGAAAAGAATAAAGTCACATAATAAAAGACACTTAAACATAAAGACAACTTTAAATAGAAAGACCCACAACAATAATGAGAGGATTCATAATCATCATCCTCGTCAAATAGGTTCTTGTCATGATTACAAATTTGGCGAGAAAGCTCCTTCGCTTGCGCTGTCACTATCATCATTAGTTCTTCTCTGTCTTTTACTAGAGCTTGCTTCCTTTATGTTTAATTTTTCAAAAATTTATCTAGCTCCTCTTTATTAATGATTGGAATATCATCATTTGGGTCTTGAGTATCCTTGAAGGAGGAGGTTTGTGTGTGAGATGGTCAAGCAGTGCCTAAGTCCAAGTTTATAAGGTTATCTAGAATGTCAAATTTTGGCATTTGATGTTCTTCATGAGTGAATTCTCCTAAGTAAGGTCCAATAGATGTAAAGATAGCCAGCGATGCATTTTTAGGAAAATGATTTAGGACCTTAAGAAATTTCTTAAGGCCTTTAAAGACATTTTCCTTGTATCTTGACCATTGAACTGAGGTATGCCAGAAATGCACCTGATTTTTATAGTAGATGGATCCATCATATGATGTGCTATAAGGTTGGTGAAGGATGAAGCAGCATTAAATGGTTTGCTTTTCTAATGGAGTCTCTCATAACCTAAGATCCTCAATAATTTGAGACCTCCATCTCATTACTAGTTGGTTCCACTCAAAGAAAGTTCATACGAGGGAATCTTCATTTTTCTATCACATAGATGTTGATAGATTCGTATGGGAGGAAGAGAGAGAGTGTAGGCATAGAAGGCAGAGAATGCTAATAAGTACCATAATGAAAATGAACAAAGTAATAATATGGCCCCAAATTTATTTAAATTTGGGGCCATATTATTACTTTGTTCATTCTATCATAGACGGATTCTCAGGATATAATCAGATCAAGTTATTCTGGGATGACAAGTTGGGCATGAAAAACACAACTAGATATGGTGTCTAAATGTTATACAGGGATGAGCAGCAATATAAACCTGATTGTTTAAGAAAGAGGTGGAGGTAATAGAAGCAGCTTTGTCAGGCAAGAGAAGTTATTTCATCAATGGTTGCGGGTGTTCTTTCAACAGGAGGAAAGAACTTTTTTGTCTTGATAATGCTAGGTAGGTTGGCTATCAAAAGGATGAGAGGAATAGTTTTAAAAAGAGTAATCAGGCTGATACAATTTTGAGGTTGAGAGAGATTAACTAAGATGTTTTGGTGGCCTTTGATGTGTTTAACTATGAGAGAACCAATATTTCCAACAAAGCAATTGACTCTTTGGAATAAATTTTTTGTTCAGATCCAGTATCTTTGGGAAGAACATATTGCCCATTTTTCCTGTAAAGAGATAAAGGTTATGGTAGAAATTGAACTTTTCTGTATCTCTTTTATTACCAAAATCTTTTTGTAGATAACGTGGCATTTCTACAATAAAAACATCTTTCCTTTTATTTCTCTGATTAATGCTGATCCCCAGAAATCATGACTATCATTATTCTACAAGATTCTATTTTCTTTGTAAGGAATCTTTAGTGGAGGTAAATGCTGACCAATCTGCTTTAATTGGTTTACTGCTTTTATCTAATCAGGCCCCATACTGGTGACTTTTCTTCAATAACTTTGACAGCTAGCTGGCATATTTTGACACATAAAGGATGAAGTCCTTGATATAATTGACAATTCCTAAAAGCTGTTAGCTTAATAATAAGGTTTATGTTTGGAAAGTTTAGTAATTCGTTAGTTGTGTATGGGTTGGGCTGTTAGAAACTTCATGCCCAAAATTCTATATGGATTGATCCAATTTGGCTTTTGCAGGCTAAGAGCATGATCTCATACTTCTTTGTAAGATCCAAAAATTATTTTAATAGGGCGTGATGCTTTTGTTGAGTTTGAGAATAAGCAAAATATCATCAATGTAAATCAAAACATTTGATTCATAAACCTTGTTATGACTCATTGAAATAATGATGAGACTACTTTTAGCTAGATATCATAACTTTCCATTGGCACTGGCATTAAGAATACAAAATGTTGTTTTATGTCGATTTTTTAGGTCAACACCCAATTGTCAAGACCCCGCTTTTAAATCAAAATTTGAGAATATTTTTGTCTCTTTCAGAAATTACGCCTGTGTATTTATCTTGGGTAGAGGAAACTTGTCATCTTGAAGAAAATTATTCAGAGGCTTATAACCAGTAACTAATATCTTCTTTCCTTTATTCCTTTCTGCTCTTTTTTCCTACATGAAAGGCTTGAAATGCTTAATCTAATTTTGTCGGTTATATTAGTCTTTATTTTAAAAGTATAGCACACTTCTCTTATGTCATCTTTAAGTCATCTAAATTCAATCTCGGATGAGTTGTCTTTGTTGGAATAACATCCTCGTTTATTTTAAATGGCAATTGAATATAAACTCTAATTTTCATGATAATGAATGTGGTTGACATAATTGGTCATTACTTTCTAGACAATATTGTGATAATTGATCTCATGATTTCTTCATATTCAGTGGGAATATATTGTAGCTCAAAGATGTTGCAATCTTCAGTGTACACTTCAAAGTCTTGTTTGAAACGAATTCCTTTTGGCAATATTAGTAACTTTTTTGGTTAACAATAGACATCCATCTCAATAAGTATGTCAGGACCAGGAAGATTGCTTTCTAATGGTTTTTTCCAAACCAACTCGGAAAGAACTTTATCCTAATTATTCTCTTTATGATAAGGTCTATCTTGAAGGATTTGCCATTAGTTGCACGAAAGTATTCTTCAAAAGATTGTCATTATTGTAGTAAGAATATACGATTTCATAACACTCCTACAAAAGCCTGTATCCATGCAACCAATAGCTGGGATTGGTCTGTCATACTTCTCTAAAAGTAACTGACGCTTGGCAAATGGTTGTGCTAGTACTGTCATGTTAGTACTAGTTTCCTGGGCTCTAGCTTTAAGCAAGATTGCTTCATAATGTACATTGGTTCGTTATCTTCTTCATCAAGAGAAGAGACTTCATCATTAGTAAATTCACAGTCAAGTAGTGTGTAAATAGTGTCTCTTCATCTTCACTAGATTATTCTTTAAAAAGAGACTCAATGTTCTCGCCATCTTTTATAGGCATCATAGTTTCGTTAGACTACAAGATTTTCATATCCTTTTTAGTCTTTTAAGGCACTTTTTTGCATAATAACCTGGTTGTTCACATAAGTAACATTTGTCTGACTTTCTAGTTTCAGAAGCTCGTTGTTTGAAAAATCTTCTCTCTTTTTTCTCTTTCTGTTGAAAGGATGTGAATGAACTCGAAACTATTTTCCTTTGAAGTGTTTCTCCTTCTTTGTATTACATTCACATTTCTCTTTGTCTTTGCATTTGATCTTTAAGTAGGGCTTCTTACAAGCTTGTATGAGTCAAGGTCCACCTTTTAGCTTAGCTTTGAAAAACTTACATTGTTCACATAATTTGTCCAGCATCACCAAAGTTAGTTGGTAAATTTTTCCGAGAGATATTTCAAGCATGTCTCTGTAAAGAGAATTTATAGTTTTTTTATAATTCTGGCTGTAACTCATCAAGAATGGAGACAATGAATATGTACCGAAGATTGACATCATTAAAGCTATTAAACATATAATATATTTAAGACATTATATGAAAATGCTTTTGCAAATCTTTCATGTTCATAGAACATCACTTAATTTCAAAGTACCCATATCTGCTTTGTCGATCAATAAGCTAGAACTCTCTGATGAATTCTTTATGAATCATTCGTAACAAGGAACTGACTTCTGAAAGTTGTAAGACTTGCATGCCTCTATATTCACTAAGGATTTGGAATCATTCTCTTAAAGTTTCTGTCATTCTTAAGACAAATTCTGTCAAGATCTCTTTTAAGAGAAATATCTGGTCTTGTCATTTGAAGATCTATACAGGCACTAAATTTATGTAGTAGATCTCTCTATTTTGTTGGTAGGACATCATCAAATGTGAACCAGAGCCCTAAAATAGGTTTGTAAATAAGAGTTATTTGTGGTCTTACTAGTTCAGTCATTTACTCAGCATCTTCAACATCTATTTCAACATTTGTGTGTGGTTAAGAAGCGTGTGTAATAATTATCATCATTTGAGATATCTAGGTTAGATTTGTAAACTTTTCAGAGCGTTTGGAGCTTTTCATAAAAGAATCAAAATCTTAGCCATCATTGTGACTTTCGAAGCTATCTAGAATTGATTGAAAGGTAGCTATGAATTCTTTGTTAGGTATGCGATCTTTTATTGTGTCCAAAAAAGGTCTTTATTTTGGTGAAGTTAGTGGAGTTTATTTGTAAAGATTTGAAAGTTGACAAGATGTCTTTTATTGGGGGGTTTGACTTAAAAGGTTTTGATAGTTTTGTAAGGGTTTGTGTGAACAATGTATAGGATATTTTGAAGGTTTTTTTTTGTAGTCAGTAGCTTCACGATAGGATAGTGTTATAAGCAAGTCTTATCGCTAGAAATATCGAGGGTTATGGTTTATATATAGCTCTAGATTGTTCTTTAGCCATATTTGACTTACTTCTTTTGAGTTCTTGAACTTTTTGTCGTTCTCTTTCTTCTTAGAGAACTCTGGTCTATAATAATGTTGATCAATATGTCTTCTAAAATCATAATCAAGTTGGGCAGATTGATTAAATAGTTGTCGATATAATTGTCGAATTTGAGTTATAACATCAACCTTTGAATATAGTTCTTATGTCTGTTAGAATAGACCATCAAACTTTGAATCAATTCGATCAAGGACATTATTTTATGCAATAACATTTTGTGTCTATCAATGTAATACTTCTTCTTCTAACAGAGAAATATGTATATAATTTCCTTGTGGATTGATACATGTTGATCTGAGTATAGAATCATAGATACCCCTGTGGTTTTATTGGTCTGAGCTTCCAAAGGTGGAAAATATTTCTCATATGATTTCATAATCATAAAAGGTAATAGTTTTGGAATCATCTTAAACATTGGATAAATTATTGGTATAGAGCATCTTGGTTGAATCCAATGTTCTTTCCAAATTGCTCTCAATAATTCAGAGAGATCTTTCGGTCTAGCCTTAAGATTTTTAAGACCAATATGAGGTTTCAAGTCATCATCTTCATCATGCTTGAGTTGGATTTTCTTTGCGATCGGCACTTAGATGTTAACTTTTTGTTAAGCTCTTCTCTCCATTGTGGGACATAATCTTCATCATCACTATCGTAATATCCATACATCGAACATTCACATTTTGAATCGTGCATAAATGGATATACATCCCATATGAAATGTCTATTGACATGGCCGACATATAGCTCATGTCTATCAGGACGGATAAAGTGGATTGGAGGACTACTAATGCCTTCTTTACGAGAAAATGTTGGAGTAATCATTATTATTGACCAAGAAGAGGCTCTAGATGATTATGGATTTTCTTCTCCAGGTTTGCTAAAAGTAGACTTTACTGTTTCATCTTTTAAACTTCTCAATAATGGAGGAGTAACAGAATGAACTGAGCACCGATATATAGCATAGAATTTCTTCTCATAATTTTTTATCCACTCTATAGGCATTAACTTTGCCAATTGTTGTGATGGTAATTGACGTGAAGTCTAGATGGCTGTAGTCTCATTCTGAGACCTGTCTGCTATCATATAAAAGGCATCTCATGTAAAGTTTATAAAATTAGAATCTAAAGCATGATTCTGCAATATATAAATGATCTGATGATGGAGTGTGACCATGCTAGCAATAAGATCCTACTTGGCTCTACCAATTTAAAGTTGGACTTTTAGTCGAGGCAAATCATCAAGCTTGATGTTGAAGTCTGGAACAATGATTAAAAAACTCATTCGATTCAACCAGTTTTAACCGTAAAAACCTTGAACTATCCAATTTTTTTGCTTGACTTTTAACTTTTTTGCTCGATTTTCTTTAGTAACCTTTTTTGTTAAAAATTGATCAATTTATTAATTAATTAGTCAATTTTAGTAAACTAATAAGTTCTTATAATCTATTTTTGAATTAAACTTTAAATTATTCGATAGATAAAAATAATTTTTTTCAATCATATTTTAAATTTTATTTAATCTTTAATATGTTTTATAATAATCTAATGCTAGTTAAACTTTTTAAACCTTAAATCTTTTATCTAATCGGTTTAACTCCTCGTTTGATTTTTAAAATATTACCTGGAACAATAGTCATGATAAGACTTCCAGTATTTAAGAGGGTGCCGATCAAGACATTTTGATAAAATGTGTATATTGTATCTAAGAAAATTTCTAACAATAGCTCGAATCCCTTTTTTTCTAAGTAACATTAGGACCATGCAAGTAGCATTTACATGGAGACGTGTGCAACTTTAATCTAGCCATAACGAGATGAGTTCAATTTTGATGGTTTTGCAAGGATTTATAGGATATTTTGAAGAATTTTCCGTAATCAATAATTTCAAAATATGACAGAGTGTTATAAGTAGTTCAAAAAATATGACATATACATCTTCCCGTAATGCCATAACCATATCTCACAAAAGTGGATAAACGGCTTCTCTTTTCCCACCATGTAAAAAGAAAGTATAAAGCATTGCCACCATCACAGATTCACATTCACGTAACTTGATAAACGGTTCACTTTTGAAGTGCTTCGTGGATATCCAAGGAGCTATTCTGGAAACTGCAAAAGATACAGTGAATCAATCCTGAAAACATCGCCTGGATTACCCCAGTTACTACTTTGCCAGCATTAGTCAAGACGCTACATTTTAAAGTTACCAAGAAATATGAACGAGATTAAAAGAATGAAAACTATATGAGAAAAGTAAAACGGTTCTTCACTTTTATTCATGATCATTTTTCCATTTTTGTGCATGTAAAATTCCTGGGTTGGTAATCAATATTCAACAAGCCAAAATACGTATAAGTGAAACACCCAAATAACTCAAAACGTCTAAAATTGGACTCAATTAAACACAAAGAGGTAAGAAGCTGCCTTGGTCACTATGTTGTGCATGGTCGATGATTAACTCAATCTGCATGAATGAGAACGCTGCAGCTAAAGGAGGCCACGAAGTGATTCAATATAAAGGGAAACCCGAGACCAAGAGAGATCAAGTCCAACTCTTGTATTACTTGACAAGAAACACAGGTTAGATCAAACACTTTCTAAGAAGACAATGATAAATGTTCATAATAGATCTCCCAAGTCAAGAAGAAACAAAAATGGAATCTGAAAATTTCCTAAGAATCTGAGGATGCAACACTCAAATTGTACATGAAAATTGCCTTCAGTTGACCAGATGAAGCTGAGTGATCCCTCTTTTATCTATATCCAACATTGTTGGATATAATTTGAGAAATATATTAAATTCATTACTTCAAAAGTAATAGAGATGTGATCCTGGTATAGGAGTCGGAGATGAAGCCAGCTCACATCTAAAATTAAAAAGGGGTGCGTAACAGGGGCACAATTGATATAACAGATTGTAAAGTTAACCTCTTTTTTTTTTCCTCTACGAGGTGTCCTAGGAGGATCCTAATTATAGGAAGGCACCTTTAAGCCATCCATACTCAGACTAATCTTCGCTTGAGCCGAGTAGGTCCCTTGTGAGAGACAAAGCTAACCTCTATTTGCGACGCAGACTTGGGTTTTAGGCAGTATCTTCTCGACCATAGTCATACACTATCTCAATCTGCAGGCAAAAAAAGCATGAATAACTTAATAGAGCTGCCCATAGGTAACACCGAAGAGGGATTTTTTTTTTCTCTCTCTACAAGTTAATTTCCCAATTTATGTCCAAATTCTCTCCTTCATATGTCTATCGAACTCAAGCGGATGTTGATACTGAACTCAGTTCAACATCAAGCCCAAACTAGCAGGGGGTATGGCACATGGCTTCTTTACAGAGAATTACAGCATAGGAAACCCTCCCAATAAAAACATACGTTCACATATTGTGTGAATGCTTAAGAAGGTCACCATAAACACACAATTACAGCAAATAAGATACGGCGTTCTACTCATGCATCTGAGGGCCTAAGTTCTGAGTTAAATAGAATCAATCCATTAGCATATAGCTGCAGACTATGATGTAAACAGGTAAAAAACGGCCAACGGAAACCATTCTAGCTCATACCAAAAAGAAAAGAAGAACAAATGGTTGATTGTAAACAAATGAAATTCAAAGAAGAGGAAACACAGTAGTAATAAAAACTTGAATTACCCCGGAAGGTGGAGTTGGGTTCCTAGTATTGACTGAATACTAATATTATTTTATACAATCACCTTATTATTAGCTGAAATTGTCTAGGCTTGCTTCTTAGTAGACTTATATTCAATAGCCTGTCGGCTCATCTCCACTCATTATAATCACTCACTTCTTGGAAACGTAATTAGATGTATAAATATCAACATAAAGTACCCCAATTTCTCATTCTAATTTGATAACTAGATACTACTTCAGTACTTAGCCATTAGCACAGGATATCCCTAATGTTTAGGATATCTTAATACTATTTCAATACCTAGTTATCAACATAGGTCATCCTCAATACTCAGGATGCTCTTACACTTGCTCCATAGATAGGTACCTAATCATCACTAACTCATATTTAAACAACTCATCGATCTATGGCCATTGAATATAGTCTATCATAAATAAGTCACTAATTAACAATTTACAAAATTTATTATGAATCTATCATAAGTCAATCTCTATTTAATTTCATGAATCTAATTTATTTACCGTAATATTTTTAATTATACTCATGTACAGCTGAAAATTTTAATTATCAAAATTTTCACCAAATTATCAAGCGATGTACGCTATAATACATAACAAAATATAAATGTAGAACATTTTATACTCTATTAATTATTTATGTAATAAATAAACACTGTTCATATATTTTAGAAATCAATATATGTAATTATATGGAACATTTTACATTCCGTTAATTATTTATATAATAAATAAACACTATTCATATATTTTAGAAATCAATATATGTAATCATTAATTACTAATTTAATTAGTGACTAATTCAAAATATGATTCACTATAAAATAATTTAAATAACAAAATTCAAAGTTTTATGTACCATACACTATTCTAATAGTACAATCTAAGGTTATCTTTGCCTGATTTTCGGACTCAAATAATTGATAAATTTAATATACTCCTTAATTCATCCTTCGTACCTAGATATTACAAAATTTTATAAGATTTATTTAAGAAAATTTTCAACCCAATTATACTTAATAATCCAAAATTATTCTCTTTTTCACTCTATACTTAATTATTAAAATATCCTTATTTTACCTAACCATAATAGTTTCTGAAATAAACTTAACAATTAAAGTCCTATTTTACCCTTTTTATTATTACAAAAATATGATTCTAAGAATTAAATTCCAATTTTATACTTAAATTTTTATATTTTCTATTTTGCCCCTTATATATCGTAAATTTTCTTAAATTGTCTTATTCTTCACTCTCTCATCTTCTCCTACCTCCTCTTTTGCTCATTTTCTAGCCATATTTTCTTCATTTCTATTTTTCCCATGTCTTTAAAATTATTGTCCCAAACAATCAAAATATACTTTCTAACTATAAACTAGTTTAGGATGATAAAAATCACAAATAAAAGGTATAGAATTATTACTAAAAAAGTTTTACCAATTTGAAGTTCTATGTATTTCTAAGGGATTTGTATTATTAATCTCCATAATTTCCTCACTAGTTTACTGTAAAACAAACAAAATGAGAAAATAAATGAGAAAAACTTCTAATGTAGGAGAAAGATGGTATAATTTGTATACACTTACTAGCTGGAAAACAAAAGGGAGAAGAAGAAGAAAACAACTTTTCGTTGGGTTTCTTATTCCCATTTGTTATCTTTTTAATTTATACTCTTTACTGTTTTTTTTTTTTTTGTTGGGTTAATTTTGTTAAAGTTGGGCTCTTTTTTCCTTTTTTATGGGCTATATAGTTGTCCTCCTTAAAAGATTTTCATCATTGAAATTAAATTACATACCTAAGGATCTAAAAAATAAGGACACCGATGTCTAACTTTATTCTTTACTTCCCAAACAACCTTTATTGGAGAATGATGATGACTCTATAAAGCTCACACCATTGAAATCTCTCGTCTCCTTAATTTTTTAGTCTGTCTATCCAATATCTCCACTAGCTCCTCTTTATAAGTCATATCATTTTCAACTTCGATCTCAGACCTCGATATAACATGGCTAGGATCCAATTAGTACTGTCTTAGCATCAACATGTGGAACACATTATAAATTTATGATAACTCCAAAGGTAAGGCTATTTTATAAGCTAACAGTTCCAAATATTGTATAATTTCATATGATCTGATGTATCTCAGACTCAACTTCTCTCTTATCAAACCTCAAAATTTTCCTCCACGGTGATACTCATAGAAATAATATATCTCCAATATTGTATTTCATCTCCTAACTAGGTTGATTGGCATAATTATTTTGTCAATCCTGAGCTGCCTTCAAGCATCATCTTACTACCCCTATTTTCTCTTTCGTCTCCTGAACTAACCTCAGTCCCTCTAACAATCCTCAATATCCCAACATATCATATCTCTATACCACCTGCCATATAATGCCTCAAATGGTGTCATATCGATGGTAAAGTGATAAATATTATTATATGCAAACTCCATCAAAGGTAGATATCTATCTTAATCACCCTCAAAGCTCAACATACAAGCTCTCATCCTATCCTGTAATGTCTGAATCATATGTTTTGACTGTCCATAAGACTAAAAGTGAAATGCAATACTCAAATTAAACCTAGTCCACAAAGTTGTCTATAAACTCATCTAGAATCGGAAAGTATAACATAGAACTCAATTTGATACAATGAACATCGGAATCCCGTGTAACCTCAAAATCTCATCAACATACAACTTGACAAGCTTTTCCCAAGGAGTCTGTCTGCTTATAGGTAAGAAATGAGCTGATTTAGTTAACTTATCCACAATCACCCAAACTAAATCATGTCTATGTTTGGTCCTCAATAACACTACCATAAAATCCATCATAATCTTCTCCCATTTCTACGACATAATGGCTAAGAGTCTTAATTTTCCTGCTGGTTCCTAATGCTCTGCCTTGACCTGCTAATAGGTCAAATACCTAAACACAAACTCTGCCACATCTTTCTTCATGTCTATGTCTGGTCCTTGGTAACACTATCACAAAATCCATCATAATCTTCTTCCACTTCTACGATAGAATGGCTAAGGGTCTTAATTTCCCTGTAGGTCCTAATGCTCTGCCTTGACCTGCTAATAGGTCAAACACCTAAACACAAACTCTGCCACATCTTTCTTCATCATTGGCCACCAATAATAAGGTTTTAGGCTTTGAAACATTTTTGTAGTAACAAGATATATAGCATATGGTGCACTATGAGTTTTCTTCAGAATCTCCTCTCGTTGTCCATATATATCTAGCACACAAACTCGCCTCCCAATTACCAACACTCCATTTGTTCTCACAGAAAAGTTAGTCCCCCTACTTTGTTGTACTCTCTCTCTCATCCACATCAGATAAGAATCCTGAGCTTAGCCTCTCTAATCCTATCTCTCAAATTTGGTTAAACCTATAATTTCATTGATAAACCACTAGTATAATTTAATCTCCAATCTCACATCCAGTGCTCTCAACTCCATACTGTGTCCACTCAAACTAGCCATCACATATGAGCTTTTCCTACTCAAAGCATCCACCACTACATTAGCCTTCCCCATATGGTAATAAATATCACAATCATAATCCTTCCATAACTCGATCAATCTTCTCTGCCTTAAGTTTAGCTCCCTCTGAGTTAAGATATACTTAAGGCTCTTGTGATTTATAAGGATTCGAAATGTCTCCCTATACAAATAATGTCGAGCATGCATAATCGTAGTTAACTCCATATCATAAATGGGATAATTAAACTCATGCGATCTCAAATGATAAAAGGCATAAACTATCATTTTCCTATGTTGCATTAATACACACCCCAAACTTACCCTCGAAGCATCAGTATATACCTCAAAACCTCTACCACTTGATGGTAGCACCAAAATTAGGCTAGAAGTCAATCTACAATTAAGCTCCTCCCTCTCAAGACACCAAATATATAAGGAAAACCACTAGCTCCTTCCAGAATTCACACTTACTCAACTTGACATGCAATTTTCTCCCTTCAAAATCTATAATACAATCTTCAGATGTTGCTCATACTCCTCTTTACTTCCCAAACACACCAATATAACTCAAAGAACATTATGACAAACTGATCCATATACTTCAAAAAAAGTCATGCTCATCAACGCCATGAATGTTATTGGTGCATTAATCAACCCGAAAGGCATCACTAGGAACTTATAATGGCTATACTGAGTATAAAAAATTGTATTGGGAATACTTGACTCAGCTATTGTCAAATACCGGTTTCTTGATCTCAAGTCAATCTTGAAAAATATGACAACTCCCCTCGGGTGATCTAAAAGTTCATCTATCCTCGATAATGGGTACTTATTCTTCACCATCACCATGTTTAACTGCTGGTAATCTATGCAAAGTCTCATATTACTATCCTTTTTCTTCACAAACAACACTAGAGCTTTCCAAAGTGATATGCTCGGTTTATTAAAGCCCTTTTTTGACAAATCCTTTAACTATTTTTTTAGCTCATGTAACTCAAAAGTAGCCATCTTGTAAGATGTAATAGAAATTAGTTCAACATTGTGCATAGTCTCAATGGTGAAATCTATCTCTTGTTGAGATGGTAAACTTATCAAATCATCTAAGAATTCCTTCAGAAATTCTCTCACCATAGGAATATTATCTAACCTAGGACTCACCTCCCTAATATCTATAATTTGAGCTAGTTATGCCTCACATCCATCCAATATTAACCGTCTGGTAGTTATGGCTAAAATCACACATGCTGGAACCACTCTGAGATCCCTTATAAATATCACATTCGATTTACCCGAAGACTCTATCATCACCTCCTTTACATAACAATATATTACAACTTGATATTGTGCTAACCAATCCATCCCCAGAAATATATCAAACTCTTTTAAATCCGTCATTGTTAAGTCACCTGATAACTCCACTCCACCAACCCTCACCGACACCCTTCTTACACTATTTACTACCACACAATCTCATACTAGCAACCACACTCTTAGATCATATCCTATTGGATTAACGTCCCTCGAAACTCTAGACGCAAACTCTAAAGAAATGTAAGAATGTGTAGATCTTGAATCTACTAATATATATAAGCCTTAATATCAAATATTGAAATCGAACAAAAATATGACATTGTTGACTATTGGTGCCTCCCCTTATCACGTAGTATATTCTTGCTTAAGTTTTACCCTACCCTGAGGATGTCTTATTAGTATTTGTACCTACCGCTAGTTCGCGTCCAACTCCTCTACCACCACCGCCTCTAACTAAACTAAAGGCACCACTCTGACCATATACTATTTCCTCTGCCCTTACTCCTGAACTCCTCCCTACTATCGAACAACTCTATTGTAAATGTCCCTGCTCTCCACAAATATAGCATGTCTGACTGATCCCAGTGGGTCCCCAATATGATCCTCTGTGAACTTTCTAATAGGTAGCACAACTTTGTAACCCTTTAACTCCTCTACTAAAAGGTCCTCTGAAACTCTAACTAACCTCTTTATTTGATCCAACCGCAGGTGCAATAGCAGTTATGCTGTCATGAATCCTTACCAGCTCCTCGATCTCCACCAAACCTGTAGAAACTACCTCTCCTGCTCGATGTAGCATCGATTCTCCTAGGTCCCCCTACACCGATATATCATGAATGACTAGCTCCCCTTTTAACAGATTGATTCCCTCTCTATAATGAGTCTTTAGTCGAATCTTCAGCTCTCTTCTCCTTCTGCCTTGTTCTATCACATCCTCTACTCTAAGTAAATCTCTAATAACTTCTCAAAATCAAAAGTGGCAAATCCCAAACCCAACTGAAACTCCATCTTCAGACATTGCTTAAATCATTAATATATGTCCTCTGGATTTGTCACAACCTCGCCAATGCATACTTAGACAATGTCGCAAAGCAAACCTTATACTCTACCAGTGACATCTCTTTTGTTTAAATCAAACAGATAAACTCCATCTTCTTTCGATCCTGATACATCTATAGAGTGTATTTGTCTCTAAACTCTCTCTAGAACTCCTGCCAAGTCATCTCTCGTGCCTTATAAGATCTCTTTACTAACTTCCAGCAAGTCAGGATGTTTCCCTGAAATAATGGAACAATATATTGCAACCTTCTTTCCAAGGTTCATGCTAAAAGGTCTAAAATTAACTTTGTTTGCTCTCATCATGTCTCAGCCTCCTGAGGATCAGTAGTACCTCGAAACTCCACTGCACTCATCTTTCAGATCCACTCGTAGATGCAATTTGCCACATAATCACCTTGAACTAGAGTTGCAGTAACAGTTTGCTGTATCATCTGAGGTG
Source organism: Erythroxylum squamatum (assembly GCA_025629845.1). Lineage (NCBI taxonomy): Eukaryota > Viridiplantae > Streptophyta > Magnoliopsida > Malpighiales > Erythroxylaceae > Erythroxylum > Erythroxylum squamatum. Next base: position 34,031,405 of record JAOTBA010000205.1, read on the forward strand.
ACATTAACATCTCTCCTTCTACTCGATCCACTTTGGCATTCCTCTGATCAGGCACATCCATCGCACGAGTAAAATTACTTGATTTTTCAGTCATCTTTGGGCTAGCAGTATCATCTATTGAAACCATCCTACATAAGACAAGAACATATTATTAGTTTTTTTCATTTAATTTGTCCCTAAAAATGCAAACTCGCTTTGATACGACCTAAATGTGACGCTCTAATAATTCTTAAACCACAATTTATCCAAATTGTTTCCCAATTATATCATTAATTACCAAAATCCCCATTAGTTATAAAAATGATGTTCGTCAATCACAAAAATTAGTTGCTTAAGAATAACTATCCAAACTGTCACATTTAAAAATATATACAATAAAACAACTTATTTAATTTAATTTGTTAGCCTCACATAGACTCTACTATGTCAATCACGTGCACTAGGGTTATCGACAATCTCTCAATCTTTCTAAAAATTATAGCGACAAAGGGTAAACTACCTATCAGTAAGAGTAACTAACTATATCCTTAAAATCAAATAACTCAATATAGATAGAAATTACTTAAATGATTAAACATATATATAATACTAAAATACTCAACAATATTCAACCTATCCAAACCAGTGATACGGATACTGTTCCGTACCGGCCAAAAATAGAACGATACCCCCTTTTTGGTACCGGATATAAGTATCAGTCAGTACCGGAGGTTTTGCCAGGTACTGGTCGATATTTGAAATACTGGTAAAATATGGGGCAGTATCGTAAAATTTGAAAAGTGTAGAAACTAAATAGAAAATGTTTTTTAATAAAATCAACCCCCCGACTCTGTCATCTCTCAATCTTTCTCTCACATGCATGTCACTCTCTCTCTCAACCTCTCTCTGTCTCACTCTCACCGCCGGTCCTCCACAACAATGCCACCATATCTCCCCCACACCTGTTGGTCTATCTGCCTCCCTCTCCACCGCGACTCTCCTCTACTCCTGTTGGGACCCGATCTCGGAACCGGACCCCAACCGGAAAACAAAAACTGAAATAACGGAATAACAGAAACGAGGTGGCGGAAATCGAAAACGAACGAAATTGAATTCGAAAGAACGGAATCCGAAGCGGAAACATAACGAAAACGAAACGAATACGAATCTAAACGGATCGAAGGTGAGAGATATCGAAAGCAAATCGAAGTAATAAATGGATCGCGAATCGGAATACAAATCG
>JAOTBA010000205.1:34042216-34057081 GCA_025629845.1 Erythroxylum squamatum
ATAACATTTTAAGATATAATGTTACCATAGATAGGTATTTTATAACATATTGTCAAAAGTGTTACTGTCTAGTGTTACTGTATGTCATTTTTGTTGTAGTGAGAGTACAGTTTAAGGTTATCCTTACTTGATTTTCGGACTCAACTAATTGATAAGTTCAATCTACTTCTTAGTATGTCTTTTAGACCTATACATTACAAAATTCTCGTAGATTTATTTTCATTCCAATTACACTTAATAATCCAAAATTATTTCCTTTTTCTCTTTATGCTTATTTATTTAGATATCTTTACTTTACCTAACCATCATGATTAGTAAAATACCCTTAACTATTAAAAGTCTTATTTTACCCTCATTTTTTATTATTGTAAAATACCTTTTCATGAATTAACCAATTTTCCCTTTAAATTTTTACATTTTTTTCTTATTATATCTTAAAATTTCCTAAATTATCTAGTTCTTCGCCCTCTTCTCTTCTCCTAGCTCCTTTTTTTTCATTTTACAACCAACTTTTCTATATTTTCATTTTTTCTACAACTTCAAAATTATTTTCCTAAACAATCACAATATACTTTCCAAGTATAAACTAATTTATGATGATTAAAAATCATAAATAAAAGGCACAGGATTGTTGTTGGAAAAGTTTGACCTATGTGAAGTTAATATCTTCCTAAGAGATTTTTTGAATGTTAACCTCCACCATCCACAATTTTGTCGCTGATTCACTGCAAAACAGACAATATAAGGGAATACATAAGAAAAAGCTTATATGCAGGAAGAAAGATAATGTATTTTTTATGTACTTACTGGCTAGAAAACATAAGAATGGTTTCTTATTATTAATTAAATAATAATTACTATTAATTAAATAATAATTATACATATTCAGTATTTATTTATGAAATAACTTTTAATATCAAATACCTAAAATCTAAATATAATAAATATAAAATTTTTGTTTATGCTTATTTATTTTTATAAAATGTAATAAAAACTTAAAATATAAGTAAATAAAAATATATCCGGAAATTATCAACCCAACGAAATGACAAACGAGACTAAACGGTTTTCCTCGACTCCGGAGTCTCGACCGTAGGTTGAATCCGATCGTATTGGCTTCATGTCTGGAACCTTATCTTTGTGACAAGACAAGTGAGACGAATCTGGCTTGTATTTGCTCAAGATCAAAGATTCCTTCTCCTCATCAGTTGTGGGCGGCGTAAGTCGAAAGAAAGGAGTAAATCCTTTTTTGTCCCCACTCTCTATTGTCCCTACATTTTATCATGGTTCACTATCTAATCAAAATGGCCCTCTCCACTTTGACTTTCTAAATTCTAGTTGACTTATTCAATGTATGGTTTTTATCTTAATATTTTTTTTTAAAAATACTGAAGTTCATATCTTTATCTTTGCTATTACTTTGGAGTGCAATTACTAATATTTTAATAATGTTAAAATGTAATAAATATTATTTTAATAAAAATAAGGTGTAAAATGGTGCGAGAGAACAATAATGACTTACTTATACATGAAAAAATCGTATCCTTAAAATTGTACATATATATATATATATAATTATATATACGTATATTGTTTTTTTTTTGGGTAAACCCCTGGTATCCGAATCCACTGGGCCGACTAATCCGGATCGGAGATCGGTCACAGTTAAGGCTATGCTCCTCCCTGCGGATGTGTTTAGTGGGGATCGAACCCGAGAGCTCTTCCCACAAACTCAACCTGTGTTGCCAACTGAGCTACAACCCGTAGGTATATACGTATATTGTTGTGTCTATGCTTATGACGTGATTCGTCCACGCATGCACTTTGGAGCACCTATATCCCATATGATCAAATCATGTGTTTATATTTGTCGTTTTTAATATATAAAGGAAGGCGTATTCTTAAAACAAAAAAGCAAGAGATACATATTTAATTAAATGTGTATGTCGGATGCATTATTTTGTAGGTCTAAAGATTTAAGATTGTAACTCCCTAGCTAAATAGTCTCATTTAATTAAATAATATTGTAAACTACTTAATATTAGCTGTTTATGTGTAAAAGAAATGATGAAGGCATGATTTAAAATTTCATCAGAAATTATATTTAAGATATTTAATTTTATAAAAATTATGTTTACAGCTTTAATAAAAAATATAGAATATACAACAACAATAATAATAATAACCAAAAAGATCATTAACATAAATAAACAAAAATCATATATTTTAATTAATAATTATTTTATTTAATTGTATTTAAGGATTTTAATTATTAAAAAGTAAAAAAGAAAAGAAGAAATGTCATGGGGTGATAAGAATGTCACCGTTGTATTTCTTTTTAATAATTAAAATCCTCAACTACTGTTAAAAGAATAAAGCATTAACAAAGTCAAGCAAACAAAGTTTTATTAGTTGATTACTAAAAACGCTGATATATAAAAACTTTTTAAAAATCAATTGGTTGAATTGAATAAGCTAATGATCAAACAAAATAATTAACTATTTGACATAATAAATCAGCTAATATTTTCTAAAATATTAAAAAATAGATTGAATAAGTCAATTCAACCAATACCTCCTGATAACTAAATAAAATAATTAACTATTTATCATAATGAAACACTAAAAAAATGGCTGAAACGCCGTCTAAAGACGCGGCTATAACTTTACTTCACTAACACAAGTCTCTCTTGAACTTGAGGAAAAGATTGGAGGTTCTCTTGCGTTCAACTTCCATCTACAAGAGGCTTTGTCCTTTTCCACGCTAACGAAAAACCAAGTACAAGGTTATTTTATCCGACACGTAATGTCTGATTCTTGGTATCGAACTTTTTGCAGTCACCTCCACTGCTTTTGAACATGGTCAAAATTGGACGACCGCCTCCTCTTAAAAGCTTCGAGTGTGGACCAGCCAAAGCCAATTCTTGGTTTTCCTTACTCAAGTTGGGAAAGTGCAGTTCGTCCAATATAAAAAAGTTTACTGAAGACCATTCTTGGTAGTTCAAATCTCCTAAAACCTAGAACTAACTTAGACGCTTCTTGCTCTCTTAACTGTCTCCGTCACAGCCTCACCCTGTCCTCTTTCTTCCCCCTTCCCGTGCTTCTCCAACCTCAAAAAGTTTCTTTTCAGTCTATCCGCAATACTTCAATGGCCGCCACTACCTCCAATCTTTCTTCCCTTGCAAACCCTTCCTTCTCTTTGAAATCTAATACTCAGATATCACGGAAAGCTCCAAGCTTTCTTCTCCCCAAAACCCTGCATAAACCCTCCAGTATCATTGACAAAAACAACCTTTCTCATTCCGAGAAAACATACAGCTCGTGTTCTTCAAAAAATCCTATTTCTGGTCATGTCTCTGCAAAAGAAGAAAACCCAGATGATCATTCTTTCAATTCTTATTTTGATGATGACGATAAGCCCCGTGAAGAGTGTGGTGTTGTAGGTATATATGGAGACCCTGAGGCCGCTCGTCTTTGCTATTTAGCGCTTCATGCTTTGCAGCATCGCGGTCAAGAGGGAGCTGGTATTGTTGCGGTCACCAACAAGGTTCATCAGTCTATTACTGGGGTTGGGTTGGTTTCAGAAGTCTTTAACGAATCTAAACTGAACAAACTACCAGGTGATCTAGCTATCGGTCATGTTAGATATTCTACGGCAGGGTCTTCAATGCTTAAAAATGTTCAACCTTTTGTTGCTGGCTACCGGTTTGGATTTGTTGGTGTTGCACATAATGGAAATTTAGTGAATTATAGGAAATTAAGGGTTATGCTTGAGGATAGTGGCTCAATTTTTAACACCAGTTCTGATACAGAGGTTGTTTTGCATTTGATAGCTATATCAAAGACTAGGCCCTTCTTTTTGAGAATTGTTGAGGCATGTGAGAAGCTTCAAGGTGCGTATTCTATGGTGTTTGTGACGGAGGATAAGCTGGTTGCGGTGAGAGATCCTTTTGGGTTTAGGCCTTTGGTTATGGGAAGGAGGAGAAGTAATGGAGCACTTGTGTTCGCCTCTGAGACTTGTGCTCTGGATTTGATTGATGCTGAATACGAGAGAGAGGTTAATCCTGGAGAGGTTCTTGTTGTTGATAAAGATGGGATTCAGTCACTTTGTCTGATTCCTCATCCTCAACCAAAACAGTGCATTTTCGAGCATATTTACTTTTCCCAGCCAAATTCAATAGTATTCGGTCGGTCAGTTTATGAATCGAGGAGTATTTTTGGTGAAATACTTGCCACTGTGGCCCCTGTTGAATGTGATGTAGTAGTTGCTGTACCAGATTCAGGGGTGGTGGCTGCACTTGGTTATGCGGCTAAAGCAGGAGTGCCATTTCAACAAGGATTGATAAGGTCACACTATGTAGGCAGAACTTTTATTGAGCCTTCACAAAAGATCAGAGATTTTGGTGTGAAACTCAAGCTCTCACCAGTGAAAGGCGTGTTGAAAGGGAAGAGGGTTGTGGTTGTTGATGATTCAATTGTGAGAGGAACTACCTCTTCAAAAATTGTTAGGATGCTTAAGGAGGCTGGTGCCATAGAGGTCCACATGAGGATTGCTAGTCCACCAATGATTGCTTCTTGCTATTATGGGGTAGATACACCTAGTTCTGAGGAATTGATATCTAATAGAATGAGCGTGGAAGAGATTAGGGAATTCATTGGTAGTGATTCCCTTGCCTTTCTACCTTTTGATAACTTGAAGAAGTTATTGGGAGAAGATTCTCCCAATTTTTGCTATGCCTGCTTCTCTGGAAATTATCCAGTTAAGCCTACTGAAGAAAAAGTGAAAAGGGTCGGTGATTTTGTGGATGATGGCCTTTATGGAAGTATTGATTCCATTCATGGAGGCTGGGTTCAGGGCCCTCAAAATGGGAATGTTGGGAATGCAGATAAAGTTGAAGCACCTCAAATTCAGGAAGTACGGAAAGTTGGTCTATAATGTACAATGGCTAACACGATTGATGGGCACTGTGTGTTTGCATTTGAGTTATAAGCCTCCTCAATTATCTAACTGGAGAATCGACATCCACCCCTCCCTAGATAAGCTCCAAAAATCTAGAACTGAGCTGTCTTGTTTTGGTCCTGCAATTTTGGCAGTAGTTATTTTAAGGAGCATTCTTCTTTTCCTTCCAATTTGATTACAGTAAATGACAACCTATGAACTGTCTCTGTATGTGTATTTTTCTCAACATGCGATTTATATACATGATTCTATACCAAAATCCCAGTTCTGATTCTTGTGCTGGTCTTATTCTTCTATTTGTTTTCCCGTTTCTCTTTACTCTCCATTGTTTTATCCAGATGTCCAGGCATCAAGCATTTAGTTGAAACTAAAACTTGCAACCTCAGCAGACACCAAGATAAAACTTACAACGTTAGTAGACACTATCTTCTTCTTCATTTGTTTTCTTTATACGATACCTAAACTACTTGATGACAGGCAACCATAGCAATTCAGTTCAATTCAATTCTCTGTCATGCCTTTATATAACTCAAAAGTCACTAACGGTCCAGTAAGACGTTTTAAAGCTAAAGCATAAGCATAAGAGAACTTCAGGTGCATACTTATTAACTTGACGTTATGTGCAAATGCCAAAATCAAATATTATATCTTTAAAAAAAAAACTAATTTAACTGCAAATTATTTTCGTTGACTGGAAACTACAGAGATCAATGAACAACTTAATGGATTTGCTCTAGTGTGCCTTATAGCCACGTACTTAAGGTGCGTTCCATATAATTCAGATTACTATATGCAACATTTTCCATTAAAAAGAAAAGCCTATATTTAATTTACCCGACCAAGCGGCGACGTATTATTGAAATCGGTTTGATTGCAAATCAGGCACACGATCACGAGTGCACTCGAGCCACACTGCTACACTGTAGTGCACTGGATAACACTAGATACAAACTTCGACCATATATATAGCAGCCACGAAATAGTGGGTCTCGACTTTCGTTCACTGTAAAATCAAATTCTAGGGTTCGTTAGAATTGCATTACCAGAAGCTCATTTCTTGTTCGATCCCCAAATCCTCGCTAATCCTTGACAATGACGCCGCCTCCGGGACCGTACTCCGGCACCAGCACTCTCGCGCTGGTAATTTGTCATTTTCTCCCGCGTTTGGTTTCCTAGAAACTGCAAGAAACCAAGAAATGGAAAATGAAAGTGATAGTTATTTCTCATCTTTGTGTTTCTGTAACATAATCTTGTAATTGAAGCTAAATCGTTCACTCTGAATCTAATGGTCTCCTTTTGTTCTGGTTAAGTTCTGATTTGTCATTTCTTTTTTTTTTTACGAATAGGAATGAAAAATTATGCAACAAAAGGTTTTATTTTGTATGCCTATGTTATGGGTGATTGTTAAAATTCAACATATGGGTGTTTAATTTCTGGGTTGGTATTCTAGGTGGCTCGTGTATCGGCTTTCTCATTTGGTCTCGTTTATGGCAATATGAAGCTCAAGTATCTCAAGGTGCTCTCTTACTAATTTTTTCTGCTTTTGACCCTAAGTATATCCGAGTATTATGATCAGTTGTTGTGAATTGCACTTATAATTTGTATGATGATTACTTTTTTGGTGATTTTTCAATTCCCATTGCTGTAATCCATCTTAAGCTTCAGATCCCAGTGGAATCCTTTTTTAATGTTTGTGTTTTGAGTACAAAGCTTAAAGATTTTATGCTGAAAAATGTTCTTATTTCACAATTGAAAGAGTTTAATCAACAAAGAGTGTAACATGGCCTGCTGGGTTAGATCGTACTTTGAACTGATGTATGAAAATTAGGGGAAAAACATCTTCGGAAGGAGAATTCTGGTTCTACTTTTTTTTTGCTTTGATTCGCCATTCTTCAGCTGCCTGGTACATGTTTGATATTTTGTTGAAAGCATTTTCTTTACATGTATGCATATGTTTTCTTTGGGTTGACTGGGGTTAGATCCTAATTGTTTAGCCCATCTTTTAGCCTTCTTTTTGGCATTTATTTTGCGATTCTTTTCAAATTAATTGGTATATAGTTGGAAAATAGAATGCTCTTGATCTTTTATAGCCTTGCTTAAGCTATCCAAGCTTGGAAATGAACTGACTACTACTTGGTTCTGTAAATGCAGATGAAAGCAAAGTCTCAGAAGAAAGCTGAAGCAAAGGCTCATCACTGAAAGAGATGATTTCATGGGAAATTGGGTACAATATTGAGGTGGCACGGAAATAATGCATATTGATGGATTTTACCAGCCATTAATTCTGGTGATAAGCTTCTGCCTTTTTTTTTTTGTCCTTTTCTTTTTCTGAATCATAGCGTTCTGCAGTTTTAAGTTTTTGTCTAATCTTATGAGAATTCGTATATTTTGTTCCATGTTTCGGAATAGTTCTTTTACTGACAAATGGATAATTTTTGGAAGATTAGATCTTCCTTTCGCTGAAATAATAGAGATCTTGACCGCAACTGGTCGTGGAATTCCTTCCTAAGTTCCAGCGAAGGTAACGATTCACTAGAAACATTGTCGATTAGTGCATGGCAACTAACTATCCAAAATATATTATGGTTACGTGTATAATACTCTTAAGCATATTATGATAAACAAGTGGAAATTTGTTCAGTCAAAGACACTATAAAAAAAAGTTAAATAATAATAAAATAATAAAATGGAGCAAACATAAGTTTGTTAAATATGATTCACTTAAAATTCTTTATTTTTATCCGAGAATCTTAAAAATATTTCTATCTAAATCTTCTAAAGTAAGAATTATAATTACTTGTTGATTTTCATGACAAATATCATTTCAATTCTATTTATATGTTCTGTTTGTAATGGAAAAACCTAAAACAGTGCGGCCTTGATTAACTAACTGTGGCCTTTTAACGGGTAGATGCAGTCTGTCTCACGAACTTTGTAGACTACTATCCCAAACTTCAGATCTTTTCAAATTACAGTGCATGAGATTTAATTGTCCCCAAAGATGACAAATGGCTCCGGCCCTATCTCAAAATTAATGGGACAGATCTGAGTTGATCGGGTCTTTTCTGAAAAGGTCCAGCTTTGGATTGAGTTTGGACTCGGGCTGCCAGGTTCGGCTCGATGCTTAATTTTTATAAACAAAAAAAGTCATTTTTGTATTTAAAAAAAGAAGACGTGTCAGACTGCGTTGGGGTTGAGCTGGGCTTTTTTAGTCCGGTCAGGCTTGGGCTTGCTGCCTTAGGCCCAGAATCTAATAATTAAAATTTTATAATTTAACCAGGTGAATTTACATTTCAGCAGGCATTTACATTTGTATAAAATTTTTAAAATCGGTAAATTATTCTCTATACCTTAACATACCGACCCTTAAATCAGTCTGCATCATCCAACACTTCTATAAGATTTGTAAGTCAATAACTAAATTCGTATCGGCTGCTTTCTCTTACAGTCTAAACAAGAAAAACAATACTCAACATTGTTATTTTTTTTATTAATAGGATAAATTATATTTTAAATTAAAAATATATTATAATATTAATAAAAATTATATAATATATTTTATTTTTAAAAAAAATTAAATATTTTATCCTCTTATGGGATCATGGTTATGTCGTGTTGAATGGAAATGAGAATTCACCCTCTGTAACATACCTCCTTCAAACTGGTCTTTGGTCGTTATCGGATTTTGAAGAACCCAGCAAATGTCTACTTGTATTGTATGAAGTTGTGACACATTCACTTCCTTTCCTCCACGACCAATGGATAATTAAACTGCTTACTTGCTCTTCTAGCTAGTTGTCTTGTGCTAGAGCACATATATACCTATCATCCTTATATATGACGGCAAAGACGGTTTTCAAAAGCTGCACTCCACTGCAAAACCAACCACGTAGACAGAACTCAATGTTAGAAGTTGGAAGACCAAATGGGTATTTTATTGGGCTTTTGTTTTTGCTACTGATAGAGCTAGAAGGCCATTAGTATATAGTAGGCGTAAGAAGAAGTTGGAGAATCAGTGCACGTGAGTTAGTTACAATCATGGGACAGGTATCACCTAATAATTGGGGTAGGATGGGATATATAACGGGAGAAATGACATGTAGGGGGTATGCATGAATTTCTGGACTGTGAGCTTGTTTGGGAGGTACAGCCCTTCATATAGGCTAATTGTATTTCAGTTGTATTGGCTAAATTCTACTGAATATCAATACATCATATTGAATCGATAGATTGTTTGGTCTATTCGATTCATTTATTCCAATAATACAGTAATACTTGGGTGAGTTCTATCAGCTACCTTCTCAGACTTCTTCTAATTGTTTTCAACTCACTTGAAGTGGCTTTGTTACGATTCTCAATTAAAATATAGTAACCATATCCCTCAAACAATATTCGATGCTTCAAGCCGCCTTCAACTGTGCAACTGTATCTGGCTTCTTCAGTTCCTGTTGTTCGTCTGCTAACTTGTGGCTTTTGCTCTGTCGGTTTATCTGGGACATGATACCTTTTTTTAAGCTTCATTCCTATGTACAAGTTAGAACACTGCTACATTAGAAAGAACTGAAATCTACATTAAGATTTTGGCTCTGACACCGGTGTTTTTGTAACTCAACATTCGAAGAAACATATCATACTTGTTAACATCTGCAGAAAATTGCAATAATTTATTTCTCTTTGAAACTGAAAGGTTTTAGAAAGGTTGTTAGCATATTTTTTCCTTTCTATTTCGTCTTTTTGTCAGAATGTTTAGATAAGGAGATTAGAGTATCAAACTGTTATAATCCGAGTTTAAAGACAGATTCAATATCAGTAAGCAACCAACTCCATTCTTTAATTGACGTGAGATTTACAACTGGGTCTCAAAGTTGACCAGTTTTGGTTAATTTTTGATAAATGGTGGCAGATGTTGCTCATTACCTTCATTGTTAATAAGGTGGTATTAAACATATTTTTAGTAGATAGTTAAGATATGCAATTGTCAGTTCATGCAGTCAATCGTGGTCATGTCTGTAGCGAAACATGTGCATGTTCTTACACGTTAGGTGGCATTAATTTAGGCACTATAAAGTAAGGCCTATATTTCCATAATCTTATCATCAATTTAATTGTCATTGTCACCTCTAATCAGGCTAAACATGGTTCAATCAGATAATCAAAGGGTAAAAGCTTCCATATGGAAACTAATTTCATTAAGAGTATAACTAACCAAAAAGTTAACCGGAAGGAGCTTGGAAGTCATGTCTCTTAAGCAAACATAAAGAACACTTACTATTATCGTTTGTCCCTAAGACTATTAATCAGTGCTTTTGATGATCAAGAGAATCTGATAAAATACTAGCAAGTACATTACCTGTTTGGTACTGTTCTTGTACCCTAACAGAGATGGTATTGGGTAGGAATAGGATCGCTCTGTTTGGAAATCCCATATTGCCCTATCTTCAGGCAACAACAAAAACCATCAAATTCTTCCCTGAAAAAGGAGCTGGTAAGCTAGCCGTAGAATTTCGGCCCTAAAATTTGTCCTTGGACTAAAGGTCACCCAGGGAGGTCCCAGCATATATTCTCTTTATCTTAGATTATGTACTATTCTAATTAGGATTACTGTGCGGGGGACAAGAGATCATGGAAGCAAACTAATTATGTATGCTTAATTAATCTTTACTTTATGAGGTACGTAATTATTCAACAATCATGACCTGAACATGAGCAATTGTCGTGGTAGACCTATAGTCAGTGGTAATATTCCACAGTGCTTTGAAATGCTCTCCATGTCACCAGTAATCATTGAAAAAGTAGAAAAAGAAAAAAAAGAGAAGTTGTAGCTGGTAAATAACTTGAGACTGTTTCTTTTCAATGATTATGTTGCATTCATGTCCTTTACCTCTCCAAACAAGTTAAGAACAAAGGTGTTATAATAATTCATATAGTAGTTAGTAGACATAAAGAATCAAATATCTCATCATGTTAAAGGTTTATTAGACCAAAATTGAAATGTTCTGATTTGCCTACATTTCCCTTCTGATTTAGGGTTGGTTGATTGATTGAGTTAAATTAGGGTTTTTTTAATCTGATCTTTTTTACTAATTAAAAATAAGGTTTCATAAATTACAAGATTTGAACTTAATTTAGCTACGAATGTTTCCGTCACCCTTTTATCTTTTGAAATACTTTATCTAAATTAAAAATCTCCCGTGATCATGGTTTCCCCAATAACACGGCCTTGACAAGAAGAGAAACAAGGAACACAATCTCGTAATTATCTCGAAAAGAAAGGGCGTTCACAAATACCTCCCGCCATATAAAGCACCCAGAAAGAGCGACCACTTCTCTCCTTCAAATTACTTCTGCTCTCCTTCTCAGCAAAAAACAGATGAAGAGTAACAGAATCACCCACATTGTGAGAATCCGGCAGATGTTACAACGCTGGCGCAAGAAGGCGAGGCTGAGCGCGGCCGGAGCTCCGTCCGATGTCCCCGCGGGACACGTGGCGGTCTGCGTGGGGGAGAGTTGCAGGAGGTTTATCGTGCGCGCGACGTACCTGAACCACCCAATCTTCAAGAACCTCCTCCTACAAGCCGCTGAAGAGTACGGTTTCAGGAATAGCGGTCCTTTGGCGATCCCTTGCGACGAATCGGCCTTTGAAGAGATCCTCAATGTCGTATCCGCCTCCCAAACTAGAAACAGCCCTGGAAGGTTCTTGAATCTAGAGAACGGTCAGAGATGCGGCAACGATGGCGTCACGAGTAATCTGGGTTATTTTGGTGAATCAAGACCGCTGCTTCGCGGTTAACTGATGTCTGAGTCAACTCTCCAGCTGAAGTTACTAACCATATAAACTTTTTATTTGTTGGTTACGTTATCATTTTGTTTTTTAGGGATTAAGTTTTGGAAAGGGAATGGCAAGTTTGGTCTTTCATTTTTTTATATAAATTAACCTTAGCCATCAGAAGACGAGTGTTCTTCAAAACTTTTTTTCTCTGCCAAATATATATTCAATATAATATTATTTATTTAATACAATTCAAATATACAATCCAATATAATCAAACAAACATTGAATATAAAATATAAATACTTACTAATATTATTACATTTAATTATTAAATTAATTAATAAAATCAATATTAAAAAATACTTGATAAAAAGTTGATTATTTATCACTTTTCAGAAATTAAACTATTCACTGTCCAATCTTTGTTTGTATTTTTCATAATATGTATACAAATATTCATTTAAGTTTTTATAAATACATCCAAATATTATCAATGTAATGCAATTAAAATATTCAATCAATATAATGAATCAGGTATTGGATATAACATGTACGTATTTAATAACATTCTTATATTTGATTAATAAATTAGAAATTATTAATTTATTATTAATTTCTTTATTCAATTATAATTTTTTAAATTTATTGTCTAGCATAAATAAAATTTTCATATACATATATACATACACACATACATACATATAAAGTAAGGCTAATTTATATATAACAAAATATGTGTTCCATTTTTCACTCTTAGATACAATTTGTGGTCAAGTATTATTCATTTTATTTATGCTTAATATGCATGTAAAATACAAAATATATAATATCAACATAGTAATTTTGAAATTATAAAAATATAACATCATCATCAACATTTTAAATGCTTGATATACAAAATTTTACTTCAACTTAGTTTAATTATGAAACAATTATATTAGTGGATAAAGTATAGTTAAAAATAATAAACTAAAAAATATTAGTTTTAGGAGTAAATTTGTACCTTTTCTTTTGTTAAAGTTAGGGGACTCTTTTTATATGATATTAAGGATAAAGAGGTAAATCTCTTATGTAAATTAATATATGATCATTACAAAATATAAATTTAAAGTGTGTAGATAGCACACTATTGTAGGGTAAATTTAAGGTTTAAAAGATAGCTTAAGGAAAGTTCCAAGTCTATTTGGTAAAAAAAAACTTATGATCAAATGTACAATTAAAGTGAAAGTAGAAGGATTAAATTGAGCTTTTTTTTTTAAAAAATCATATCTAATACAAAGCTTTTACTTGAAAGAACAAATAACAAAATTTTATTAGCAAAGCCAAAAATTGGAAATAATTATTTCACAAAAGGTTTTGTAAGAAAAGTAAGGCTATATATTTTTTTCACTTAATTTTCTTCTTTTGTTTAGGGTTAAAGATGGGCTAGGTTGGATTAAGCCTGAGACTGCCTGCACTCAACCCAAAACTTCTTACAAATAACCAACATTTGGTTTGAATTTCGATTTGGCCTAGCAGGTTGAGCATAAGCCTATCCAGCCACGAGGTAAATCAGCAGCTACTCCTCCAATACGAAAATAATTATGTATCATTCTTATACCTGTGATAGCTTCGAATAAATCATATACTAACTCTCTTTCTTGAAAAATATAGAAGAAAGGTGTTTTTCCACCAATATCTGTCATAAAAGGGCCAAGCCATAACAGATGAGAAGTTATACGGCTCAACTCCAACATAATTACTCTGATATAATTGGCTCTTTTCGATACTTGAATATTTCCCAAGAGTTCTGGTCTGTTTACTGTTATTCGCCACCTGGGGCTGTAGTATGTTCCAAGGGTTGGGCTGTTCAATCATTAAAGCGATACGTGAGCTGGGTTCAGAATGTCGTGAGACAGTTCGATCTATATCCGGTGTGGGCGTTAGAGCATTGAGAAGACCTTTCCCTAGTACGAGAGGATCGGGAAGGATGCACCTCTGGTGTACTAGTTATCGTGCCCACGGTAAATGCTGAGTAGCCAAGTGCGGAGCGGAGGGAATTGGGCTGATTTAGCAATTGCGCCCGGCCTAGCAGGTTGAGCATAAGCCTAATTGGCTTGAAGTTAACCAGAAGTCCAAACTATCCGATTCTTAACTGGGCTAACCTAACCCAAACCTATTCCTTACGAAGAATCTACCCTAAAACAATACACCAAAAGAAACCATATCTACTCAAAACAATGCACTAGAAGAATCACAATATAGAAAATCTGCCTACAAAAGTACAAATGAATCAGGCTTAAAATCAAACCGAAACAAATGGAGTAAGAATTAAAAAGACGCACCCGCATCTTCAACAACAATAAGAACTAGAAAGAAAGACCTATTTCAAAATTGGAAGTTTAAAACCCAATAATCAAGTGACAAATGGAGAAGACTTTAAGAACATAACTAGACATGGAAATTAAGCCTAGGTTGGTCAGTTTTGTCTAACTCAACCCAAAGTCAATATCCCAGGTTTTTGAGAGTAAATGCCAAAAAGTGCATAGGTTTTGCTATAAAAATTGATTTGGACAGTTAGTGTGTAAAGAAATTGAGATAAACTGGAGAGGGGATGAAAGTAAAGGTTTGAGACAACTCCTGTGTCTTAAAATTTTTATGGTACACACCATGGAGTATTTTAGGTAAGAAATATTTTAGGATACAGTATGTGATATAAGTATGGCGTAGAACATGGTTCCCTTAGAAATTTTTTTCTTACAACAAGGTCTTAGATATGGATACATCCCAAACAAAAAAAGTATACTTAGGATTAGGGACTTTTCCTCATCCTCTTCAATGTCACGGATATACAAATCTATTGAAAATTTGAACCCTCTCAATTTTATCATCATATTTCCCTCAACACCTCAGAGACTTTTTGTCGAGTTACTAGTAAGATACATTATCCTTATAGTGGATTCCGACTCACCTAGTCTTAATCTTTTAAGCATGACATAATATATTATATTGATACTTACTCTTAAATCTGTTATTGTCTTTGGTTGGGTCGGCTGTGCTAGGCCTAAGCCTGAACATAGAAAGACGCATGGGTCGATCGGCCCATTCCTCAACGTTGACCTAATTCCTACAGGTATTTACTATATAAACTCAT
>JAOTBA010000205.1:34108101-34119263 GCA_025629845.1 Erythroxylum squamatum
ATATTCATGTTATTGCCGCAATTGAGATTACTACCTATTTATTCATAGATGCTTTATATTGTGCTCAGAATGTCATATACCTTGCAGCGAAGAGAACTTTGTTAGCTTAACTTCAGCTTTGAGTTGCTCGTAAATCTTTGAAGCTAGTACAGATCAGACACTGGGTTGTCATAAAGCTTTGTCTGCTTCATTGTCTGTTTTATTAACCTTGATTTGTTAGAGTTGTCGTGTTTGACAGCACGACGGGAGTGATCAAAGTTTGCAACTTGATGACATCCCTCTTCTAAAGAAGGAAAGTGGTGTCCACAATTAAGAGATCAAGAAGCCTGTCTCATCAGTTTTGTTGAGTTACATATGCACTCTGTGGCAGATTCAATCTCCATGTAATCTGTAAATCTGTTGGTAGTTAATAAAACTGCAATTTGATTATTAATGCATCAGTTTCTCCTATTAGGAAATATTTCTCTATCTATGGAAACTAATCCTATTTGTCACAGTTAATTAATATATTATTTCAAACTTATTTACATCTAACAATTTATTTGATATTAAACTTAGCACAATCTTAATTATCATAGAAAATTATCCCCTGGGCTAAACAAATTTAACATTCTATGTCCTCTTGTCTATGGATTATGAGTTCATTCCTTTCCCAGTTTATTTCTATTTACTCTCACATTAGCTATACAATATTTCATTATATTTTTGTGTATAAAACCCATTTCGGCGAAAATTTTACTATTTTAAAAGACGTAAATATAGAAGAGTCTTTTTCAATTTATATGATCTAATAATACCATGTGCTTAGAATGGTTTCGATTATCCTCATGACATTCTGCCCAAAAGTTCTGAAATAGTATCATTTATTTTTATAGTTTCCCCTTTTTCATTTACCCTTCAATACATCTAAAATTATTACATAAGTGATAATTATCATAAATCTTCTAAAATTGATATATATTTCAACTTATAAAGCAATTCAACTAAAATATGTGAAATTTCTTACAAATTAGATAATCCAATATTATTTTTGGTCTTAAAAAGTAGGGTTTTATTTTGAATGTATCTTTATTA
This sequence comes from Erythroxylum squamatum, assembly GCA_025629845.1. NCBI lineage: Eukaryota > Viridiplantae > Streptophyta > Magnoliopsida > Malpighiales > Erythroxylaceae > Erythroxylum > Erythroxylum squamatum. The sequence goes on from JAOTBA010000205.1 coordinate 34,109,176, forward strand.
AATTAAGATAATATAAATTCTCAAAATTAAGAAAAAGTCATGCAAGTGATTCATGTAATAACTTGATCCTATAAAAATTATCATGTATTTTTTAATAAAAAATGCATTATTTTATAAATTAAATCTTAAGACAAACATAGAATTGATCAAAAAATATTAGCAATACTTAATCCATAAGAAAAATAAAGGAGAGGTAAGTATTTAATCCATAAATAAAATAATTTTATACCACCGTATCATTGGAAAGAAAAAAGAAAAAATATTTCTTTATGTTTTACTATTTCTGTCATCGGATATTGCAAGCAGGATGGCTTGAGGAAGCACATCATATGCAAAACTTTGGACTGTCATCATCTAAATACATGTCTTTTGCAAAGTTTTCTCTTCATCCCGTTTCAATAGCCAACTAGCTTTTCCATGCAAAAATTGTTGTTTAGGAACAAAACATGTTGGCAGGAGATGATCTCACACACTCATCGAAAAGTAATCGTCTTGTTTTTGCTTCTTATTTTTAACCATTTGAAAGATTAAAGAGCATGCCATTGGCTCACTTTGATACCCTCCAAGGATCAGAATTCTTAAAAGAAAAATAAGAAATGCAACTTGAGAATAAAAAAACATTTTTCTTTTTCCTTTGAGCATGCAGCATCTAGTATATATGGGATGCTACCTAGTTGCACTTTTTCTGGTGATGTGCAAATTGTTAGCTTGTAGTAGGTAGATTCTTCACATGATATACATGTAACAATTCTAACTAATACTAAAAATAGTAAACAGTGATCAGCCCACAGGATTTCCACACACAGAAAATATTGCAGTGGTCTTTCTGGTACGTTTTACCGTCAGTATGTGATAATACTGGCTCAACTTGATTGATTTTGATACATCCTGCACAAACTATTTCTTTTTCTCTCGTTACATGAATAACATGAATCGCTGGACTAATGCTCGCTAACATGCACGATCATGTACAGTCTTATCCTATCTTCTAACTAAATTGATAAATCCTGACGTTAGAGTCAATTCCGTTTCATTTGTACGTAAAATAATTATAAAGGGTCACCAACTTGAGGATTCGGTCATCACGGTTTAGTTCTCAAGGCATGTGCTTGTGGTGACTGCAATGCCCCCGAAAAGTGGCTCTAGCAAATGCTGTATGGTTTTGGTTGCTCCATATTTTTGGCATCGATTGAAGAACCTGTTGAATAGAGAAGATGGGATCATCCTTTTATCTCCATTAGTACTTACTGCCTCAATTCTTGGCGTGCTTTCAGGTGAATGACTTTTGCATGTGCGTACTTACAAAATTACTTTCTCATCAGATGCAAACGGACTATAATTCTCCTTCAATTCCATCTCAAGCAGTTCAAGTTTGAGTCCCTTAATCAAACAACCAAGAAGAAAAGTACTTGGTCCATTAAGTTCATATAGTTAAACACTAAATAATTTTATACTTTCGATAATGGGATTCTTCTTTAAAATCTTTTTTTTCATACAGAATTATGGTACATGTTAAGAAATAATGGCCTCTTTTGGTAGACAACCAATCAGCTTTTTTTTAGCTGATTAGTTGTCATCAGCTGTTTGACTTTTCAAACAGCTATAAAAGTTGTTTGGTGAGTAGCTCTTTCAATAGCTGATTTAACATAAACAGTCATTGATGAAAACGCTCTTATGTAGAAGCGTTTTCATTAATCAACCAAAATTATAAGTATTAAAAGTCAATTTTACCCTTTATGTAGTTATAGGCTAGAAATAAAATGTTGTCCTTAAATGAAAATGAAAATAGAAAGAGTTATATAAATTTTGCATTGATGATGAAATAGTATAGGTGAACAAAACATGACTTCTCTAAAATTTAAATTCTTATAAGAATATTCAATAAAATATTAAGATATATAATATTCATACCCTCATAATTTTTTTAAGCGTCATGTCCTCATAAGTTACTTTACACATAAACAACTAATTATACTAAACAACTAATTTTACCAAATATCTCTAACAAACAGCTAATGTAATCCGTTGGTCAAATCAGCTAATATAATTAGTTATCAGCTAACAACTAATAGAATCAGCTAACAGCTAATGCAATCAGCTGATTGCCAAACAAGGCCAATGATTCCAATGGAGCTTCCTAACTAGTGTGTTCCAAGTCACGTGTTTGGCTATGATCATGACTTATCACTCAACTGTGGGTTTGAATCTAAGATATATTTTACAGAATGTGTACTAAGAACATTTTTAACAGAAGCGGACTAATAGAACTTTTGCACGTGAGAATGCAACGTGAAAAAGAATGAAATGCATTTTCAAATACATATAAATCTTATTGTTAATGCCATTATGGTTTTTCTCTTATTGGAATTGAATTTTACTATATTGAAGAATATCATTTTGGCTATAAGGATAGCTACATACAATGAGATTAAACTATGACATGTACCCACCAAGCCCAAAGGTGGCAGAATCACAACCCTCGATTCCCAAAACCGTTTCAGTTGATAGTAACGCTAGCCGTGTCTGCTCTTGTATATCAGGGTTTTGTATTTAGATGCTTACTACATCAATTTCTTGTTTAGTATAGTTTCCAGTGTCCGACCATCAGATTGGGGCAACTGCAGTATTAATTATATCTCCAAGAATGAGCAAAGCCATGTGACCACCATTGTTAAAATGGGTCCTTTAAAAAAAATCTCATATCCCAAACTTCTAAAACGAGCACATTTATTGCCTCACCATAGAGCAAAAGTTTGGCATTCCTTACTGCATTAAATGGCAATAAATACATATACACCAACTAGTTTTCATTCCCATGCAAAATCACAGCTTCCAATACCTCACACAGCAGTTCACAACTATATAATCAGGGTGTTGAGGTTGTTGTGATCAATACATGGCAATTCACTTTCCTTCGATGTTATTGAAAGTGTTAGTGAATATATAAAACCAATTAAGTTGACCTCATACAACAGCTTAAGCTATTGTGGTGAAACAGTCACTTAACATGGTATCAGAGCCTTTATGACCAAGTGGTCGTGAGTTCAAATCCTACCACCCACCTATTATTCAGCACAAGGTAGAGTGGGCCTGTGCAAGTTTCAAGCCCAAAGGGCTTTCACTTGAGGGGGTGTGTTAGTGAATATATAAAACCAATTAAGTTGGCCTACCACAACAGCTTAAGCTATTGTGGTAAAACGGTCACTTAACACTAGTGTATAACCAAAACCTGTTTCATAATAAACACATACCGCCCCAAATTTGTGACTTGATAGTCAATCTAAATTGAACAAAGAAAACAGAAAAAGAATATGCTAAGACTTCAAATTCTTACTTCTTCTCATGAAAGGTGCCATTAACATTCCCTCCATCTCCCGGTCCTGGCCCTGGGCTGCCAAATAAACGGTAGACAGCAAGCGCCACTTCGCGGAACTCCTCAGAGGGAATTTCTCCATCTATTAATTCCGCAACAGCCCCAATAAACTGCTTGTATGCTTGCCGCACTTCAGATGAGGCTGTTCCACCATTTCCATTTCACTTAACTCAGTCCATAGAACCTAGAAATCTAATATGTATGTATACAAAAAGTAATAATACCTTCCTCCCATCGATCAACAATCTTCCTGGCAAGTTCCGACTCGTCAACCGAATTTCCAGTACTAAATCACCAAAACAAAATTGGATAGAAGGAAATTCGTCAATTATCAAACATGAATACATCAACAAACCAATTCAATTTTATCACGAAGGTCGTTCAAATAAGAATACATGCCGCACAATACACAGTCAGTCAACAGCTTTCCGTAAAACAAAATTTGATTCGAGTTATACTTACTTGGAAGGCTTGAGGTGGTGTTGAAGGGTGATCTTGCGTTGGAGATAAGCCTGGTCGACGTCAAATGGCTCTCTAAGAGAGTTGGTCAAGCGAGGAAGCTGCATTAACATTGTTTAGGGTTGGATTCTGCTGATTCAGTTTCTTGGGAAATTTTGATAGAGCAAGTCAATAGTTGGCAACTGAAGCGTGCGAGAAGACGAGCGATGCAAAAAAACTTTCGCCCCGGGAGCTTAGTATAAGTTTGGTCGGGGGTTATCAATGGATACCTTAATAATGAAGTTTTATAATAAAATGAAATAGAATATGTTAAAAATGGGGTTTTTTTTTTTGGCCAATTAAAAATGGGGGTTGGATATTATATGTCAGCCTATTCTGAATAATAAAAATAAATTATCTTTAGTTTGAGACTATTCTAAATAATAAAAATAAATATCTTTAATTCAAGAAATTTATGATAAAATATAAAATAATAAATAAAATTTTATTATATAATGTTATGAACTATTTTTTCAAAGAATAATTATACTATATAATGAACTTTTTTATTTTTCTTAAATAATAATTTTTTAAAATTATATTTATTTATATTTTATTTTATTATAAATTATTGTATTCTATTTTATTATATTCTATTTCATTAAAAATTTTACTCTTAATCACTATACTTTTAATAATTAAAGGATTTATAAAAATTGATTTATTTTATAAAATAAATAAAAATTTTATTTATTTATTTTAATTTATAAAAACTGATAGATTAATTAATAAATTAATTAATTTTTAGTTATAAAAATATAAAAATAAAAAACAAATTAATTTAAAATTTTATATTTAAAATAATTGAATTAATTTATTTTTTAATTATTGATAAAATTCTAAATCCATTGTCGGTTTTTCTATATACAATTTACTCCCGTAGGGCATCAGGTCAGCCTGGATCTTGGGAAAGCCCAGCCTCTTTTTGTTGGCCGAATCATGAAAAGTTGCAAACTATTCTTGATGTAACTATACATATTTTATTTGGTATTTTCTTTTCTGAAAATGATACGACGTGTGCCTCCATCGATAGTTTTCAGGGCTTACCAGAATGTATATCTGAGAGTTGCAGTATTACGAACATCGTATTGGATTTATTTTTAGTATATTATAGTATCAGTATTAGTTAATATTGAATATTATTTTAGATACTTTTTAAAATTTTATAAAAGTGCAAAATAATTTCTTAATATATAACTTTTTTTACTTAAATAATATATTAAAAATTATAATAATATAAATTTGATATAACAAATACTTTTTCATTTTTATTAATACTATTTTCATATATTTTAATAAATTAAAATAAATTTAATTGTAAATATTACCGTTATATATTTCAAAAGTTATTATAATATTTTTATATCTATATATTAAAAGTATATATATTATTATTATAAAATATATAAATTTTAAAAAACGTAAAATATGATTATATTAAACTAATATATTTAGTTATATAATTTATAATCACTTTACAAAGTTTAATGATATAAAAAAATTATCTAATACATTCTTATTTATATTTTATTATTTATTAAATAAATTTTCGACAATTTCATCTTATTCTTTTTATGTATAAGTAATTATTATTTACTATATGAGAAATTGTAAATTTTAAATTTTAAATTTAATCCTAAAATTTTTAAATTTTATAATTTTGACTAATATTTTTCCGATATTATAACAATATTCTGATTTTCAACAGTGCCAACATAAAAAGTCAATATTAACATAAACTAAAATTTGGTGCAAAAGTTTTTTGTTTGGTATCAATTTTTTGCAAGTGCCGTACTTTTTGGTATGAAACTGTATTTTGAATAATGGAGAGTTGCTAAGAAGAGAGAACAAGTATAATAACAACAAATAAAGAATGAGTATCCATACACGATGATCATAGCTAAGACGCTATCATAGGTTATGTTTGGTTGGACGTAAAATTTTTAATGGAATATAATAGTTTATAATGGAATGAAATGTAAATGAAGATAATATTAGAAAATTGTTGTTTGAGAGAAATAGAAGGGTTCATAATGTAATATAGTGAAATGTTGCTTGAATGAAGGGTTTATAATATAATATAGTGTAAAGTTGTTTATCATTTTATATTTCATCCTAAACTCTTTAAATCAGAGGTTTTTTATTTTTATTGATTATGATAGAATGAGATGTAATATGAAATCCTCCTCTTCCATTTCATTTCATTTCATTTTATTATAAATCCTCCTCACAAACGATAGAATAATATTACGTTCCATTTTATTCCATTAATATAACCCAACTAAACATACCTTTAGAAGTCCACTGGCTCCACCTCCATTGCCAATTTACAACTGCCATAATGAAAGTAGATTTCGTAGTGTCTAACTGACAACTGACAATGATCGTGCACTACCTGATGTCTCCCTTATGTCACGATCGTGCACTACCTGATTTCTCCTCTCTGTCACAATCATGCTCGTGCAACTCCCCTGAGATTTCCTCTCTGTCATGATCGTGCTTTACCTGATGGCTATTCTCAAAACAGATTTTTAGGTCACTTTTGTACGACCATTTTGACAAGGAAAAAGAAGTATTTAGGCAATGCATTCTTCTAAACAAATGTTTCCATATGTCTTATGTTGGACCGCGATCTTTCCGTTTTCCGCCCTTTTCCGGTTGGGGTCCGACTTCGAGATCGGGTCCCAACATCTTAAGTTTATAATGACACCAATTTCATGCAATTTAGTTCAGTATTCTACAAGTTATACCTAAAATAATATAGACTATTTCAAACCATAACAACACATTGTACTCAACTTCAAGCCAAATTTTGAAACCATTAAAGACAGAATTCAAATTCGATTCCTTCATAAAAAATATAGCAATATGTCTCTAATTCAATATAAACTTAAAATAATCCCATTTGGATACGTACAGATCAAGTTATGGCTAAAATACAGATGCATATTCAGTGAAAACATTCCATCTAACACATTCCAGCACACTTCATCGTCATTTTCATCCTAGTTCATCTCTTTTTCTTAGTCTATCATTTCTAGCTTATGTCCTCATTATTTCCTCTTCATTCTTATTTCCATTTCATCTCAATTTCAACCACAAACAAATCATATCCTATGTTTGATCATAATACCAAAAACAGAACATCTACATTCATATACATTCATATACATTCATCACTCACGATTCACACATATAATTCCATGATCAAGTCATCAATCTCAAATTACTCCTCAAATTAGTTTCATTCAACACTACCAATGATGATTAAAGCATAACTTACTTGATTTAGCTTCAAAATCTTCAAACTCTTTAAGAAAACCGAGAAGTTTTAACTTCTTATATAACTTACGTGGAACATTATGGAGGTTAGGAGGTTTAGGTTTTTCTTGTGGAAAATGAAGAAGACAACAAGGTGAGAGTAACAAGTGAAAGATGAGAGAGCTAGGTTCAACTTGAATGGAGATTGGTGAGAAAATTCGTGAAGAAGGTGAAGAAGAAAGCCACAAAGAAGAAGAAGAAGAAGAAGAAGAAGAAGAAGAAGGAAGCAAGATTCAAGACAATTTAATGATCTTCCAAGTAATTAAGAAAATTGTGGGATAAAGACATGGCTTGGCAAGTGACACTTATCACTTGCCACATGTCCAATCTTTATAGGTTTAAACTAGGTTCTCTATTTAACTAATCCAATCAACTCCAATTTCTACACCAATTGTCTCCCAATTTTCAATGACACTTCTCAATAAATCGCAAAGTCATTTATAAAAATTCCCTTTGTCATTTGAGTCTTATTTCTACTACCACTTATCAATTGTCTTGTCACTTGAAATTTTTCCTAGTCCAAAAATATTCATAATTTTCGAAAATATTCCAAATTCTACCAAAAATTCTAAATCAATAATTATGCTCTCCAAATTAATTTTTCAATACATAAAATCTACAATTCTTAATATAATCATATTTATAAATCAATTATACCAGGAAAATGTCAATAAATACATGTACAATCATTTTAACATGTGCAATAATTAATATTCACATGTGTGTGTATGTTATAATATGCATGAGCATGAAATGCACTAACTTCTCAATAATCTCTCATGTACACTATTCTAGAGTTCTAACCTTTAACATGGGATAACGAGATGTTACAATTCTCCCCTCAAGAAATTTCGTCCTTGAAATTCTTACCTGATTGTTTAAACAAGTGGGGGTATTGTCTCCTCATGTACTCCTCCGCTTCCCAAATTGCTTCCTCACTCGAGTGATTCTTCCAAAGGACTTTCACCATTGGAATTACTCAGTTTCTCAGCTGTTTTGTTTGATATCCCACTACCTTGATCGGCTCTTCAACATAACTCAGGTTACTAGCTATTTCGATCTCTTGAGCCGGTAAAGCATACATGGATCATATCGGTATTTTCTGAGCATACTCACATGAAATACATTATGTAATTGAGACATCTTATTCGATAAATCTAACTTGTATGCCAATGATCCTATCCTCTCAATGATCTCATAAGGACCAATGTACCTAGGCTTAACTTACCCTTTTTACCGAACCTCAGCACTCCCCGCCAAGGCGATACTCTTAGAAGCACTGTGTCTCCTACAATGTATTCCATATCCCTTCAGTGCTGGTCCACATAGCTCTTTTACTTATCTTGAGTTGCTTGAATTCGACTTCGGATCAGTTTCACCTTATCCACAATATCTTGAATTAGTTCTGGGCCTTTTACCATTCTCAACCCCTCTTTGTCCTAATATAGAGGCGATCGACATATCCTGCCATACAATGCCTCATACAGTGTGTAACATCCCAACCCCAATGGGAAGGGTAGAATAGTAATTTGGAAAGGACTGAGAGTGGTTAGGATTGTTTTGAAATGTTCATGCATATCCTTACATGTGAATAGTGAAATTAGCACATGAAAATGACTGTACATGCATTCATGACATTTCCCAGTATATGTGCCTAATGTGATTTTGTTGTGGACAATGTGGTATTTGTGCTTGAAAATTTATTTGGAGTGGATTGTTGTGTGTTTTATATTTTTGGAGAATTTTAGAATTTTTTCTGGAAATTTAGGAGAGAATTTCCAGACCGGAAAAATCGCCAAGTGGCGGGCTAATTGGTGTCCGGTACCGAAAATTTCTGTCCAATGGCACTGAAATATTGGGTACATTATTTTGGGATTGTAATTGGAGCCATGGGAATTAAATGGATTAAAGATTAAATTTTTAGTAAGGTTCTTTTATTAAATGTTCTTAATTGCTTTTGTCTTTTTCTCTCATGAAAAGACAAGTGTCCTAAACTTCTTAAATGTTTTTGTCTTTGTTCCACTCATTCTCGACACTTCCACTCTTCCAAATTGATTTTGAAAAAGTGAAAGGTCTTTGTGGTTCATCATCCGAAACCTTCTCCTCCTTGCTTCTTTGTTGGCTTCTTCACTTATTCTTAATTGCTACTCTTCTCCTTCACCTTAAGTGCTTCCTTTCATGCACTCAAGTTTAAACCTCCTACCCCCTTACCTTGTTGATGATCGTGTATAGTGTTGAGAAGTGGAGGATTGGTGTATTAATTGAAGAATTGAAGAGTTGAAAGCTTGTTTAGGTAAGATTGTGTTTTTGGCTTGTTTTGTTGTTAAAATGCATTAATTGTGATCATTGTGCACCTAATTGGATGGGAATTGTATTGGTGTCTATGGTAGGTCATTTGTTTGATAAATTGATGGTTGATTGATGGTTTGATTAGGTAAAATGTAGTGAATGAAAGTAAAAGTGTTTTAGATGGTGTTGGATTGATGTTCATGATGTTAGATGAATGGAAATTCAAGGAAGAAAATGGTGTGTGTGTGTGCTGCCATTTTATGGCTAAGTGGTTAAGTGAAGATTTTAATGAAATCTTGGCTAATTACTTGACTAATTGAGATGCTTATTGGTTTGGAAAAAAAAAGTATGGAAGTGATAGGATTTGGTTTAGGTGTAAAAGCTGGAAATTTGACTTTGTACATGGTTCAATGTTTTTACCATAACTCTTTGTGTAGTTGAGCAAATGAGGTAAGGCTTGTCTTGAATTAAAATTGAGACATTTGGCTACATTTTATGTGAAGGAAGTGATGCTAAATTGTGCCTTGAAGGGGTTTGAATTTGGCCTTGAAAATGAGTTGTAGGTGCTGTATGAACAGTAATCCGAACCTTGTGACCTGAAACTTTG
>JAOTBA010000205.1:34119363-34132236 GCA_025629845.1 Erythroxylum squamatum
ACAATGAGAAAATTTTACAGCGATATCAAAATATGAGGACTCGTAGGGAACGATTGTAATAGGTTATATGTAAGAAGTTCAAGACAATGATGTAATTTTTTGTTTATCAAATATATAAATATTTGTATTTTTCAATAATATAAGAGTACTTTAAATATTTTTCCCCCACTCAAAATAATTTCTGGATTCGCCCCTGAATGTATATATAAATCTTTTGATCTTAAAGTTTTTGTTTTGTTCTCTTTTGTTAGTAAATATGATTCATATTTAAGAATCATTTAACACATTTGCAAATGCAACTTAGGCAAATTAAATTTTCCAATTTTATGTATTGGAAATTAGAATTTTATACGTTTTGATGATTTTATATATGTTTATATATACTAATAATTTTTATTTGCTTGTGTGACAATATCTTGGCACTAAAAATCTGTATCATTTGTGAAAACTTTTATTTTATGGTCGCTAATGCAAAAAAATTTATCGATTAAGCAATTAAATTGTTAAATTTAATAATATTATTTGTGACAAACACAAACACATTTGTGATAAATTTATTGTAACATATAATCTTTATTTAATGACAATATTATTGTAACATATAACTTTTATACTTCTGACGAAGAAGTATTAGCAACCAAGAAGTAATGGACATTGATAAAAAGAGCACGAGTGACAAATATTTTGTCACTATTTTCAATTATCTTAGTGGCGATGATATTGTCACAATAAAATGAAGTACTATTACGACTTTATTCTTCACTATTTTATATTGTTTGTGTCAACAAACTTGTTATAAATATGAAAAGTTACTATGATCATATAATTTTGTTACACATTTCACAGTTTTTAGTGTCAATACTTTTGTCACAAAAGTGTTGCATAATTATGACAATTTTTCTAAAATAGTCATCATTTCATTAGTAATTGAGGTATTTGTTACAGGAGGTGACAACTCTAAACATTGGACACTATTAATTTTAGTCACCAATATTACTACTTTTAGTGACAACTTCGCTTTCACTAAAGATACAAGTTCTTGTTGTGACATTTTGGATCTTCACTTTCACAATCATAAATTCTAATCACATTTAAATGTCCACAAGACATGTAAAGTTTGATTTAATATTATTTTTAAGAATCAAAGTTTGATTAAAACTTTATGTTTAATCAATAATATTAGACTAGTAATCTTTAAATTTGTAATATTTGATAAATCATTTTCTAAATCTAATTTAGAGTTAACAAAACATTTTTTTCCTTCGAAACTAGCTATTTCTTTCTCTTCCATTTAATTTACCATTTTATTAACTGGTTTGGAGTTAGTAAAAACTATTATAGTTATACATATCTCTCCTCCTAAACTACCTATTTCTTTCTCACTCACTTTCCTAACCTTTTTGTTTCTTTATTTTGAAGGTCATAATATCTTATTATTGTTAAACACTACTTTTATAGGATTAAGAATGTTAAGGTCCTTTATTAAGTACTTTTAAGATAATATTGTAGTAAACTGCGACCATTAGTTTCACACATTAAGCCACTTGACAATATATTATTAGCTAGTTTTTCACACATTAGTTTTAAAACCCAAACCTATTAATGTAGCTACTGAAGAGCAATTTAAAGCCATGGGGTATCCTAATATTGTTAAGGGAAATTCAATAACTAAATTTGAAAGCTTCTTTAAGCAAAGGCAAAAATAAAGTATCATAATGCCATTGTAAATGCACATGTCTTCGTAATGTATAAAACCATAAACCTAAACATATGTATGTAGTCATAAGTGATGTTATTGTTAGAATTAATTAGTGTTCTATCTGAAAATTGGCTCAAATGAAGAGATGTGTGGGTGGGTGGGTCTGTGCGTGCGTGCGTGTGTGTGTGATTACATTTGTATTCTATTTTAGATTTGGTCTCCTCAATAAATTTATTAATTGTTATATAGTTAAGTATTATTTTGTGACAAGTTAGAACATTTAAAGAGAGATTATTGTAAGTATAGGATTTTTTGAAGAAGAAAGAAAGTAAATCAAGTAACCCTAATGATAAGTTATGTTAATAGATGTAATACTAAATAGTTGGTGAATAGATAGTGATTCTTCAATTCATATTTCTAATACCTTACATTATGTACCAAAGAACATAAGGACATCAAATGAAGGAGATATATATTAATGTGTTTGTGAGCAATGACACCAAAATGATGTAGAGTCATTGGAGATATGCAGTTGTAGTTTAGTTGTGATAGTAATGTTGAACAAAGTGATGTTTATGTCATTTATGAGAGTTAGTCTAGTTTCAATATCCAGATTTGATGATATTGGATATTATTTGATTTTCAATAATAAATTTTTTATTGTCCCTTAATTATGTTATCATTAATGAATTTTATTGATTGATGGACTTTAATTTTGAATTTGAAGTATCTTAGTAAATTGGCCATGAGTGTTTAAAAAAAAAAGAAATTAAAAGAATTTTAAGAACAAAAATCATTTATGACAAAAAAGACTTGGTCATAGTTCAGAGACAAGGGTTTAGAGATTGATTAAGGATGAAATCTTCTTAATTTGGTTGTGTGACGATGGTCATGATGCATATGTATATTGTATTAAAGATAAACTCACGAGATAATCATTCCTAAAGTGACTAATCTTTTAAGATTTTTTCAATCCAGTTCTCAAACTTTTAAATCTTTAAAATCTTAACAGTTAGTCTAATACGCTAGTTATATTACTAATTTATTGATATAGATAAAGGAAACTTATTTTTTATGACATGTAGCTATCCACCTGAAAAAAATAATGGCCAACTAAGCATATCCAATAACTCATTACCCAAATACCCGTTACTATCAACCTCTTCCTTGACAAGTCTCGTAGAATCTTTCCCAACCCTTCTAGAACTCGAGACTTTGACTCCATTATTTTTCACCTTTCAAACCGTTAATCCTGATTGGTTGTGAGAATTTATTCCTAAATATAACATGCCCCCCATAATCTCCTTTAGAATCCTCAGTAGCTTGTTGTGGAGAATCCAAGTTCTGGTAATTTCTAACTGGCATAGTAATGATAAGAAAATAATGATGGATCTTAGAGTGTTTGAAGAGAAGCCAGCTTCAGTTTTTAGCTTTCTCGAACTTGGCGAGAATGAGAATATAACACAGATTCTTTGGTTTCATTCCTTCTTGTCTCCATTACTAATGGCTTTGGATTGTTTTCTGAAGGTTTATGTTGGATTGTTTTGGAGGGTACGTGCTTGTAAATATTATTTTGTCAAGTTCTACCCTTTAGAAGTTGACTGGTATCTGTCATTGTTATTTAATAGTTATAATTTGATCTCGTCAAGTTTTCTTTTCGATAAGGACTTGTGATTGAAAGCAAATAAATATAATATGGCCACTCAAAAAAAAAGTTATAAGGTTCAATACAGAAATTGATTTTAGTCCTAATGGGTAATGGGTATTTGGTACATAGAATGTGTTGGTAGCATTGACTGCAATGGGATTTAACATTATTTGGTCAACTTAATCCAACATAGAGTGTAATGTTGGGGCAGCCTAATATTGTTACTGCTACTAGTGGTGGTTGTGGTGACAGCGGTGGATGAATAATTAATTTAGGAATGGCAGTTGCAGTAAACCAGAGTGTGGCTTCATGCGTTTTATTAGGTAATAGGTAATTAGGTATTAGGCTATTGGGTATGCTTAATTGACCACTATTTTTCAAGTGAACAGTTATATGCATGAATAACAAAGCTTCCGCTAGCCATATCAACAAACTAGTAATGGAACTAACATTTTGAACTTAATGATTAAGGTTTTAAAAAGTTTGTCAATCAATTAAAAACTTTAAAAGTTTGGGTACTAAACTGAAAAACCTCAAAATATTGGTCATTTTAAGAATGGTTATCCCAATAAACTCATTAAAGGTAAGAAGAAAGATGCAACTTGAAGCAGAGAGGTTTTGAAGATTATTCACTTAGATATTACCAGACCTTTGTACCCTACCATAACTGGAAAGAATTTCCCTGAAACTTTTATTGATGATTACTCTCAGTATGATTATTTGTATCTTATCATTAGTAAGTCTATGACCTTTAGAATTGTTCAAAGTCCTCAAAAAATAGGTGAAAAAGTAACTCAATACACCCGTCAAGGCTATTACCTTAATTATGAAAGTTGAGATTATAGTTTTCTTTGATATAGGAAGACCAATGAAGTTGTTAAAGAACTTCATTGGAGGGTCTAAGATTATTGATTCAAGTTCTAGGCCTAACATGATTCATTATACTAACTCATATGTTACATTGTTTTGTATTGTCAAGTATATTGATCTTAATTACTTTAACATTCAAGGACTGTTTGATGATGATGATTTAGTTTATAAGCAAATTGTCACTATAAAAATGTTAATTGACCCATTGGCTAATGAGTTTAAGCTTATAAATTTTTGTAAATATATATGCAATATAAGTATTATATTGTCTGTCAATATTTTGATTTAGTGGGAGCTTTTGACTATTATGTTATATTTATTATAGTACTTAAGATTAATAAATATGCAAAATTTTCATTTATTGGTTATGATATGATGTTTGAAATCCAAGTACGTGATTATCTTGTTAAATATGTGCATATGATTCTTTTTTTATCTCAAAATGTGATTATAATTTCTTTATGAAATTGAATGAATTTTTCATGATTGATCTTTATGGACTTCTTGGAAAACAAATCATCTGTTGGCAGTTATTCTCTGTTATGAAATTAATGGTCTTTTCAAAATCACGAGTCATATTTCGAAACTAAAGTCTAGATTTGAGATTGTGGTTATACTTATGCATGATTTATGATTTTATAAGCCAAGATGCAAGCCAAACTTATTATACTAGGGAGTTTAGTTCATTAATTGTTTATACTTGCGATGATTAGGAGGGTTGTTGGTTGATTATGGCATATTAACTACCATGATCTAGTATAGATTCGTTGAATTATGTTCTTTATGTTATGTTTTTTTTTTCAAAAATTGAGCACAAACTTATTACATTTATTATTTAACCTAATCGAGTATTTTTAAAATATTTTTTAAAAATTATTAAATTATAATTATTTTTTCAAGTGAGAAAATATTAAAAATTTTCTACATGAACTATAAGTAATTAGTGTTTTGTTTTAAAATTGGGACAAATAGAGATATGTAGGATCATGGTTATATTTGTAATCTTACTTATTTTATTTATAGCCTTCTTAACAAAAGTATTAAATATGATAAGTTTATTGTGTAGAGCTATTAGGGCACCTTAAAAATGAGGTCTAATTCTTTTTTAACAAGGCTAATCTCTTCTGCCATCTTATCACCCTTATAAATAACATTCTAAAGAGTTAGTTTTATATCATGACTTAAAACAGTGAAAAAGACGAAAGAAGAGTCAACGATATTTTCTTCATTTCAAAGACATTCTAAAAAAGTGATTGCACATGCTTCTTAGAAATAAGAAACACAATCTTCTAATTCTAATCTAGGCATTCTTAGCAACCTATTGATGTTTTTTTAAAAATATATAATTAAAGAGTAGAGAATGTTATTAAATAATTCATGCTTTTGTTTGATGTTTAATATATACAGACATTTTACATTGACTACAAAGTTAATGGCCTCATCTTCTCGGCTGTTCTTAATTTTATTTTCATATTAAAATCAAAAGTCATTTTTAAGTTATTGCATTTTAGTTAGAAAGTTAAATAGAACATGGAAACTACTTAAATGAAGACCATAAAATACAATTAAACCACATTGAAATAAATTTACTAGCAAATATGAAATGATCATGAAAATTGAGAGTTTGTAGTGAGTAGGTTAGAGAGGAGAACTTTGTCCTCTCTCCTGCCTCTAGCTTTCAACTCAACCCATAACTCTTCGAACTTTGCTTCTCCTCCCTCCATTACTGCTACTCTCCTCCTATCAACTTTCTTCACCACCTTTTTTTTCATCCATTCTCTGTAAATTCCTTCTTATAAATCACCCTTTCACCCATTCACCCCAACTAGACCAGATCTTCAGGAAGGTTTAGTTAAGTCCACTCCATTTCTTACCCACTTTTCCACCTTCCATTGTTTCCTCTTTTAGAATCTGTATCCACTTCTTTATCCTCTAACAAAGACTATTTAACAATGTTGACTCTACATAATACTTCTCACATTACAAAACAAACCATTGACAGGGAGGATTTTCCTCCTTTACCCTTACCCTCTTCCTCACCTTCCTCCTCAGGTGCAACTACGAAACCTCTCCTTGCCCCAACTCAAGCCCCCAAATCCTCTGTTGCTACTTCAACATCAGCTACCCCATCTTCCCTTTTCACATCAACCACTACCTTACCCTTTTCAACTCCTGCTATCCCTTCGACAAAGATAAGAACCTGGAAGCAAGTGGTGGGTGGTTCTGCAGACCTTGCTATACATTTCTATCCTCCCAAGTCAGTAGATAGCTAGATTATCGTTTTTCCTGATATAGAAACACTACAGGAGGGGGTCAAATCTTAGGAAAACTCTCTCATTGGGTTCTTCTAGGATAAAAGACCTACTTGTCCTGTCATCCAAAGATGGGCTCAATCAGCTTGGAAGAACACAAGGTTTATGGAGGCTTTAATAGCAGAAGAAAAATACATTTTGTTCATATTTTCCTCTAAAGCACAAGCATTAAAGGTAGTAGAAGAAGGGTCGTGGCATGTTGCAAACTTCCCATTATTTTTGCAGCCATAGTAGCCAAGATTTCAGTTTGATTGCAAGGAAAAGAGACCAATGCTAATATGGTAAATCTCTTTAATGTCTCTCTTGAATATTGGACAACAAAAGGTTTGAGCATGATAGTTAGTTTTCTCAGTAAACCACTATGTTTGGATGATAATACAACAAATAGAAGGAGGTTGGGGTATGCCAGAATTTGCATTAATATAGATCTTTCCAACAACTTATAGGAATCTATTCCTATTATGAGATTGGGGCTCGATGGTTCTCTTTATGAGGACAATATGTCAGTCCAATAATAATGGAAGTCATGCCTTGTTTCTCAAGGTAAAAAATGGATCCCTATGGTAAGAATTTTCTTAGGGGGATTATGAGGAATTGACGGGTGTTGGTCTCACAAACAAAGAGGTAGGATAGATTGAGGAGGCCAAACCCGAGATTACACTTGAAGATTGTCAAGAGAAAAATGAACTAGAATGTGACGGAGAAAGATCAATGGTGACAGATAATGCTGGGAAAATAATGAGTGCAGACGATGTTAGGGAAGGAGACTTTGTTGAAGACAATGTTGGAGGTAAAGCAAAAGAGGTTACTACAGCTAGTATGAATGAGGAAGACTTGGTGGATGATTTACCAGCCAATCTTAATGACAATACTAAAGGGTTCGATCAAAAGGAAACTATTGGTTCTATTACGGACAATAAGGAGCAGGATCCTACTATTGGAGAATTTTTGACAGCCACTAAAAGGAAATCTAACAGGAGTAAAAGGAAGGGCTCAAAAAACAACATTGTTTGAATTATGAAGATCTTAGCATGGAATGTGGGGGATCAACTGCCCTAAAAAGCTCTCAACTTTAAGGGATTTTGTTTATAACACAAAGTCATGGATTTTTGCTCTTTTTGAAACTAAAATTATATATGAAAACCTTAAACTATTGAATAAATTGGGATCAAAATGGAATTTTATCTCCAACCATCAAGTCCATAGGTACAGGAGAATCATTATTGGATATGATCTTACTTTGCTAGATGCTCAGGTCTTTGTCACAGATATGTAAGCCATTCACCTGAAATGTAAACTCCCTCAGGTAAATGTTGACATCTTTGCCTCCTTTATTTACGGGTCTAATCATGTCTTCCAAAGGAAATTGTTATGGGAAAGCTTAATACAATTCCAGAATATGGTCAATGGGCCATGGCTTTTATATGAAGATTTCAATTCTACATTATATAGAATGGAAGCTGAAGGTAATTTCAGTCTGAGAAATTTTTTATCAGACTTTAATGATTGTGTGGGTCAGCTAGGAATCTTTGATCTAAAGTTGTAGGAGCATTTCTATACCTGGAGTAACAAGTAGACAGGAAGATGGGCTTTGAGGAAAAAACTTAATCGGACTATGGTGAACAAATATTGGATTACTCAGTTCCCGAATAGTGCAACTTCCTTCCTAAACCCCTTATTTTCAAATCATACGCCTATGCAAATTGAGAACCTACTTTATAACTAGGGCTGAAGAGAGTCATTCAGGTTTAACAACCTATTAATCAATGATGAGGGGTTCTTTGAGGCTTTGCAAAAGTGATTAGAGGCTACGGTGTAGGTACACACCAATATGTATGTGTTCAGAAGCTTAAAAATATCAAAAGGGAGATGAAAACTTTAATGAGTAGAAGATCTTCCTCCACTCAGCAAACAGTTAACAAAGTTAGGGAGGAACTGGAAACAGTTCATCATCAACTTGACTTGGATCCTACCAAATCTAGCCTATTGAATACCGAGAAGACTCTTTTGATGTCTTATCTTTCTAAAGCTAGGGTTCATGACAGCTTAATAGAGCAAAGAGCCAAAGTTAATTGGTTAAAAGATGGTGAACGGTGCTCAAAATTCTTTTTCAACTAGATCTTAACCAGGAGAAATGGAAACAGAATCTGCTCTCTAAAGTTACAAGATAGGGAGGAAATTTCTAATCTAGAAGGCCTTATAAAGGAAGCTAAGCAATACTTCAAGAATTTCTATAGATCTTCTCAAAACCTAGTAAATTCACTCATTCTTGAATCCTTTATTCATAAAAAGATCTCCCAGGAACAAACTGCAGCTCTCATTAAACTAGTGGAAGAAAAAGAAATAGAAGAGTTGTTGTTTCAAATGCATCCGAATAAATCCCCTAGTCCTGATGGGTTTAATGGTTTTTTTTTCCAAAAGACATGGCAGGATACTGGACCTATGGTTAAAAAAAGCAGTACTGGAATTCTTCTCTAGGGGGTTCTACTAAGGAGATCAACAAAACTCACATATGCTTGATTCCTAAATCCTCTTGTTCCTCTACTTTAGATGACTTTAGGCCTATTGCATGCACCAATTTCTTATATAAGTTTATCTCCAAAATCTTAGCAAATAGGTTGAAGTTAGTCTTGGATTCTTTGATCTCTGACAACCAAAGTGCTTTCTTACATTGTAGAAGAATTGGTGATAATATTTCCATCGTTCAAGAGTTTATGAAAGGGTATCAAAGGAAGAACAACCCACCAAATTGTATCATAAAAGTGGACTTTAAGAAAGCTTTTGATCATGTTAAATGGGACTTCATTTTTCAGACTCTAAGACTCATAGGGTTCCCAAAGGAGTTTGTCAATTGGGTTAAGGCTTGTATAGCCACTCCTACCTATTCCATACTAGTTAATAGTACTCTAACCGATACTTTCAGGAGTGTAAGAGGCTTGAGACAAGCTGACCCTATCTCCCTATATCTATTTATCATTTGTATGGAAGTCTTAAGTTAGCTAATCCAACAGAAAGTGGGTAATAGCAAGTTCTTTAAATTTCATACTAAATGCAAAAAAGTAACGCTAATTAACTTATATTTTGCGGATGATCTATTGCTTTTTACCAAGGAACATGGCAAGTCTATTGAACTACTCATGTCAACCCTGTCTTTATTTAAGGATCTCTCAGGTTTGGTGATTAATTTTACTAAAATTCAGTACATTTTAGCAGCAGGGGCTAACATAATAGAAAGCAGAATCTCCTCAATAATAGGAATGAACAGAAAGCCAACTCCACTATCCTATTTAGGCCTTCCCATCACCATAAAAAGAATTCAATTTTCGGAATGCCTTTCCTTGATTGATAAGATACAAAGAAGATTGGGAATGTGGTCTAATCGGGTGCTCTCTTTTGGAGGAAGATTGCATCTTATCTAATCAGTGCTAAATTCCCTATATATATACTAGTCCTCCAACATTTCTCTAGCTAAAGGGGTTATCAAAACCATTGAGAAGCTCTTCCGAAGATTCCTGTGGGGAAACCTTAATTTAGACAATCATTTGCAAAGGTTAAATGGCAAGAAGTTTTCAAAAGGAAAGAAGAAGGGGGATTAGGCTTGATTCCAATTGCCTCCTTTAATAGAGCAACATTGACCAAGAATCTTTGGAATATCCTTTTAGAAAAGAAATCTCTCTGGATTTGATGGTTTCACAATTATATTCTAAAAGGTTCTAGTATTTGGTCTATTCCTATAAAACCCTCCTTCTCCTGGCTCTTGACCCAGCTATTGAATCTTCGACCTATTCTTGAACCTTTAGTCTTATGTAAGATCGAGAATGGAGATAAGGCTTACTTATGGTTTGACAATTAAACAGGTAAAGGATCCTTAACTAGATATCCTCTGGCTCTTCAACTTTGGAATGATTTTCCTATCAATGCGAAGGTAAAATCTATCTTGCTAAGAGGTTAATGGAACATTCCAGTGGAGCTACAGTATCTTACACCTAACTATCAACCAAATCTAGATAGGGAGGATACTTTCCAATGTCTCAGCCTGCCTCCAAACACCTTTAACATTACAAGATTTAGGAAGTGGCAAAATCGGAACAGTACAGGACAGATTTGGTTTCCTATAGTTTGGCACAAGTCACTTATGTCGAGCTACTCTATTCTCCTATGGCTTACAGTGCTAAACAAGTTAACTACTACGGACAGAATGCACTTTATTTCTACCAATCTAGTCTGTATCCTATGTGAGACAGAGCCAGAATCAAGGGATCATTTATTCTTCAAATGCCCCTTCTCACTGAGCGGATCAAGGAATTGAATTTTATCTCTAATGCATGTACAGCTTTTACAGAAGCTATTGATTGGCTTTTGAAGCTAAGCCATACTCCTAAATATAACGAGCACATATATACCATCTCTTTCACCTCCTCCATCAAGGAGATTTGGCGAGAAAGAAACAATAGAAGATTTCATAATACTACTCGTACAAGAAGGGAGGTTCTCATCTCTCTGATTAGTGGAATCAGAGAGAAAATTCTTTGTTCTACTAGGTCAAAAAGTATATGCCCTAATCTGGCCTCATCATGGAGAATCAATAATTAATATAGAGTAGGAGAAAATTAAAGATGGAAGGATGACGGTACCTGTGAAACTCATGCCCTTCTGAGGTAGATATTGACACTATGCTTGACGAGAGTATCCCGATCTCATAGTGTGATGTCTAGAAGCGCCACCGCTCGTAGAGAAACACCGTAAGCATCAACGGCTGTAGAGCTGCATCCTCCGTCACTGCACTCGGATGAAAGATTGTTGAACATTCTACCCTAATTTGCTAGGGTTGCGTGAAGAGGGGAAATGTGATCTGTGTTTTTGCCATTTATATCAAACGATTTGCTTTTGCATTAAACGTAGAAGCTTGGCTCTAAACGTCACCATTAAGGTTGGTTTTAAAGGCCTGTGTGATATGCTATCGTTTTGTTGTTATGAAATCGTTGGCGTATAACTTTGTAATCGTTATGATTTTCATTTAATATAATTCTTTAACTTTTCAAAAAAAATATGAAATGATCGTTAAATTGAAATTAAACTTGTAAAAACTCATTTATAACATACGAAATGGCCATTAAACAAGAAACATCACATATAGCTATGACTATAAAATGTCTAACTAAATTTTCTGGATGGATAAAGTTCAACGTTCTAGGTGTTCTTATCAAACAGCAATAGTTGTTTAGTCCTTGCGTTAACAACAATACAACTCTAAGCTCTTTTTACTAAGACCAATCACAATAATGAAGATCATTCAACTTGCCATCAAGAGTAGAGTTTGATATTAAAAGGGTCTTCAAGAAGCTTTAATCAAGTAAGTTCCAGTGATGCCAGAGTCTCTGTAACGGACCATTTACTCTCCAAAGTCTAGATCCTAAAGAGGCCAATCTCCCGGGTTTTGTGGTTTTCTACTTCCTTGATCACGCCTACCATTATTGCTTGGAATTCTCTTCTGGCTGTGCCCATACCAAGTTTAGAAAGTGGTCATGTGCTCATCCTTTCATTTAATTATGTACTTGTGCATAAATTTTGATGCAAGAAGGAGCAAATAAAATTGTCAGGATTTCACAGTCTGTGCATGTGACTCTTAATTATTGCCTCAAGTGAGAACTATGTAACATCAACCGTTCAGTGGATCTGATGCAACTTGACCTTTTGCTCGGATCAATTTACAAAACCCAAAGGAACTTTATAGATAGAATCGAGAATGATGAAAAAGATTTACGCAGTTAATCTGCACTAAAAATAGTCTTATTTCTTTTTTCATTGAAAAATATGAAGGGTTGGAGCAAAAGGAAATGTTATAGAGCTTGAAGGCCATTCTTGTATGACATTTAACAAACAATGAATTCTTCATTTTGCCTCTTGAAATTGCAAGATACAGGGTGAAAACCTCGGTCAGCCACATCCTACGATTTCCTCAAAAAAGAAAAGAAAAAGGAGAATGAAGCTCCGCTGCTCTCGAGGCTCGAATTTCGGTTTCCTTGAACCTTTTAAACTTCCAAAATCAGGTACGCAGACGCCACAATCGATGGAAGCCATAATCGTGGGTCCCATTAAACTAGTTGGAAAGGTAAGCCCTGCTAAACTTTATAAATATAAACACCAATCAGATATTTCAGAACAAGCTGGTCTTGCAACTAGAGAAGTTGGAAGTTTCACAAGTTTCAGTCTTTACCTATCAAAGCAACAATCTTTTGTAAACAAAATTGTTAGCGTTAATTCAGATGAAGGACGTTAGAGCGTGAAACAATGGAACAGGGGGAACGTGAAGCACGTGAGGTAGACGTAGGGAACCTGAGGTG
>JAOTBA010000205.1:34132336-34148278 GCA_025629845.1 Erythroxylum squamatum
TGTTCTGATGGGCAGTTGGGGCTGTTTCCCCTTATTCCGTGGCCGGTTGTAATTTTGTACATTGTAACTTTTTTTTTGTTTTGATGATATATTCCTTTAAAATTCCAAAAAAAGAAGGAAAGAAAACAGACAAAAACCAGCACAATTTCTTGACATAAATTATGCAGATCTCCTTGCTCCACGGGGAAATTTCCCCTAAGAATTCAACGTCAGAATAGTCGAACATGACGTCCAAGACTTCAAAGTATTAAATGGACGAGAAAGTTTAAACATACCCCAAGCAAATGGCGACGAGTTTGCCCAATTTCTCTACCAAAACCATCGTATTTTTCGACGCACAATATAGCTCCTGAGCCTTATCCTCAAGTTCCTTAAGACGTGAATCACCTCATTTATCAATAACGACTACCTCCATTGACGTCTCACTCGGCCCTGTCAGAACATAACCGTTTGCCATTGTGCACTATTCATCATTCTTTTCTGTACAAATATTCTTCTCTCTCCCCTGTACTGTCAGACGTGAATATTTTCCGTTACACTATCATGATTCGTTTGTACTACTGTAATCATACAATTCACTATATATAATACGCAAACCTGAGCATGTTAAGTGTGTCTCAGTTTATTCATTCTCTATCGTTGTATTTTCTATCTTGGTATCAGAGCATCCTCTTCACCATGTCGTCTTTCTCTGTAACTTCCGACTCTATTAGGTCATCGTCTTCAACTCAAAAAAATTACACTTTGTTTAGCTCCTCCAGCCAAACCACTGCGATTAAGTTGGATCGTAGCAACTATTTGGTTTGGGAATCCGTAGAACTACCTCTCATTGAAGGCAACAAACTGGAATCTCACATTGACAGCACGACGAGTATTCCACCTCGTCTCATCCCTGATGGTGCAGGGACCAAAGTAAATCCTGATTTTGAAGAATGGTAATCTACTGATCGTTTGCTTGTAGGATGGCTGAGAAACACCATGACTCAAGAAATCAGTGCTCAGCTTCTACACTGTCGAATAGCTCAGGAACTATGGAGTGGAGCTCATGCACTCTCATGTGCTTCAACTAAAGCTCATATAATGATTTACAAAACAGAGCTTCATCAAACTCGTAAAAATGTTATGAAAATGGAAGAATAGCTTACCAAAATGAAGACCACTGCAGATCAACTTGCTCTTGTTGGTGCACCCGTAAACACTGAAGATCTCATCCTCTATACCTTGAACGGACTCGATACTGAATACAACCCAATCGTTGTAAAACTAATGGACCAACTTAACCTCAGTTGGGTTGAAGCACAAGCTTCTCTACTGGCTTTTGAAAGCCGTTTGGAACAGCTTAATCAATTTTCATCACTGACCATTCAACCCACTGCTCATATTGCACAACACGAAGATGCCAGATCTGATGTCGAACGTCGTTCTCTTGAACCAGGATCTGGAAGAGGTGGCTGGCGCAACTCTCATGGCTCGCGTGGTGGTCGTTCCCGTGGACGCCACTGGGGAAGCAGAAATGGTAACCGTCCTTTCTGCCATCTTTGCCATCTTCCAGGTCACACAGTAGCAAACTGTTATCATAGGTATGACCGTTCTTTTCAACCATCACCACCATCTGGTTTTCAACCACCAGCTGAATATAATCGCAACTTTGGAAGATACTCTCCACAAGCTCTTTATGCGTCTCCTTACTCAGTATCCGATCCCACTTGGTACATGGACAGTGGAGCCAACTACCATGTGACTCCCCATTCTGAACAACTTGAACATGTCACTCCAGTGGGTAAGTCTCATCTTCTTACAGCTACTGGAGAAAAGAATCGTATCATGGGTATAGGATCTACTTCCGTCTCTTGTCCTCCTTACCACTCAAAACTTCTTCTTAAAAATGTATTATTCATTCCTACTGCTACTAAAAACCTTATGAGCGTGAACAAACTTGTTGAGGATAACTGCGTTGATATTCAGTTCACTAATCTTGGTTGCACTGTGAAGGACAAGGTAACGGGACGCTATTGATGCAAGGAACACCCAAACACGGCATGTATCCCATGAGTAGTGAGATTAAGCCTCAGCCTCAAGTTCATGTTGCACAACTCACCAAGACGGAGGATGATTTCATCAACTGGCATCGCAAGCTAAGACATCCAAGTCATAGAATTCTGAAACAAATTATGAAAAACAGTAATGTGAATTTCTCAGTAAATGAAAGATATGTATGTGAGGCTTGTCAGTTTGGAAAATCAAAACAGTTACCATTCCCTCGTTCTACTTCACATGCTTCTGCACCTCTAGAACTTATTCATACTGATTTATGGGGACCCTCCCCTGTTCCATCCTCACATGGCCATCGATATTATATTCACTTCTTGGATGATTTTAGTCGGTATACTTGGTTTTATCCATTAAAACATAAAGATGAGACTGCTAGTGCTTTTAATCTTTTTCGAGCGCTGGTTGAAAATCAATTCAACACAAGCATTAAAGCTATCCAGTGTGACAATTGCTCAGAATATAAACCCCTCATACCCATTGCACAAGCTGCGGGAATTCATCTTCGATTTACCTGTCCATATACTTCCTCTCAAAATGGAAGAGCTGAAAGAAAACACAGACATATAGTAGAAACGGGCTTGACTCTGTTAGCACAAGCAAAAATGCCATTAATTTATTGGGTTGATGCCTTTCAAGCTGCTGTTTTTCTAATCAATAGACTCCCCACTTAGATCTTGCAAGGAGATTCACCACTGTACAAATTGTTTAAAACACAACCAGACTACAAGACTATACAACCTTTTGGGTGTGCCTGCTACCCGTGTTTAAAACCATACAATCAACACAAGTTTCAGTTTCACAGTCAAAAATGCATGTATCTTGGTTTTGCATCTCAGCAGAAAGGCCATAAATGCTTAAGTGCTTCTGGGAAAATCTTTATCTCAAGACATGTTGTATTTGATCCATTTATGTTTCCTTTTACTACAGGATTCTTACATCAGAAAGTTAACATGCCTGAACCAGACGGTGGAATACCTCTCCTAATTCACCACTCAAATGTATCGGCGTGCTCTACCTTGCCTCAAAGACAAGAACCGAATGTCCTTGACACCTCCTCTGTTCATGCTTCATCTGGAAATCGGGACATTTCACCTGTCATCAACTCAACCGATCTCTCCTCCACACAAAGATCTGATAGTTTGCCTTCTTCTGAAAATTCGGTATCCCCATCCTATCAACGCAATCATCATCCAATGACAACAAGGGCCAAGGATGGGATTTTCAAGCCTAAGTATCCTTTCACTGGACTTCTTCATGCAGAAGACCCAGATTCTCTATCACGTATAGCTGAACCCTCTTCAACTCATGAGGCACTTGCATCTTCTCATTGGCGGCAAGCAATGGAGGATGAATTCGACGCCTTACAATGAAACAACACGTGGATCTTGGTTCCTTACAACGATTCACAAAAACTTATTGACAGTAAATGGGTATTCAAAACCAAGTTTAAAGTCGATGGTTCTATCCTAAAACACAAAGCTCGGTTAGTTGCAAAAGGTTTCCAACAAGCTGCCGGAATTGATTATGGTGAAACATTCAGTCCGGTAATCAAACCAACTACCATCCGTGTTGTATTGACGATTGTTGTTACCTTTCAGTGGGAAATACGACAACTTGACATGAATAATGCTTTCCTAAATGGCTTTCTTCAAGAAGACGCCTATATGCGACAACCCGAAGGCTTCCTTGATCAACAACGACCTAACCACGTATGTAAGTTGGTTAAAGCCATTTACGGCTTAAAACAGGCCCCTCGAGCCTGGTTCGATCGTCTGCGAGTAACCTTACTGGAATGGGGTTTTAAAAATGCCAGAAGTGATGTTTCACTGTTCTTGCTTCACACAGACAACCTCACTGTGTTTGTCTTGGTCTATGTCGACGATATTTTGATCACTGGTAATAACACTGCCTTCCTAACATCTTTTGTAAAAAGACTGAATGCACTCTTTTCTCTCAAGGACTTAGGACCTCTATATTATTTCCTTGGACTGGAAATCTACAGAAATAGCTCACGTATGTACGTGAATCAAGGTAAATACATTCTTGATTTGTTAAAGAAATTTAACATGCTGGATTGTGCCTCTGTATCTACTCCAATGGTTGCTGGTCGACAATTCTCTTCAACTGATGGGGAACCCATGACAAATCCTACCATGTATCGACAGGCTATTGGTTCTCTTCAATATTTAACGACTACTCGTCCAGATATAGCATTTTCCGTGAATAAACTCAGTCAATTCTCATCTCACCCAACAATCGTTCATTTTCAAGCAGTTAAACGTATCTTGCGTTATCTCAAAGGCACTTATCATTATGGCCTTCATCTAAAGCCATTCTCTTCACTTCAATTGACGGCTTACACCGATGCAGATTGGGCTACAGATATAGATGATTGGCGATCAATGGCAGGGTTATGTGTGTATCTTGGAGGCACATTAGTGTCGTGGTCTTCTCGGAAACAACGAGTAGTCTCTCGGTCAAGTACCGAATATGAATATAGGGCATTAGCTGATGGAGCTGCTGAAGTTAAATGGTTAAGTTCACTGCTATCAGAACTTGGTTTTCTCGTTCAACAACCTTCTATACTATGGTGTGATAATATGAGTGCAGGAGCACTAGCTGCAAATCCAGTCCAACATGTCCCAGCAAACATATAGAGATTGATGTTCATTTTATCCAAGACCTTGTTCTATCTGGTCTCATCGACGTCCGATACATTTCCTCCTCTCATCAAGTAGCTGATTGCTTAACCAAAGCATCGACACACTCTCAGTTTCTATATTTAAGGAACAAACTCGGGTTGTCTATTATACCCTCTCGTTTGAGGGGGGATGTCAGAACATAACCGTTTGCCATTGTGCACTATTCATCATTCTTTTATGTACAAATATTCTTCTCTCTCCCCTGTACTGTCAGACGTGAATATTTTCCGTTACACTTTCTTGATTCGTTTGTACTACTGTAATCATTCAATTCACTATATATAATACGCAAATCTGAGCACGTTAACAGTGTCTCATTTTATTCATTCTCTATCGTTGTATTTTCTATCTCGATTGCATTCCTCCTGAACAATGAAGAACAAAAGAAGAGAAGATGACATTTTTGACGGGCTCATTTTCTCGCAGGTCATTTCCACTTTTTCACAGGAGACTAATAGGTGGAGTCATGTATACAATTTTCCAAGTATTTAGTCGGAGAGCGGAGGAAGTGTGAAATGTAAAACGACTTCCTTTATTCTCCGATTTATTTCAGACTTGTATCCATTCTGATGTACGGAGCCTCATTCTTTGTTCATTTTATTTCGTTCATATACTGTACATGGTGGATCAGTCAACCTCCTAGCTGCATCTCCGGACCAAATTTCTGGCCTTCACGGATTAATAGCGGAGTAGTTTAAAAGTCGTAATAATCGGTAAATTTGTTAACAAGATCTGCATACTGTGCTTCTTGCATCAAAACCCAATCAGGAATCGCGAAAGCTCTTGATGTGCAAGAGCTTAAGCCTTCCTTTAAATATTTTATTTTTTTCAGAAAAGCAGGCAAACTACTTGTAATTTTGTGGCGAAAATAAGCCACGAGATAGATTTATACATGATCCAGGCTAACAAAACTAAGCCCTCCCCAGCCTTTTTGTGTGCGAGTTTAAGAAGGGGGAAAAGGGATGATTGAATACCTCCATATCTTGCCCCATTGAACCAGGACAACGTAATATTTTTCTAAACGGAAAGCGGCTTCTCCATTTATCTCGCCTGCTGCAACTATGAGTCAGTCCAGGCAGTAGAAAATGCTTACATTTTTCTCAGGAATCGGGCAGCTCTGGAGCGTGATATCATTAGATTTTCAGAGCGGACGTGGTTGTATTCAATGAATGACTGATGACTCCTTGTCACCAAATCCTGAACAAAACTACTGTCATTGCAAGTCCAATCAAGGGATAATTTTACCATCTTCTACTGTTTTGTCCTGGTGCTCGTTGGTGCCACAATCATAATTCTCTCTCAGTTTCTTCAAAAAAAAATTTCCAAAGAATTTCAGGCATGCAGGCCCAAATCAGAGTGCAGAGAACAAGGAACAAGAGTTGAGACCATAACAGTTATTGAATTGGGTATGTTTTAACTCACAATATGGGGTTCACCAGTTTGCACATTGACATTTTGGGTCTTCAATACTTTTTGCATAGCATTGTGACATCTCCAAGGGAAATGATCAATGAACATGCTTGGTGATACAACCATATCTTTGAAATCTCCTCTATTTGCCAGATATGCTTTATAAACACGTACCCCCTGTTGAAATCTCCAGCACACTGGTGTACTTGGTTTTCTGTGTTCTGGCATTATATGAATCACAAGGCCTGGTAGAAACATCTCTGGTGGATCAACAGGTGACTCATTCTCAGATGTGGGGATGGTTTCCAAAAATTGAGATGTAGGATCTTCTAATGAATGTACATTGTCATCCCTGTTAGAAAAGGGATTTTCTTCATCATGATCATCAATATTCCCAGGGTTAGTCATCGAGTCAGATTCATTCCAGGTTGAATGGTTCACATTTAGGTCTTTGCTTTCTCTAAGAAGATGCTGGCTTACATGGAGAAGTCTATGAGCTAATCGGGTAACTGAGACTGTATCAGCTTTGGAATTTTGTGTGAGTGCTGTAATTGCAGCTGCACGAAGCTGTAAAAGTGATCTAACGGAAAGGCGTGCAGAAAACTCATTGTTATTTATAATACTAGTGATAAAACTTGAACACGATTCTGCTATTACGGGATCCATACACGGAAGGGGTCCAAATGAATAGACATGTAAATCAGGGTATCGGTGACATAGCCTCAATCCTAGCAATGCAGCAACAGCACCTCCTAGGGAATGACCAACTATGCGGACACTGTATCCTTCACACTCACATCCAGCTCCCAGCAATGAGGAAAGGAAGCCTCTTGGTTCAGATTCAAAGTCAGAGGGACTTCCTTCTATTTGTTCATACAGATCATGTACAGCCTCAACTATACCTGAATGTGCATAGTGCGGAAAAGATGATTCTACACTTTGCTTCACCTCAGGATGGATATAACTGCTATATATAAGTCCAGCCAAGTCATCTCTAGAAAGGGAACACTCCCTAGCTAAGCCATCAGTTATGAGATCTTCAGGAGTCTCAGTTCCTCGGACAGCAATCACTACAGTTCTTTGGTAATGCAGAACAACAACAAAGTATGCAGCTTGACATTTGTCAGCACAAACACGACCTTTTCTAAGTACTTCTGGGGGTAAATTAACATGCTTCAAGAAGGCTGCTGCATGACCCCTCCACCAATTATCTCCAGCAAGTTTTGGCAGTCTGTTGCGCCTCCAAGGAGTCAAAATTCCTTGCCTATGGAACCATGCACAAGAGAATAACACATTATGTCTCCCAAGATCAAGCAATGGACCAGTATACGCGGCTTCAGCAAAATCATGAAAATGTAAAGCATCCTGAATCAGTTCCTTTGGTGCCTCCTGCCGCACCAAATCCTCACAAGACTCAGGTGATTTACCATGCTTCTGCAACAAAGCTAGACCTGCAAGGAGCTCCAAATGCCCCTTCCCTGCTGCACGGTAAGTGACAAGATCACCCAACAATCTTGCCACAGAATAAATTTCATCTTCCTCAGACTTACTACTCAAGTACTTAACACGACCAAGACAACACATAACCTCACGAATACCATGATCAAACACCTCCTGATAGTGAGCTCTCCAAAAATCATCATTGCTCACAAAATAGTACCTCCATCTCAGGATATCAGACCCAGCAAAACATTGAAGCAGAGGAAGACAAGAAGCAAAGAAAGAAAACAAAACTAGTAATCTTCGCTTCAGTTGGCTACTATTTAGAGTCATATCTGAAAGACAACGACTCCTAGATGTTCCATCACCGGAAATATATTTAGCAACTTTGCATATAAGATATATCGCACTCAACAATTGCAAGGCACTAATTACCAGTCCAACTCTGCTCCAGCGATGCCATTTTTTGTATCTAATCCGTCTCCCGAGCCGAATAACAGGGTCAACCGAGGTTTCGTCGGAGTTGTGAATAGGACAATCAAGAATAGATTTTGCTGCGGCTTGTTGAGCAATTCCGGCATTTATCATAACACAGATTCTTGAGACAGCGACAACGGCCACGACCGCAACAGGAACAGTTGTTCTCCAAGGATAACATCCAGGAAATGCCCGAAACGTTAAGAACCCACCAAGAAGCACCAAGAATAAATTCGATAAGCCCAATGATATGGTGGTAACTCTCAGACTCTTGACCCACATTGGCGTTGCACACTTAATTTGGATGTTGCCAACGCTTCATCAAGGCAACGTCCAGCGTGGGTATCCCTCGAATTCATTAAAAAAAAGAAAAGAAAGAAGCTGTCTTGGTCTCCAACAACTTAAAATTTCATTTTCTGGATGGAGACCCTTTGTAAGGTGTTAATAAGAGTTCTACTGTGAAAGGTTTTTCGAACAGGACAAGAGCTTCCAGCTTGATGTTAAGGTCGTAAATTCAGAAAACGAAAACAAAGCCAGGCACTGGTGATCGGTAATGACTCCGGTGGAGGCAATGAAGGTCTCACAATATTTTATCCAACACGTGGTTGTTGAACCCCGTAAAGGTTTGGCAGCAGACGGGACAGTCAACTAGATGTCAGTTAATTCACAAGTCACATTATTTTTATATTATTTATTTTGGTTTTTGTTTGACCTTAATGTATTATGATTTATGCATCTATTAGTTCTTGTTTGAATGATGTCGCTGAAGACCATAAATAGGTGTTTTGAAACAGGCGAGAAGCCAACTTGGAATACATTGCCGAACAAAGGGAATTGTTGAAACCACCACCATCTTATTTGGTCCAAATTGTCTGCAACACGATTTTTCTTTACAGGTACAAGTTTTTGGGCTTTATTCAGGATGCGACATACAGATAATTATCAAAGAAAATCGCTTTTAATGGTAACCGTAGTGTGATTCCAAGCATAAGTTCATCAATTGGTGGGGTGCACCAAGTCCAATATATGATATGAAAAAACCTTACACTCTTATTCTTATAGTACACCTTTGTCATAGAAGTTGCTGGCTGTCACAAATTTGGCACCGTCTTGTTGTCATTGGCAATGGTTAACCCTGTTAGTTTACATGACGACAGCCAAGCGGTGATTATATCCTCTTTTGGCCAGAATAATTCATCTTGAGTTCAGAAGGCCACACATAACTTATTTTCTCTCAGGTCCCTGAAACCAAACGTTTTAACTTTCAGCTTTTCCATTGAAATGTCCAAAATCCTCCCTAAAAGTGGCAGCAATGCCTGTCGAGGCACTCTAGGGGCAGAGCAAAGGCTTAGGTGTAGTTCTTCCGTGCTGTTTCAGTGTTTGCAGCAGCATTCTAATTTTTAATCCAAAGACAAATTCTGTATTCTAATGTTACGCTGTTGATCAAGGATCCCTTTTCCAATCCTGAACTGGGATGTGCTCAATTCTTCTGGTTTTCCACTGAATGGTGAAGTAAGCTTAGGCTGAAACCACCTCCTCAGGGAAATGCCATTGACTCTTATTCTTCCATATGACTCACTCCCTTGATAAGGTAATCCCAGCCTTCTAAATAATGATGCAACTGCCTGGTTGATCCTGTCAGCCAAATCACCAAAAAAAAGAAAAAAAATGTTCATGAATGACTCATTAAACTTGAAATCATTTTCGTTAACTATACATTGTGAATGTGTTGAATTTGTCATTCTCTTAAATTTCAAACAACATTTCTATCATTTTGCAGACTTGTGATTCCGAGTGTGTTTGTGTGTGTGTGTTTTCTCTTTCACGTAACCATTAAGTGGTTAGTTATAAGCTCTGCCCTTTTTAGCTACACAAAAACAAGCTTCAAGGATATTACCATCATAAAGACCTTTTTTTCTTTTTAGTAACTATTGTGAAAATGGTTAAGGTGTGGAAAAAATTATTATATATGCTACTTATAAGAAAGTACTTTACCTTCCTGCAAGGTTTATTGTTCTCTCCCCATCCTGAGTTGTAATTTGTGCCTTCTCTATAGGCAGATAAATGGTTACGTTTGGCAACTTGGCTCCTGCAAAAGATTTGGAGATCATAGAACATCAAATTGAGCAATTAGTTTATCAGGCAAACAAAGTAAACTAAGTAGGAGTCGTCTGTTGTGTTTTGTTTTTCTTCATTTTTCTCCAGGAACTACCAATACTAATATTAGACTGATGGATCACTAAAGGAACAAGAAACAAGAAAGAATAATATGAGTTTCATCAAATCTAAACAAAACGGGTATTTATGAATCAGTAGTTTCTTAGACATTTGACGTGTTAAATTCATTGTAAACATACACAGTGAAAACATAGAAGAACAGTTGAGATAGATTTGAAGACAATACAGTGAAGTATAGGTTATATATTGTTCGAGCCATTCTTGATGTACTTGCTGCTTTTGGATTTCCCATCAGATTCATCAAATGGCTTCGAACAATGTATAACCTCAGCATCCTTTAGTTTACTTGTAAATGGGGAATCAACTCAAAATGTCCAAGGTGCTAGGGGAATGAGACAAGGAGACTCCCTGTCACGTTACTTATTCGCCATTTTCACAGAAGCTTTGATTAGGCTAACCCGCAATAACATTGAAAACGAAAGAAGTTCCAGTATGACTTCAAATGCAAGAGGCATAATTTTCAATCTTACATACACTTTTGCTATGCAGGGCAAACATGGAGTCAGTTAAGGTTCTCCTCAATTCACATTCAACATTCCAAAGACTTTCAGGTCTCATTATCAACAAGAGCAAGAGTAACCTTATAGCTTCAGTGGGAACCAATGATCTGGCAACTGAGATTACCAGGATTTCAGTATTCACCCAAATTCAGCCTCCTTTTAGATGCTTAGGTATATCAATTGTAGCCTCAAGAGTTAACTACAGAGACTGCTGATCATTATCAGCTGCAATCCAAAAAAGAACTGGAGGCTGGTGCAATTCCTAACATATGGCAGGATATCACAACTAATTGTCTGTTCTTTTCAGCTTAAGGTATATTGGTGTTCCCATCTGTTCCTTCCCATCAATCTAACAAAATCCATTTAGAGGCTCCTGAAAAACTTCTTATAGTTTTGAAAGCAGAATGGGGCTCCCCGTGCCAAGGTTAAAGGCACAAATATTTGCAAACCTAAAGACCAAGGTGGATTGAGAATCGAGGCAGTGAGAACAATAATAACATATTGCTAGCCAAAAGAATTTGGAAGTTTTGTGTTGATGGAGAATCCCTATGGGTGCAATGGATATACACTCAATTCCTTATAGGCTAGAGCTTTTGGAGGATTCAAGAAAAAACTAATACATCATGGACACTCTTGTAGATGCTGAAACACAAAGACAAGGTGAGTAATGATATCAAAAGTGTGGTA
The DNA here is from genome assembly GCA_025629845.1 of Erythroxylum squamatum. NCBI lineage: Eukaryota > Viridiplantae > Streptophyta > Magnoliopsida > Malpighiales > Erythroxylaceae > Erythroxylum > Erythroxylum squamatum. The sequence goes on from JAOTBA010000205.1 coordinate 34,143,843, forward strand.
GGAAATGGTGACAACACATGACTATGGTTTGACAATTGGCCAACTCTAGGGCCCCTATACAAACAGCACAACGCAAGACTCCTGATGGCAAGAATTTCAGGTACCACTAAAGTCAAACCCATAATTCAGGGTTTTAGATGGCCTTGGCTAGCAGATAAACCAGAAGATGCTTGAGAATTATTAACAACCTACCTAGGTATCAACCCAACTCGTGCAAAGAGGATAATTCACTTGGATGAGACATGACTCAGGGAAATTCACCAACAACTCCTGCTTAGAAATTTTTGAAGAAACTATCCCAAGAGTACAGTGGTCAAATCTTGTTTGGTCAACCTACGTACCAAAAGCTTCTTTTGTACTTCGGTTAGAGGCAGATTTTAGTACTAAATACAGGCTATTTTTTGGCTCATTTAACAACCATCTTTGTGTGCTTTGTAATCAGATGCCAAAGTCCATAAAGCATCTCTTCTTAGAATGCCAATACACCACAACATGGAGCAAACTACTAGAGATCTACAACTAGCATTGTCCAGTGCAGAAATGGAAACAGATTATGGATTGACCTAGCAAGATAAGATACAGATGTTAGGTAGCCATGCATATATTCAGAGTAGCTTGTAGAGGCATCATTTATGCTGTAAGGGAAGAGAGGAACAGGAAATTTTCAACGATGAGCAGACAGACAATGCTCTGTTTGCCTGTCAAACACTCTCAGGGATACAAGGGAATCTCTCTTAGCAATGGGAATCAACTCTTCAAACAGCAAATAATTAGCTACTAGCTGGAACACTGAGAAAGACTGTAAAATTTGCTAGGATACTCTCCTTGTCTAGTAATGTTGTGTACCAGGTGGCTAAAACCTCATTTAGACTTAGTGAACGTTCCTTGTACTCCCTAGGGACTTTCTTTAATACAATTTTACCTTCCAAAAAAAAAATATTTGAAGACAATAAACTCTTACCAGCAGCCAGCCGATGCTTGAGACCTTTCAAAACAGTTAATAGGTAAACCTGGTTATTCACAGGAAGTCACAAAATTTGAAGTTATGAACATTATCAAGGCAGATATAAATAGGCTGAGGACGAATAAACAGGAAATGAAGATCATCCATACTTTGCCTTGTCAAGAAATAAATTCACATGCAGAGTTGCCAAAAGATAGCATAGTCTCATTTTAGCTTGTTTTTTCTTCTCCCTTTCAAAGTTTTTCTTTCATTTTAATGGTGGAAGTGGGCATGGAGGAGAAGGGATTTCTTGATTTATGATAATTTTTAGAGGCATGTCTTAGTTTAAGAAGCTGGCACAGGATAAGATAGTAAAAACTAACTGTAAACAAGAAAAACAAATGAGACTAAAAAAGTAAAAATAAAGAAGTTGTTCTTTCATAGCAGGTTCCTGCCATTAAAGATTCGCTTGATAGCATATATAAGCTCCCTTTACTTTCCAGCAGATCTTTGAAGAATCACGAAGTAGTTGTGTTAACATTTCCAGAATTAGAAGTCGAGAATATGTTTGGCCAATTACATGAGTTTTGCTAGGTGTCAACATGATGATGAAGTTGCCCAACTCAATAAAACAACACATCAACTCGTAAGAATTTCAAATCACCAACTTACCTCAGCAATATGAACTTGCAATTTTTTAGCATCAACAACAATAGGACTCTCCTTGAAGGATACACATGGTACGATTCCACGTGAAGCAGCTTCCTTAAAAGGAAACAACTGGCATCACAACTAGAGCTCACAAAAGCATCTAGTCAAGAAATGAGAAGAAACAACTTCAGCTTCCTACTGACCTCGAGCAATGAAAAAGCACGTGGATCATATTCTCCAAACCCATCTACCAATGACAAGAGCTTAGAGCTTTTGGTTGACTCAGCTGTGACTCCAAGATTTTCAATTAGTCTGCCTTTCAATGAAGCATCCCGAGGGAGCTGCAGGCAACCTAAAACTTGTGAAACAACTTCCATTGTAGGTACCTGACCAGATGCTATCAATTCACGGTACACGATTAAGGCTGGTGATGTCCTGAAGATTAAATGATAAGGATTTAGAATGAGACTTTTGAAATGCAGGAGTACTAGTTGCTTAGAATAGCCAACCTTTTCAACTTAGAAGGGGAGGTAATTGTGACATAAAAGATGGGATTTAGTTGAACATTTCACTCTTGAAATTCTCAACCTAGTACAAAAAATTCTAGTTCTCTCTAGCTATGGTTGCTCATGAGCATGCACTGAAGCATACATGTTTACATATAGGTACATCATTATTGAAGTGTCAAAAGAAATTTAAGAGGTTAAAGAAGAAATACCACTTATTTTCAATTTGTGGTCGTCCCGAGGCAAAAGACAATACAGGCTCACCAGCAGCACTAGCTTTCTCAAACCTCCGCAAGCACATTCCTTCAAAAAGAATATTCCATCTATTTAAATAAAAAATTTTAGGATAAAAGAGCTATTGCTTGTCATCTGAAAGATTTTGAAACATCTAGTGATCCAATATCATGTAAGCCGTTTAGTAAAATTATTGAGAATTACTGAATTTGTATAAAATGATCACATTAATGAACATAGGAAAATTACAATGCACAATATTGTACTTAAATCACTTGAAATTTCAGATCACCCCGTTTTATTCACCAACACTAAGATTAAAAAAGAAGAGGATTAAAGATGGCATGATATAGTTTAAGATAATTCTTTTAAGAACTCATTTTATTTCCAGGACAATATACTAGCCACTAACATCATCAGTTACGGTTGTCCACTAAATCTCAGACGTTAATGCTTACGCCTTATGTTGTGTAATTGCCAACATATCAAGATAGCCAAGAATTGAAGATGAAATAGTTTCATGATCCTTGAAAACACTTCAAACGATCCAGTATATTCAAGAGAAGAAGATAACTGGTCTTGGCTGTACTATAGTGCATTTTTAGCAATTGAATAGCATTTCATCAAGTCATAATAAGCAATCGTGTAATTTCTTTGCATCTCTAATTTATAACTTCTAGGGTAATACATATTATAACAGATAAAACAGAAACAGAAACAAAAGGAATGCTGGAGTTAGATGATAAATATGAATTCATATGTCACGGAAAATACAGCCAAAAATGAAGTAATTCAAGCTTACCAATGATGCATTTACATATAATAAGCATAGGGGCAACAGAATCTGCTTTTGCTTGAGAAAAAAGCATGAGGCCCATGTCCAAATCATCCTTTCTGCAATGACAAAAGATAATTCAGAAGGCAAGTTCTTTGAGGATATGCAAACATGCTACAATACCAAATTACAGAGAGCTGTGTGGAAGGATAGTTGAGCAGGAGACTGGAGATGATGGTTCATTGGCAGAGGGACAACATTGTTTAAGCATAACAAATGAAGGAGGAAGAAGGAAAATTTTGATTTAGTTGAGAATCTGTAGCATATATATGTAACATTTCTATTCATTTGGAGCTAGTATAGCATGTATATGGGTGTAACGAACTTTGGAAGAATCAGTTAATACCTAACAAGAATTCTTCTCTCTCTCTTCTCTCTCTTTCTGAATTTCCCAAATTTTTAAACCTAACTGCAATTTGGAGTTCACATACTTGACCCTAGCATTCGGTATCAAAGAAATGATTCTAGGAGGTGAATAATGGTGATGAAGGAAGAGCCAAGATCTCAAGACTTGAAACGATCTGAAGAAAGCATGAAGAAACAAATGCAGGAGCTGTGCAAATCTGACTTCTTGTTGCATAACTTGGTGATGCCTGAGTCTATATGGTAAGCATGTTGTCGACGGTGAAAAAATGGAATCCTAGAAATTTGCAGTAAGCATACAATTTGGCCAAGAAACAAGAGGTGGTCTTTTAGCAATACAAGACTACATAGAAGTAATGGAAAAATGTACCCACACCAATTCACAGAAGAATTACGGAATTGTACAGCAACCCCAATTTACAAACAAATCCAACGGAGAACATAGGTTTGCAAATACCACCAGTAGTAAAGAGATGGATGAAAGAAGGGCCAAGGGATTTTGTTTTTGGTGCGACGAGATATTTGTGTTGGGACATAAATACAAGAGAAAAATGATGCACATGCATACAGTGGAGGATGTAATTGAAGAAGAGGATGAAGTGGTTGAGCAGGAGCAAGAGATGAAATCAACAATATCCTTTCAAGCAATAACGGGTACTGTCTCAGGAAAATTTCAACAAATGAAAGTGATTGGGACGTAAAATAATTGGAATATACATACTATAATAAATGGAGAGAGTACTAATAACTTCATCAAAGAAAAGTTGATAGAAAAAGGAGATGGGAGGTTAGAGGAAATCGAACCACTCGCTATCATAGTGTGAGGATGTTAGGATCAATCCCAATGCACCTAGGATATGGAGAGTGTACTCGAGGAGGAAGAGAACAGGGGCTGTGGGTAATG